>CM060966.1:179876081-179916081 GCA_030765045.1 Tenodera sinensis
TACACAGATAGAGAAATAAACATTTACAAGATTAATGTGTATATATAAGAGTGAGTATAGCTCTATGAACTATATTAAAAGTGAATGTGTTACACTTGGTGTACTGTGCACTCCACCAAATATTTCTTCACTTGTTAAACGTAACAAGTCACTAATGAACACATGTTTACCACATAAGTACATATAACCAGCCCGCCACTGCAACACAATGCACGGCTGGGGGTTAAATAGAAGCTAAGTTCACCTATAGTGGAAGGAGGTAAACTCAAACTCCGCCCTTCCGCAAACGTGTGATTTTTCTATTTGTAAATCAGGTAACCAATATGTTGGTAAATCATGTAAAAGTTCTTTTATTGTGATATCTTCATTATATTACTTTCTCTACTACGCATAGTAAGTAAAGGAGCTAAGTTTTGTATTCCACCCAAAAATTCGATGTCGACATTTCACCGGAAATATGTTTTGAGACCCCCTGAATCTAAAAAAAGCATTTTTAGAAAAAGGTCTGCGTGTGTGTCTGTCAGTATGTGGACAGCATAACTCAAAAACGAAAAGTCGGTTAAAAACCAAAGTTGGTATTTAAGTTTAACATCTTTCAAGGATGCGACACGAAGATTTTGAAGAAAATAGCCGTACCCTAAACTACCCTTTACATGGAAAGTTTTTCGAAAATTTTTATTTTCTTGAAAATGGCTCTAACGATTTTGATTAAAATGTCCTATGTTTGAGATATTTGTATAAGAAATGAAATGTATATCTTGAATTTTCTGGCTATAGCCCCTGTAGTCGTATTTACTCTGGACGACTTTTGCATAACTGGTAAACCGTTAGAGATAGACCAAATTACACTATACAAAAAATGTAGATGTTGCTAAAATACACAATTTATATCTGAATAAGTTTTCTTGTAGGGTGCACCATTTCGGAGATATTCCTTGTTATGTGTGTGAGCTTCGGAAAACTTAGCACTTCCATAAAATGGATCATCGTTGTTCATTTTTTTTATCTGTTAAGTGTGCAATATCAACAGAATCTCAAACCTTTAAAACATTTGACTGTCGCAAAAAGCCTACTATATTGTAAGTTCCCGTTGCACCTACGAGAAAATAAACAATAAGATAATTTGTAGAAATGTTTATCTTAACTAACACGAAGAAGATATAGAAATAAGAGTTTGTAAGAATGGTTAGTACAAGAGTAGAGAAAGTCATGTGAGTGTAACATATCAGATTTTTATTTGTTTTATCTTACCGTAGGTTTTTGCTGTGAGGTAATTTTGTCCAAACTCATTCCTTACCTGAAATAAAGAGAAACAAAAGGTTAATTAGTATCCACGTATAATGTTAGTGTTGTTTTATTTACACTGAGATTGGTTATGATCAAGTTTAAGAGAAATGTGTTGGAATTATATTTTATTTAGAACTACAAACATATTACATCCCTGAACCTTATAGACCAACCCTAAGACTACCTAGTATAACTTATCGATAAGATTCTGAGGCTTCCTCCCCACATCTAGGAGCACGGTGCAATCTCGACGTCGAATTTTTGGGTGGAATACAATATTTCCTCTACTTAATATACGTAGAAGAGAAAGTAAAAATGTGTAAATATGACCTTACACGCAGGTGCAATAGAAACAAAAATGTCTACAGTAGTATAGTATCTAGACTCGTATATGAAGCGTAAACCTCAGCCCAGATTCAGAAAAATGTATGAGTTTACATTAAAATGAGGGCCGTAGTTATGGTTAGTACAAGATTGAGTAGAGAAAGTCATGTGAGTGCAGCACATAGATTTCTTCATCTCTACTTAGTACGTTCAACGTGATACATTCCTGTAAGGAGGTTTGAACGTACGAAATGCCCGTTTAGTTCACGACACTGACCACAAGTCTGTTCATCAGAAACATTCGAGCATCAAGCTGCTTGCCTGTCAACTAACAGATACGCTCAATTTGACGCAATGCAGCTACAAGACAATGTTTTCAAGTAAGACTCTAATTTGCGGGTTCCATAGATCCGAATCACTAAGTTGAACTGATTCAAGCGGAGTTTTGGCAAGTTTGGCTACTGAAGTGTTCCTTTAAAACGATACCTAGCAAGCGCGGCCATCATGTTTCTTTGTGAGGGAGATAGATATAAATTTGGAGGTTGAAGTGTTGAAATGTACCAGGAACCAGATTGTTGTGGCGTCCTGCTGAGCCACAAATTTATTGTTCCTCTGCTTGAGAGGCGAGAATACGGCTCCTTAATGTTAATTTATGTTTTGTCTCGCGACCTTCCCAAAACATACATATGTACATACGAGCGTTCTGTGAGAATTTCACCTTCTTCCCTGCTAGTTATACTCCCCTTGCGTATACAACACTAAATTCTATATTCAATGGCATTTTAATCAGAATTGTTAGAACCACTTTTCAGAAAATTAAAATTTTCAATGTCTTTCACGAAAAGGCTAGTTTAGGCTAGAGGAATTTTCTTGAAAATCTTCGTGTCGCATCCTTAAAAGATTAAACTTAAAGAATAACTTTGGTTTTTAGCCGACATTTCGTTTCTGAGTTATGCTGTTCACAGACACACAGAGAGGGATTTTTCTAAATATGCTTTTATTATATAGAAGGGGCCTCAAAACATATTTCCGGTGAAATCTCGACATGGAATTTTTGCGTGGAATACAATACTTCCTCTACTTACTACACGTAGTAGATAGAGAAAGCAAACTGAAGTGTTGCAGTGTGATTTATGGCGCTATCTTGTAATGAAAGGCCAAGCTTAGATATGCACATTAAGTGTGGTACAAAAACAGAGTTGCAGTGTTCATATATCGGGCTAATGTATGAGTCTGTCCCGGTCGTGGAGACGCTGAAAAAACACATAATATCTGGGGAATGTTCCACCGTCTGGTGCAGTCCCAGCCTCCCACTGTCTAATTAACAAATAACATGCACAAGTACAACATAAGTCTAAATGTTGTAGTGACAAATCATCAAACCACGGACAACGTCGGGTATTTCAGTTAGTAACAAAGAAACACAAGACTATAGGACAAGTACAACCTAAGTCTAAATGTTGTAGTGACAAATCATCAAACCGCGGACAACGTCGGGTATTTCAGTTAGTAACAAAGTCACAAAACTATTGCACAAGTGCAACCTAAGTCTAAATGTTGTAGTGATAAATCATCAAACCACGGACAACGTCGGGTATTTCAGTTAGTAACAAAGTCACAAAACTATTGCACAAGTGCAACCTAAGTCTAAATGTTGTAGTGATAAATCATCAAACCACGGACAACGTCGGGTATTTCAGTTAGTAACAAAGTCACAAAACTATTGCACAAGTGCAACCTAAGTCTAAATGTTGTAGTGATAAATCATCAAACCACGGACAACGTCCGGTATTTCAGTTAGTAACGAAGAAACACAAGACTATTAGACAAGTACAACCTAAGTCTAAATGTTGTAGCGATAAATCATCAAACCACGGACAACGTCGGGTATTTCAGTTAGTAACAAAGAAACACAAGACTATTGCACAAGTACAACCTAAGTCTAAATGTTGTAGTGATAAATCATCAAACCACGGACAACGTCCGGTATTTCAGTTAGTAACAAAGAAACACAACACTATTGGACAAGTACAACCTGAGTCTAAATGTTGTAGTGATAAATCATCAAACCACGGACAACGCCAGGTATTTCAGTTAGTAACAAAGAAACACAACACTATTGGACAAGTACAACCTAAGTCTAAATGTTGTAGTGATAAATCATCAAACCACGGACAACGTCGGATATTACAGTTAGTAACAAAGAAACACAAGACTATTGGACAAGTACAACCTAAGTCTAAATGTTGTAGTGATAAATCATCAAACCACGGACAACGTCCGGTATTTCAGTTAGTAACAAAGAAACACAACACTATTGGACAAGTACAACCTGAGTCTAAATGTTGTAGTGATAAATCATCAAACCACGGACAACGCCAGGTATTTCAGTTAGTAACAAAGAAACACAACACTATTGGACAAGTACAACCTAAGTCTAAATGTTGTAGTGATAAATCATCAAACCACGGACAACGTCGGATATCTCAGTAAGTAACAAAGAAACACAAGACTATTGGACAAGTACAACCTAAGTCTAAATGTTGTAGTGATAAATCATCAAACCACGGACAACGTCGGATATTTCAGTTAGTAACAAAGAAACACAAGACTATTGGACAAGTACAACCTAAGTCTAAATGTTGTAGTGATAAATCATCAAACCATGGACAACGCCGGGTATTTCAGTTAGTAACAAAGAAACAAGGATATTTTAGATATTATGTGGTGTAAGCATTCGTAGAAACGTTATCAGCAGATAGAAGAAGCACGTGTTAAGAGTGAGTAGGGAAAGCCGTGTGATATTCCCATGCTACACTGGAGTACATATAACCTTATGACAGCAGATATGTAAGAAATGAAATCGTGCACCAATAAATGACATAGGTAGAGTTGACCTTGAATGTGAGGTCGTGCGAGGTGAGAAAACCCAGACTTTCCTGTCTACGCACACGTCTTCATGCACTGCTTAACATTTCTAAACAACCATCAAAAATACAAACTTTTATTACTTTCTCTACCAGGTTTAGTAAGCAGGGGAAGTGTTGTGTGCGACCCAAAATTTCGATGTCCAAATTTTACTGGAAATATGTTTTGAGACCGCTTAATACAAAAAAGAACTTTTCCAAAATGGGATGCGCGTGCGTGTGTCGGTCAGTCTGTGCACAGCGTGACTCAAAACCGAAAAGTCGGTTAGAAACCAAACTTGGTATTTAAGTTTAATGTCTTTCAAGGAAATGAAATGAATATTTTGAATTTTCTGGCTACATAGGCTATACATTTCATTTGCCATAAAGATATATCAAACATATGGCATTGTAATCAAAGTCGTTAGAGCCATTTTCGACAAAATCAAAATTTTCTAAAAAATGTTCCATTTGAAGGGTAGTTTAGGGTGGAAGAATTTTCTTCAAAATATTCCTTCGCATCTTTAAAGCACATACACACATACACACACATACATACACATACACACACACACACACACACACACACACACACACACACACACACACACACACGGGGCCTTTTTCTAAAAGTGCCTTTTTTGTATTCAGGGTGGCCTCAAAACATTTCTTGTGAAATCTCGACATGAGTTTTTGGGTGGAATACAATGCTTCCTCTACTTACTATACGTAGTAGAGAAAGTAACTAGGTGAAGTATTCGTTGTTGTCCGTGGTTCGATGATCGCCAGGTATTTCGGCTAGTTGTAAAATTGCGTCAAGAGAAGGTAACACCAAGAGAGGGTTTACAGCTGCCGGAATGATTTGGGTACACTGCTAAACCCAACATTTGCTAAAGGTCAACTGCAAACAGCCAACATTTTCCTTCTTTTGTACAAGAGCATGCCTGCCAACTTGACGTAGGTATTGTACAAAGTGCAAGCCCATTTACACTGGCATTTCCTGTGTACTAATATTTTATGTATCTCTTATAGTTTACCAGTTGGATAGACCCGGGTTCGATGTCTGTTACCGGCATGTGGATTTTCTCCCGCTGGGAGGTGTGGTACGGGGTGCACTCAGCCTCCTTCGGTCCCTCAGGGGCAATTAAGGAGCTGCTTGAGTACTGCACCGCACTCACCACGCCTGTGATGGGTGGAGGTGGATTACGTAGCGACTAGGCGGTAGACCTTGGCCCAGAAAGTTATGCAAATTTGGCTAGTTATACTTTTATTAAAATCATTTGTTTTTGGTATAATTAGAATTTTCGGAAAATTTTCCATATAAAACATATAATAATAATAATAATAATAATAATAATAATAATAATAATAATAATAATAATAATAATAATAATAATAATAATAATAATAATAATAATCAAAAATTAATAAATAATAACAGACAAACCGGTGGTTCATATTTAAGGGTGAAAGCTGAGGGAGGGGGAGAAGCGCTACTCATAACCTATAGAGGTGGATGCCTCACAGTTTTTTGAAACAAGCTCCTTTGCGATTTGCAGTAGTTGTATAACTTGTGTTACGCTAAACTTTCATTTTCCTTTGAAGTTCTCTTTTCCTGACATTTCCGACAACTCGATGGGAAATTTGAGATCAAATACACGATTTCATGTTCGCTGAATAAAACTAATTTAGAAATGTTATAGCGCGCATGCGTGTGTCCATGAATAGCTTAAATAAAAGTTTGGTGTATTAAAATTATACAAACGTTTTTCATTTAATTTCGTGATAAAGCGATATGGCGCCTCTAATGCCGATTATTTAGTTTCCACTCGCTGCGACTTCGTTCTGGATTTCTAACGCTAATATTCTTTTCTTTACACTAAGATTACTTTCTTAGGACCAAGTGTAAGAGAAATGTTGGAATGATATTACAACTGCATTACACCCCTCTGCCTTGTGGACAGATATGAGCTGGCTGTACCGTGTGTCGTGGGGACTCGGCTAAGATCGGGTCAACTCGCGTGTAATACAACTAATAATGGAGTATCTTGCTACAAACAACAGTGTGGGAACTGTTATTTTGTTGAAGTAATGACGACAAAAGTCAGATGTCCTTTGTGGTGTGTAAGAAAATCATCCCTTGAAACACTACGTTATAACAATACACATAATGATAAATTATAGCATAGGGGAGTTGCACTCACATGACTTTCTCTACTCTTGTACTATCATTCTTCTATCTTCAATTTAGTCGGGATAAACATTTGCAGGAATTATTTTATTGTTAATTTTCTTGTCAATCATGCATGGGTCTATTAAACACAACAATTTAACATTTAGAAAGTTAAACACGTGCGTGTGTACTTACAGATCAGAGTGTGGTTCGTTTTCAAAACAAGAACTTAGGTACTTCAGAGTGAATTGCACACTTCACAAAATAAACTACTTCTTGTAACAGTGTTTTATGCTTCTTGGTACACGGAGGGAAGTTCAACACAGGGAGCCAGTTTGTTTGAACTCCTTGCGAACATGCACAACGCTGTTTGCTTCTGGTACATTCTGAGTGAGGTTATGTTTACTAAATCATACACAAGTACACACGGATGTGCTCCATTAGCTTGTGAAATACCATTAACACGATAGTCGCCATATTCCTTACTGGCCGACTGGCATAGTCTGTTCACGAGTTGTTCACAATTTAAAACGACTCAAGTGGGGCTTTTCATGTTCTCAAATAAAACTTGCAAGTGCAGTATGTTACAAGGGAAACATTAATCATAATTGCGAACAGCAATAACATTAAAAGTAGTGGATCTATTTTCTTTATTTCCTCAGAGTGCTTCGGTCAGGCTATGAGCGTTTGTGTATTTTAAGCAGTTTGCTTATTTTGGCAGCACTATCGGACCTTGAACTGTGGCCCTGAGGGGGTGCTCTCTCCCAGGTGGAAGAGGGGATAGAGGCTGACACTGAGAACAGAGGGCAAGGTGCATATGGTTGGCACATTCTAACCGCGGACATCCAACTGGGACTCGAATATTGAACACGAACGTTCACAGAGAGCATCCTCGCTCCTTGCCATGCTGCGCCGAGACTCCTACCAACAGTTACAACCCTTAAACAACCAGCTAGGAAGAAAGGTGAATGAAAGGGGCAGCAAATTAGGAGGTGAAAGTTAGGTCGGAAGCAGAACACGAAAGGATCAAGAAGCTCAGTCGCGTACATCGAATCCACGTTCTCCCCAATGTCCATGTGCACACAGTGTGGAAGGAATATGACTGGAGGTGAGAAATATTCCCTTCAACACAGTTTAATGCGTTACTAATACGATAACAGAGTTCGGAAGTGAGAAGGTCAACCAGACTTTCATTTCCTAATCACCTTCACTGCCATATGCACCTTTGTCCTTCAACTTGTGAAATCGTATTGCTTTACTTGACGCCTTTGCTAGACTTGCGTTCGATACGATTGGTGCAGGAACGAGTGACAAAGTACTGATAGGGAAACAAACATAGCTTAAAATGCAACCAATTAACAAATTTGATGAGATATTCAAACATAATAATCACCACAAACAGTGATGAGTTTGGTCACGCTGATATAAATAACAATTGTATTTTTTGGTTCAAAAGTACATTACTAGTGATCACATAGATCTGAACTGTAGTATAGGAACTTAGAGGAGCTTCCAAATGCTTATACTCTCTCTCAGTTTCGAGCAGGTTAAGAATTCAACGCCTCCGGTTTCCAGAGGAATCTGGTAAAACATGATCAAAATTCATGAACAACGAGATCGATATGACCGAGCCTGATAGGTATGCAACACAACTTACATACAGGTAATGTGGGTATGTTCTTAACTGACCAATTCTACTAGGAAAACTACCGTAGTCTACACTTACTTATGATAGATATACAACACACCTAACATACAGGTAATGTGGGTATGTTCTTAACTGACCAGTTCTACTAGGAAAACTACCGTAGTCTACACTTACTTATGATAGATATACAACACACCTAACATACAGGTAATGTGGGTATGTTCTTAACTGACCAATTCTACTAGGAAAACTACTTTAGTCTACACTTACTTATGATAGATATACAACACACCTAACATACAGGTAATGTGGGTATGTTCTTAACTGACCAATTCTACTAGGAAAACTACCGTAGTCTACACTTACTTATGATAGATATACAACACACCTAACACACAGGTAATGTGGGTATGTTCTTAACTGACCAATTCTACTAGGAAAACTACCGTAGTCTACACTTACTTATGATAGATATACAACACACCTAACATACAGGTAATGTGGGTATGTTCTTAACTGACCAATTCTACTAGGAAAACTACCGTAGTCTACACTTACTTATGATAGATATACAACACACCTAACATACAGGTAATGTGGGTATGTTCTTAACTGACCAATTCTACTAGGAAAACTACCGTAGTCTACACTTGCTTATGATAGATATACAACATACCTAACATACAGGTAATGTGGGTATGTTCTTAACTGACCAATTCTACTAGGAAAACTACCGTAGTCTACACTTACTTATGATAGATATACAACACACCTAACATACAGGTAATGTGGGTATGTTCTTAACTGACCAATTCTACTAGGAAAACTACCGTAGTCTACACTTACTTATGATAGATATACAACTCACCTAACATACAGGTAATGTGGGTATTTTCTTAACTGACCAATTCTACTAGGAACACTACCGTAGTCTACACTTACGTATGATAGATATACAACACACCTAACATACAGGTAATGTGGGTATTTTCTTAACTGACCAATTCTACTAGGAAAACTACCGTAGTCTACACTTACTTATGATAGATATACAACTCACCTAACATACAGGTAATGTGGGTATGTTCCTAACTGACTAATTCTACTAGGAACACTACCGTAGTCTACACTTACGTATGATAGATATACAACACACCTAACATACAGGTAATGTGGGTATGTTCTTAACTGACAAATTCTACTAGGAAAACTACCGTAGTCTACACTTACTTATGATAGATATACAACACACCTAACATACAGGTAATGTGGGTATGTTCTTAACTGACCAATTCTACTA
Organism: Tenodera sinensis; assembly: GCA_030765045.1. Lineage (NCBI taxonomy): Eukaryota > Metazoa > Arthropoda > Insecta > Mantodea > Mantidae > Tenodera > Tenodera sinensis. Next base: position 179,885,720 of record CM060966.1, read on the forward strand.
GGAACACTACCGTAGTCTACACTTACGTATGATAGATATACAACACACCTAACATACAGGTAATGTGGGTATTTTCTTAACTGACCAATTCTACTAGGAAAACTACCGTAGTCTACACTTACTTATGATAGATATACAACTCACCTAACATACAGGTAATGTGGGTATGTTCTTAACTGACCAATTCTACTAGGAACACTACCGTAGTCTACACTTACGTATGATAGATATACAACACACCTAACATACAGGTAATGTGGGTATTTTCTTAACTGACAAATTCTACTAGGAAAACTACCGTAGTCTACACTTACTTATGATAGATATACAACACACCTAACATGCAGGTAATGTGGGTATGTTCTTAACTGACCAATTCTACTAGGAAAACTACCGTAGTCTACACTTACTTATGATAGATATACAACACACCTAACATACAGGTAATGTGGGTATGTTCTTAACTGACCAATTCTACTAGGAACACTACCGTAGTCTACACTTACTTATGATAGATATACAACACACCTAACATACAGGTAATGTGGGTATGTTCTTAACTGACCAATTCTACTAGGAAAACTACCGTAGTCTACACTTACTTATGATAGATATACAACACACCTAACATACAGGTAATGTGGGTATGTTCTTAACTGACCAATTCTACTAGGAACACTACCGTAGTCTACACTTACGTATGATAGATATACAACACACCTAACATACAGGTAATGTGGGTATTTTCTTAACTGACCAATTCTACTAGGAAAACTACCGTAGTCTACACTTACGTATGATAGATATACAACACACCTAACATACAGGTAATGTGGGTATTTTCTTAACTGACCAATTCTACTAGGAAAGCTACCGTAGTCTACACTTACTTATGATAGATATACAACACACCTAACACACAGGTAATGTGGGTATTGTCTTAACTGACCAATTCTACTAGGACAACTACCATGGTCTACACCTGTAGACTGTGGTAGTTATAAATCATCAAACCACAAACAACGTCGGGTATTTCAGTGAGTAACAAAGAAACACAAGACTATTAGACAAGTACAACCTAAGTCTAAATGTTGTAGTGATAAATCATCAAACCACGGACAACGTCGGGTATTTCAGTTAGTAACAAAGAAACACAAGACTATTGGACAAGTACAACCTAAGTCTAAATGTTGTAGTGATAAATCATCAAACCACGGACAACGTCGGGTATTTCACCTAGTAACAAAGAAACACAAGACTATTGGAGACAAGTACAACCTAAGTCTAAATGTTGTAGTGATAAATCATCAAACCACGGACAACGTCGGGTATTTCAGTTAGTAACAAAGAAACACAAGACTATTGGACAAGTACAACCTAAGTCTAAATGCTGTAGTGATAAATCAACAAACCACGGACAACCTCGGGTATTTCAGTTAGTAACAAAGAAACACAAGACTATTGGACAAGTGCAACCTAAGTCTAAATGTTGTAGTGATAAATCATCAAACCACGGACAACGGCGGGTATTTCAGCTAGTAACAAAGAAACACAAGACTATTGGACAAGTTCAACCTAAGTCTAAATGTTGTAGTGATAAATCATCAAACCACGTACAACGTCGGGTATTTCAGTTAGTAACAAAGAAACACAAGACTATTGGACAAGTACAACCTAAGTCTAAATGTTGTAGTGATAAATCATCAAACCACGGACAACGCCGGGTATTTCAGTTAGTAACAAAGAAACACAAGACTATTGGACAAGTACAACCTAAGTCTAAATGTTGTAGTGATAAATCATCAAACCATGGACAACGTCGGGTATTTCAGTTAGTAACAAAGAAACACAAGACTATTGGACAAGTACAACCTAAGTCAAAATATTGTAGTGATAAATCATCAAACCACGGACAACGTCGGGTATTTCAGTTAGTAACAAAGAAACACAAGACTATTGGACAAGTTCAACCTAAGTCTAAATGTTGTAGTGATAAATCATCAAACCACGTACAACGTCGGGTATTTCAGCTGGTGTTGAATATGGGAAAAGTGGTGGATTCTAGTTAGAGTGTTGCATTTGGCAGTACTGAGAGGCATCACTACATTAATATTCCATATTTGAGTGTGATTTACGCAAGCAGCTGTCAGAAGCAGTGTCTGCAGTTGAAATGTTTTCATTCAAGTGTGTCATCTCGGTCCCCCCCCCCCTCCAACCCTCTTCCTCTCGGCCTCCCCCATTTGATACGGTTCGTTATATTCCAATACTCTCTGAGGCGATACAAAAACACAGACTGAGTCTTGTGCATGCGTCTCGCATTAAATGTTTTAATTGCACTGCATAGCTGAGATGTGTCAAAGGCCCCTTCTAAGTACAGATAAACCTTCCTTCTTCACAGTAGACTCGAGTCATACACTCCGGGGCGGTTCTCACTTCCACGACCATGTCCACAACATTAAGGATAAACCTTCCTTCTTCACAGTAGACTCAAGTCATACACTCCGGGGCGGTTCTCACTTCCACGAGCATGTCCACGGCATTAAGGACAAACCTTGCTTCTTCACAGTAGACTCAAGTCATACACTCCGGGGTGGTTCTCACTTCCACGTCCATGGCCACGACATTAAGGATAAACCTTCCTTCTTCACAGTAGACTCAAGTCATACACTCCGGGGCGGTTCTCACTTCCACGAGCATGGTCACGGCATTAAGGACAAACCTTGCTTCTTCACAGTAGACTCAAGTCATACACTCCGGGGTGGTTCTCACTTCCACGAGCATGGTCACGGCATTAAGGATAAACCTTCCTTCTTCACAGTAGACTCAAGTCATACACTCCGGGACGGTTCTCACTTCCACGTCCATGGCCACGACATTAAGGATAAACCTTCCTTCTTCACAGTAGACTCAAGTCATACACTCCGGGGTGGTTCTCACTTCCACGTCCATGTCCACGGCATTAAGGATAAACCTTCCTTCTTCACAGTAGACTCAAGTCATACACTCCGGGGCGGTTCTCACTTCCACGTCCATGGCCACGACATTAAGGATAAACCTTCCTTCTTCACAGTAGACTCAAGTCATACACTCCGGGGCGGTTCGCACTTCCACGTCCATGGCCACGACATTAAGGATAAACCTTCCTTCTTCACAGTAGACTCAAGTCATACACTCCGGGGCGGTTCTCACTTCCACGTCCATGGCCACGACATTAAGGATAAACCTTCCTTCTTCACAGTAGACTCAAGTCATACACTCCGGGGTGGTTCTCACTTCCACGTCCATGGCCACGACATTAAGGATAAACCTTCCTTCTTCACAGTAGACTCAAGTCATACACTCCGGGGCGGTTCTCACTTCCACGAGCATGGTCACGGCATTAAGGACAAACCTTGCTTCTTCACAGTAGACTCAAGTCATACACTCCGGGGTGGTTCTCACTTCCACGAGCATGGTCACGGCATTAAGGATAAACCTTCCTTCTTCACAGTAGACTCAAGTCATACACTCCGGGGCGGTTCTCACTTCCACGAGCATGGTCACGGCATTAAGGACAAACCTTGCTTCTTCACAGTAGACTCAAGTCATACACTCCGGGGTGGTTCTCACTTCCACGTCCATGGCCACGGCATTAAGGATAAACCTTCTTTCTTCACAGTAGACTCAAGTCATACACTCCGGGGTGGTTCTCACTTCCACGAGCATGGTCACGGCATTAAGGACAAACCTTGCTTCTTCACAGTAGACTCAAGTCATACACTCCGGGGCGGTTCGCACTTCCACGTCCATGGCCACGGCATTAAGGATAAACCTTCCTTCTTCACAGTAGACTCAAGTCATACACTCCGGGGTGGTTCTCACTTCCACGTCCATGGCCACGGCATTAAGGATAAACCTTCTTTCTTCACAGTAGACTCAAGTCATACACTCCGGGGTGGTTCTCACTTCCACGTCCATGGCCACGACATTAAGGATAAACCTTCCTTCTTCACAGTAGACTCAAGTCATACACTTCGGGACGGTTCGCACTTCCACGTCCATGGCCACGACATTAAGGATAAACCTTCCTTCTTCACAGTAGACTCAAGTCATACACTCCGGGACGGTTCTCACTTCCACGTCCATGGCCACGACATTAAGGATAAACCTTCCTTCTTCACAGTAGACTCAAGTCATACACTCCGGGGCGGTTCTCACTTCCACGTCCATGGCCACGACATTAAGGATAAACCTTCCTTCTTCACAGTAGACTCAAGTCATACACTCCGGGGTGGTTCTCACTTCCACGTCCATGTCCACGGCATTAAGGATAAACCTTCCTTCTTCACAGTAGACTCAAGTCATACACTCCGGGGTGGTTCTCATTTCCACGACCATGGCCACGACATTAAGGATAAACCTTCCTTCTTCACAGTAGACTCAAGTCATACACTCCGGGGCGGTTCGCACTTCCACGTCCATGGCCACGGCATTAAGGATAAACCTTCCTTCTTCACAGTAGACTCAAGTCATACACTCCGGGGCGGTTCTCACTTCCACGTCCATGGCCATGACATTAAGGATAAACCTTCCTTCTTCACAGTAGACTCAAGTCATACACTCCGGGGCGGTTCTCACTTCCACGTCCATGGCCATGACATTAAGGATAAACCTTCCTTCTTCACAGTAGACTCAAGTCATACACTCCGGGGCGGTTCTCACTTCCACGTCCATGGCCACGGCATTAAGGACAAACCTTCCTTCTTCACAGTAGACTCAAGTCATACACTCCGGGGTGGTTCGCACTTCCACGGCCATGTCCACAACATTAAGGATAAACCTTCCTTCTTCACAGTAGACTCAAGTCATACACTCCGGGGCGGTTCTCACTTCCACGTCCATGGCCACGACATTAAGGATAAACCTTCCTTCTTCACAGTAGACTCAAGTCATACACTCCGGGGCGGTTCGCACTTCCACGTCCATGGCCACGACATTAAGGATAAACCTTCCTTCTTCACAGTAGACTCGAGTCATACACTCCGGGACGGTTCGCACTTCCACGGCCATGTCCACAACATTAAGGATAAACCTTCCTTCTTCACAGTAGACTCAAGTCATACACTCCGGGGCGGTTCGCACTTCCACGTCCATGGCCACGACATTAAGGATAAACCTTCCTTCTTCACAGTAGACTCAAGTCATACACTCCGGGGCGGTTCGCACTTCCACGACCATGGCCACGGCATTAAGGATAAACCTTCCTTCTTCACAGTAGACTCAAGTCATACACTCCGGGGTGGTTCGCACTTCCACGACCATGGCCACGGCATTAAGGATAAACCTTCCTTCTTCACAGTAGACTCAAGTCATACACTCCGGGACGGTTCGCACTTCCACGTCCATGGCCACGGTATTAAGGAAAACCAATAACGACTTGAACTGAAAACGCCGTGGTCGAGAGGTTAGACCGCTTCACCCGGGTTCGATCCCAGGCGTCCGCATGTGAGATGTGTGATGGAGACCCACACAGGGGCGAGTTTCCCCGAGTTCTCTGGTTCCCCCGCCACCATTCCTCCAATTGCTACACCATCATCTTTCGCCATCATTTCATATCAATCACTTCCTCACTTCGAGCTGATCACCCATCCTGGGTCCCTCAGTATGAACTCCGGTTACTGGTCGGGGAGGTCCCGGGGCGCTCACCATGTCGCACTCTCTACCACTGGACCCCGCTCATGACGCCTGTAAGGAGTATCCAGCGGCCGTGTGGTAGGCCAAGGCTACACAGGACAGAAGGACTAGCTGAAATTTGCGGCGTTGCCCGTAGTTTAACGATTTTATCCCTCCAAGTTTTACACTTAGGTTAAATACTATAAGCAACACAAAATAAACAAGTACACCGGGAAACACTATGCAAAAGCATTGTTGAATAAACCCATAGATGTACCGTAGGCAGAAAAGGAAGTAGAGAAATCTGTGTGAATGTAAGACATATTTCTATTTCAATCATGGAAAATTGTATGCATTCTATGTTGAAGGGCGACTAAACAATGAAAGGCTATTGTTTCCTGAAAGAAAAATGTGTAGAAAAATCAGTGTGAGTGTACTACGATGTATTTCTATTTGAAACATATGGAAGATGACATGTATTTTTTGTAAAAGTGGGAGTGGAAAGAGAAATGTGGTTGTGTTTCGTAAAAGAAAAGTTAAGTAGAGATAAACGCCTAAATGTAATACGTTGTATTTGTATTATTGTACAAACTGCGTGTTGAAGGAGGTCTTATGTAAAAGAGAATCGAATAGAGAAAACTGTGCGAATACGTTGTTAGTAAACTAGATAGCATAAACAGCTTCTCCATGGAAAAATACATATAGGTACCTACGTATCGAAATTTAGCGTAATAGGTGAAGCGGTAACATATTTCTCACATCTGCCAAAGTATTAAAACATTCAACCACTAACAAAGACTATCTCGGAAATAGTTATATACAAACAAGAACTTGAACTGTGTGCTTTAGCAAGGTCTATATTATTATTATTTATGCCAACAAACTTACTGTTGGTGTTTTTAAACACACAAGATGTGTGTGGCAATGTTTAAGAATTAGAACTGGAACTTAAAAATTCAATGCCACAGCTGGAATTTGAACCACAGACACTCCGCTTACTAGGCAGGTGCTCTAACCATTAAGCTACTGTGACAAACTGCCAGAATGACATTGAATTCTCAAACCAGTTCGTATTTCTCCTGGTAAACCACAAAGGCAGTCTCACATCAGAGACAATTACCCCAATGGTGACTTACTATTGTAAGTACTTTATGTCCCAGGATTAAATAACCAGGATGCTCCCTTGCTGCACTTCAGAATCATCAAATGCTTCGGACACTGCGATAAGCGCTAGAAGTAAATCATCCAGTTCCTAAGCTCTCTTCTGTTCAAACAATTACTACCCTTAGTGACTTGTTAAATTGATATAAACTGCTTTACAGTAATTCATATCTCTATCCCTTGCCTGCCTGGATTTTCCCGCAGCTTCCTTCCAGGAAATTGTCTCACCGGGGAAATGTCCGTACCCATCATGAATTATTAATGTCTTACCTCCTCATACATACATACATGTTTCGTCAATGTCCAAGATATTGCTCGTCGCGGTCTACACATTAACTGGAGAAAGACATCACATATTGCATTCACATGACTTTCTCTACTCATTCTTGTACAAACTCTTATTCTTCTATCTACTTCATGTTACTAGAGATACGAGTAAACATTTGTAGTAATTATCTTATTACTAATTTTCTTAAAAATAAAAGAAATTAAACTTAAATATGAACTTTGGTTTGTAGGCGACTTTTCGTTTTCCAGCTATGCTGTTCACAGACAGACAGACGAACAGCCGCACAGCAAGCCAAGATGATGTGTACAAATGAACTGAACTCTCATCACAATTACCATAACAAATGAGCAGTAACAGAGCGATTTAATTCGCTATCAATCTCATAGCGTGGGCCGCGGCACCATCTTGCTGACACCGTATTAAGCTACAATGAATATGCATCTGTGGTTAGGCACATTCATTTATCATAGGTACCTGTGTCATAACTTACGTCTCATCTTACAAGTATTGCTGGCTCTTTTTACCTGGTAGTTAGACTAAGTCCTTCATTCTACCCCTCTGCCACACTTATATAATTACACTCGTACAGAAAAAGTAGGATAAATGCAAATTTCACAATGCTGGTATATTCACATTTTGTACATTGGTGAGGAGAGAAAGGAAAGCAGCTGAAGCAACTCGCTATGGATCTATCCACTAACTAAAGCAATGCGAGCCTTTCCCAAGGTTAGTATGTAGGTACCTAGGTACGTGTCTCGCACGATTCACCAACTCGGTGCAGACTGTAACCTTGTCATGCTCTGTGATTTGTTACCCCGCTCCCGCTCTCCCAGAAAGTGGGGGAACGTGTTTATACCATATCCTCTGTCTCAAAATCATATCACAGCGATACAGCTTTCGAGATTTCCCTAATACAAAAATACATTTGTAGAAAATAGTGTATCTGTGTACTTATGTGTGTGTGTATTTGTATACTTGTGCGTACGTGTGTGTGTCTGTGTGTTTGTGTGTGTCTGTAGATGTGTCTGTGAATGTGTGTCTGTATGTGTGTCTGTGTACTTGTGTGTGTGTTTGTGCGTATGTGTTTCTGTAGATGTGTCTGCGAATGTGTCTCTATGTGTGTCTGTGGATTTGTCTCTGTGTGTGCGTGTTTCTGTGTACTTGTGTGTGTTTTTGTGTGTTTGTGCGTGTGTGTTTGTGCGTGTGTGTTTGTGCGTGTGTGTTTGTGTGTGTCTGTAGATGTGTCTGCGAATGTGTCTCTATGTGTGTCTGTGGATTTGTCTCTGTGTGTGCGTGTTTCTGTGTACTTGTGTGTGTTTTTGTGTGTTTGTGTGTGTCTGTAGATGTGTCTGTGAATGTGTGTTTTTGTGTGTGTGTGTGTCTGTGTACTTGTGTGTGTGTGTCTGTGTACTTGTGTGTGTTTGTGTGTTTGTGCGTGTGTGTTTGTGCGTGTGTGTTTGTGTGTGTCTGTAGATGTGTCTGTGAATGTGTGTCTTTGTGTGTGTGTCTGTGTACTTGTGTGTGTTTTTGTGTGTTTGTGCGTGTGTGTTTGTGTGTGTCTGTAGATGTGTCTGTGAATGTGTGTCTTTGTGTGTGTGTGTCTGTGTACTTGTGTGTGTGTTTGTGCGTGTGTGTTTGTGTGTGTCTGTAGATGTGTCTGCGAATGTGTCTCTATGTGTGTCTGTGGATTTGTCTCTGTGTGTGCGTGTTTCTGTGTACTTGTGTGTGTTTTTGTGTGTTTGTGCGTGTGTGTTTGTGTGTGTCTGTAGATGTGTCTGTGAATGTGTGTCTTTGTGTGTGTGTGTGTCTGTGTACTTGTGTGTGTGTGTCTGTGTACTTGTGTGTGTGTTTGTGCGTGTGTGTTTCTGTAGATGTGTCTGCGAATGTGTCTCTATGTGTGTCTGTGGATTTGTCTCTGTGTGTGCGTGTTTCTGTGTACTTGTGTGTGTTTTTGTGTGTTTGTGCGTGTGTGTTTGTGTGTGTCTGTAGATGTGTCTGTGAATGTGTGACTTTGTGTGTGTGTGTCTTTGTGTGTTTGTGTGTGTGTGTTTCTGTAGATGTGTCTGCGAATGTGTCTCTGTGTGTCTGTGGATTTGTCTCTGTGTGTGCGTGTTTCTGTGTACTTGTGTGTGTTTTTGTGTGTTAGTGCGTGTGTGTTTGTGTGTGTCTGTGAATGTGTGTCTGTGTGTGTATTTGTGTGTGTGTGTCTGTGTACTTGTGTGTGTGTGTTTGTGCGTGTGTGTGTGTTTGTGTGTGTCTGTGAAAGTGTCTCTGTGTGTGTCTGTGGATTTCTCTCTGTGTGTGTGTCTGTGTATGTCTGTGTACTTGTGTGTGTCTGTAGATGTGTCTGTGAATGTGTCTCTGCGTGTGTCTGTGGATTTGTCTCTGTGTGTGTGTTTGTGTGTGTCTGTGTACTTGTGTGTGTGTGTTTGTGCGTGTGTGTTTGTGTGTGTCTGTGGATTTGTCTCTCTGTGTGTGTGTATGTGTGTGTACTTGTGTGTGTCTGTATATGTGTCTGTGAATGTGTCTCTGCGTGTGTCTGTGGATTTGTCTGTGTGTGTGTGTGTTTGTGTATGTGTGTGTACTTGTGTGTGTGTGTGTGTGTAGATGTGTCTGTGAATGTGTCTCTGTGTGTGTCTGTGGATTTGTCTGTGTGTGTGTGTCTGTGTACTTGTGTGTGTGTCTGTAGATGTGTCTGTGAATGTGTCTCTGCGTGTGTCTGTGGATTTGTCTGTGTATGTGTGTGTACTTGTGTGTGTGTCTGTAGATGTGTCTGTGAATGTGTCTCTGCGTGTGTCTGTGGATTTGTCTGTGTGTGTGTCTGTTTACTTGTGTGTGTGTGTCTGTAGATGTGTCTGTGAATGTGTCTCTGCGTGTGTCTGTGGATTTGTCTGTGTGTATGTCTGTGTACTTGTGTGTGTGTCTGTAGATGTGTCTGTGAATGTGTCTCTGTGTATGTCTGTGGATTTGTCTCTGTGTGTGTGTTTGTGTATGTGTGTGTACTTGTGTGTGTTTGTGCGTGAGTCTGTAGATGCGTCTGTGAATGTGTCTCTGTGTGTGTCTGTGGATTTGTCTCTGTGTGTGTGTCTGTGTATGTCTGTGTACTTGTGTGTGTGTCTGTAGATGTGTCTGTGAATGTGTCTCTGTGTATGTCTGTGGATTTGTCTGTGTGTGTGTCTGTTTACTTGTGTGTGTCTGTAGATGTGTCTGTGAATGTGTCTCTGCGTGTGTCTGTGGATTTGTCTGTGTGTATGTGTGTGTACTTGTGTGTGTGTGTGTCTGTAGATGTGTCTGTGAATGTGTCTCTGTGTGTGTCTGTGGATTTGTCTGTGTGTGTGTCTGTGTACTTGTGTGTGTGTGTCTGTAGATGTGTCTGTGAATGTGTCTCTGTGTGTGTCTGTGGATTTGTCTGTGTGTATGTGTGTGTACTTGTGTGTGTGTGTCTGTAGATGTGTCTGTGAATGTGTCTCTGCGTGTGTCTGTGGATTTGTCTCTGTGTGTGTGTTTGTGTATGTGTGTGTACTTGTGTGTGTTTGTGCGTGAGTCTGTAGATGTGTCTGTGAATGTGTCTCTGTGTGTGTCTGTGGATTTGTCTGTGTGTGTGTGTGTGTGTTTACTTTTGTGTGTGTCTGTAGATGTGTCTGTGAATGTGTCTCTGCGTGTGTCTGTGGATTTGTCTGTGTGTGTGTGTTTACTTTTGTGTGTGTCTGTAGATGTGTCTGTGAATGTGTCTCTGCGTGTGTCTGTGGATTTGTCTCTGTGTGTGTCTGTTTACTTGTGTGTGTGTCTGTAGATGTGTCTGTGAATGTGTCTCTGCGTGTGTCTGTGGATTTGTCTCTGTGTGTGTGTTTGTGTCTGTGTACTTGTGTGTGTTTGTGCGTGAGTCTGTAGATGTGTCTGTGAATGTGTCTCTGCGTGTGTCTGTGGATTTGTCTCTGTGTGTGTGTCTGTGAACAGCATAACTCAAAAAGGAAAAGTCGGTTAAAAAGCAATGTTGATATTGTAATGTAATATATTTTAAGGATGCGACACGAAGATCTTCAAGAACATTCCTCCATCTTAAACAAATGTTCACGTGGAAAATTTCTGAAAAATGGCAAACGATTTTGATTAAAATGCCACATGTTTAAGATTCTTTTATGACAGATGAAATATATATTTTGAATTTTCTGTCTATAGCCTATGTAGTCCTGTTTACTCTTGATGACTTCTGTGTAAGTGGTAAACTGTAAGAGATAGACCAGATCTTAGTGTACAAAAATGTAAATCTTCTTGAAACACAGGATTTATGTCCAAGTGCATTTTTGTTGAGTGATCTATTTCGGAGATATCCCTAGTTATTTGTGTGTTTTGCAATATCCAAATGGGAGGTCCTAATTCACTTTATATTGTTGTATATTTGTATTTGTATATATGCATAGGGGAAACTGGGGCAAAGAGGGCAATTGACTATATAAAATCTATGGAGTTCAGAAAACTTCCATGATTTTGAGCATTCAAGCATCTAGTTGGCAAATGAAATAATATGGCTGAATAATTGTAAACGTTATTATTATTATGGAAAATATATTTTGGTGATTTTTGTTGCAATTTTAGAGCTTCATATTTGAAGGAATCGTTCTTCCATATGCAAAGGAATTGAAGGTAAAACAGGCAATCAAGTACAAGGTATATTGTTGTGCAGGTATTGTAAGAATTACAGCATTTTATTGCAAGCTGATGACTGAAAAACATGTTCTGGTCATGGGGCAGAGTGGGCAATTTATCCTGGGGTACAGCGAGCATTAGGCTAGTAAAACATCTGTATCATAGTTTACAGAAAGGCAAAATGGGCATATCCTTTGGCATTCTTCCCCCTCCCCCCCCCCCCCCAAAAAAAAAAAGATATTACTTGTGGATGGCATTTCATCCAGATGTGTTCACTGATCAGGATTTGCTGGGTTCACTCTTCTAGCATGTGTTGGCCACGACTGTTTAATGACTGCTCACTATGCCCCAGTTTCCCTTATATAATTCGTCTCTCCTTTCCATGGCAAGCGATTGTTACCTAGATGGAAGCACTTCAATGCACTTTTCGCAAGATGAAACGATGAAGTATTTCATTACATTCAACTACGAATGTGAAAATGTAATTTGCATTTATTATTTGCTATAAGAGTGCTTTCAGCTTTTCATATAATGCATTGATATACATATGTAGATGTTTGCATTAAGGCACACACACACACACACATCGCCATGGAAGTTCGTACATTAACCTCAACCCCAAGTTCATCAGAATAGCAAAACGTTTGTGTGGCGACATTCCCGACAGTTGTGTTCTCAGTATGTTTACGTGAGGTAAGGTTAGGTTTCTGATTCACGGGACGCAAATGCTACTTCTCCGTTGTGTATTAATGTAAATTGATTGTTAAAGTTAAATCCAGTGGCAGTATCGCAATATGAATAATCGATAGTTGGGATGCTTCTGTCAGCATTTTAGCTCGTATATATGTACATACATTGAGTGAAGAGGTTCTTCGTGTACAACAGGTGGGTTATTCTCCGACCAATATCTGCAATTCTGTGAGTTAACATAACCACACAAATGGAGCCAGGCTTTAGCTGTCATAAAGAAGAGTATTGGGTCCAAGAAACCGTCAACGATCCAAGATAAAAGCCAATTGCAACAAGTAACTCGTATTTTGTTTGTCTTGTTCTTGTAACTCATGCACACGATGGCATGTTGTGCGAGATACATCAACTTGCTGAGAGAATCTCCTTGTCTGCTTATTGAGGAGGCTCGTTATGCTTGTGGACTAACGGCGGCGTTCTCACCATCGAACGCTTGTTACGATGGAACCTTTAACCCCTTCCTGTAGGTACAGATCTTGAACTGTGCTGGTTGTGGCTATCTTGTCAAGAGGGTGTTTATCCCCAAACATTTGTTTACATTCCTTAATGCAGCCTGTTCTTATGTAAAACTCCTATCAATTCGTCTTTCAATTGCAAACTACACCATTTCTCTATCAATATTCCACACATTCACGATAAACACTAAAATATTACAACTCCAACAATGCATCACGCAGTGTAGCCAACGTTATTTATAAGAACCCAGCGCCAAAGATGAACAATATGAACAAAGTGGACTAGGCGCAGTGAAATATTATATCTACGATCCGCTTTTGGGTTAGAAGTCGCCATTGCGCATGCTCTGTAGCGGCAAGATGGCCATGTTTGTTGCAATTGCGTGGTTATTTAGTGTATAAGAAAACGAACTAGCTTGTACTATTAACAGTGAACCATAAGCATGTTAAGAACGAACGCTTCGCTCAAGTGGTTTGTTATGATCAGTATGTGATAGTTAAACTCAAAGGGGCCATGTTCAGAGGAAAATGCTGCATTATGTAGGAAAACAGCATCATCTCCTTTCCTTTCATCAAGTTTACTATTAATTGTTTTATAATATCCCAATTGTTTTTTGCTCTCTAGCATTATTTTTATTACACTTACTGCTATCAGTTTTCGTCCTATTACTAACTATAGTAAGTAAAAGTATTGTATTGGATCCAAAAATTTGATGTCGAAAGTTCACCGGAAATATATGTTTTGAGGACCCCTAAATTAAAACAAAAACACATTGTTACAAAAAGACCCGTGTGTGTCTGTCTGTGAACTGCAAAAACGAAAAGTCGGTTAAAAACCAAAGTTGGTATTTAAGTTGAATATTTTTTAAGGACGCGACATGAAGATTTTCAAGAAATTCCTCCACCCTACCCTTTACACGGAAAATTGTTTGAAAATTTTCACTTTCACAAAATTGTTCTAACGATTTGGATTAAAAAGCCATATGTTTAAGATACTTTTACAGAAAATAAAATGTGTGTTTTGAATTTTCTGGCTATAGCCTTTGTAGTACTGTTTGCTCTTGATGACTTTTGCATATCTGATAAATCGTCAGAGATAGACCAAATTTTGCTGCACAAAAAATGTAGGTCTCATTAAAATATACAATTTATGTACAGACATTTTTTTTTGTGAAATGAACCATTTCGGTGACATTTCTTGTTATTTGCGAGAGTTTTGCAATACTTATACTTTCCTCAAATGGAACGTCGTTATTCACTATTTTATTTCTTCGCCTGCAAAGAGAAGGGACTTTCAAAGCTTTAAAAGATTTGACTATCGCACAAAGCCTACTGTATTCTAATATTCCCCTTGTACCTACAAGGAAATAAGCAAAAAGATAATTTGTAGAAATGTTTATTTCAACTAACACGAAGAAGAACAAAGGTTTGTAAGAATGGTTAGTACAAGAGTGAGTAGAGAAAGTCATGTGAGTGCAACACATGAGATTTGTTACTTGAGTAAGTATTGATACAAGTTGAATGGGTGGTAACGAAGAACATAAAAGAGAATTAAAGCTGTGAATGTACGAGTAACAGCGCCGCACTAAATTAGACTTATGTTCTTTATCAGAAATTAGGTCTATTCACCTGGAGGGTCCTTCACTTCAATTTGGAACCTTTTATTCCAGGGCCAAAATATTACTCCCGCAACTCGCTGCGTCATTGTTCGCAGGCCAACCTTGATTCATGACGTGGAGTTCATTGTTGAGGCTCACATTTCCTACACTTCTACAGACTTCAATAAACTGTGTACGAAGGTGCAACTGAGCACTTTAGAATGGCATATCTCTAAAAACAAATCTAATGTGTTGCACTCACATGACTTTCTCTACTCACTCGTGTACTAACCATTCTTACAAACTCTTATTCCTATATCTTCTTCGTGTTAGTTGAGATAAACATTTGTACAAATTATCTTATTGCTTATTTCCTTGTAGGTACAAGGGCAATATGGGAATACAGTAGGCTTTGTGCGACAGTCAAATGTTTTAAAACATTGACATTCCGCACTCTTTGCACAGCTAGGATATAAAAAGTTAATAATGATGTTGCATTTGGTGAAAGTTTGTTTTCCAAAACTGACACAAATAACAAGGAATATCTCCGAAATAGTTCACTCTAAAAATGTATTTGGACTTAAATTGTGCGTTTTAGTGAGATTTGTATGTTTTGTATAGTAAGGTTTGGTCTATGTGTCGTGTTGCCACTTGATGTTAGTCAAGTGTTTGCTCGTGTGTGCAGCTCTGACCGTCCTTTGTTGTGCTGCCGATGCTGCGGGCCAGGGTCACAGTCTGTACCTACTTGTGACAGAAGACCTATGAAATGGAATGTTTATTTCCTCAGTTGAATGTAATATGAAATATTGTTGCTATTTCATCTTGTATACCTACACAGCCAATAAAGTGCGAGTCTTGTGATATTGCAAACCGCCACTGCCTTTCTTTGCACCCGTCCGGGCATATGACGTCATAGTGCATTGAGTTGAGACTGTTTGTTCTATTTAAGGGACCCTTGTTCTATAGTTTTATAGGTATTAAACCAATATTTTGTGCACTTAAGGTTATTTATGCTATAAACTACCACACAAAGTTACAACACAAGCTGTTTTATGGTTTTGAGGAATTACTTCACAATGTGAAAATACCTTAATATTCAAAATATTACATCCGCATCACAAACTAAATATTAGGGAAAAATTACTTTTAAAGTAATTAATTTCTTTGCTTTGATGCAAAGTGAAAATATTTTTTAACTTTTTTGTGCACTTAATCTTTTTTAATCTAAACAAGTTCTCATATTTTGAAAGCAAAGACTGAAGTTAAAGTTACATAAATGAAGCACGTGCTCCAGGTCCATATTTGGTTCAAATACTGCCGAAAAGGGACGTTTAAATGTAGCGCATATGCCATTTAAACTTTACACAATTGCAAAATGTCGTAATGCCAACTGATGAGTGAAGCTTTGGCTAACATAAACCTCTAAATCGTTAATTTGATCAATTTTCGGCCATTTTGCAGTCCCAGGGTCCCTTAACAGGTCAGATTTCAACTCATTACGTCAAAATTATTTCTGTTAGTTTTCAAACCATCCAGAATATTGCAAAGTTCGGTAACAACCAAGGAGTGCAGTAATGAAAAATGTAACGAAATCCAACAGTAACACAGGAAAATACGAACTTATTTTGAAACTAATCAATTGTGACAGGCGAATTATAAACGATTACTTGGACTGGTGCAAAAAGACATTGATTCACCCTTTAGTCAAGTACAAACATGTTGAGGAAAACAAAGTTACAGATGGACATTGAGGTTATGCGTGTAATTATACCTTTGCATCCAGGCTAAATTTATAACGAAGATAGTTCAGCAGTTGGTAAACAATAGTTGTTGTTAGCTAATGCTGGACTTCTGACAATAAAGTCATTAATCCTCTTACTCTCCAATATTATGGAGATAATTAGCAGTAAATGTATATTGGTGAACAATATAAACCAGTTCAAAAATCCTAAGTTGGAGTCATGAGACGAACAAGAGTACCAACGTAAGTAGATGAAACTATAACAGAACTTACTTGACTATGGTTTACATATGGACAGTTGGAGAAAAGGTGTGCTAAAACCGACACAGGAGCACGTGCATACATACCCGAGGAGTGTTGAACTCACGTACCCACCCACAGCAAAATAATAACAAACATGGCTATTTTCCCGTTACTGATCATGCGCAATGTGGACTGCCAACCTAAATATACGTACATGTGTATATAAGCACGTTTGTCTCCCCACCGCGCCGAGAGAGAGAGAGAGAGAGAGAGAGAGAGAGAGAGAGAGAGACAGAGAGAGCACTATCGCTGGGTTGTGGCCCGAACCACCTCGCCTGCTCACCAGAGTGACATACTGCGAGCTGTCTCACGTCACTAACTCTTATGAGTACACATTGTTCTCCTCCAACATGATACATTACCCAATTACAAACATGTGCAACGGAAGAGCAAACCCAAACGTTTCTGCAATTACTTTTTTTGTCCCTTCAAACGCACTTAACATATCGTAAATAACAGCCCCGCACCAAACAAGCCTTGCAGTGTTCTGCTGCTCCTCTCTGTCCAGGGTTCGTCATTGTCTGTCCCTAACCAACATACAAGACGTAAACAAATTCACTTCCTATCAGTAATCTCCCTGTTGTGTTCCATCATATAGGAGAGTCACTAGATATGTATTGAGACAGCAAAATATGAATAGTCACAGAAACGTTTTGTTTATCACAGTTTCTCAAAGTATTCTCCCTGGTACTGTATGTAGTGTTACATCATATAGGAGAGTCACTAGATATGTATTGAGACAGCAAAATATGAATAGTCACAGAAACGTTTTGTTTATCACAGTTTCTCAAAGTATTCTCCCTGGTACTGTATGTAGTGTTACATCATATAGGAGAGTCACTAGATATGTATTGAGACAGCAAAATATGAATAGTCACAGAAACGTTTTGTTTATCACAGTTTCTCAAAGTATTCTCTCTGTTACTGTATGTAGTGTTACATCATATAGGAGAGTCACTAGATATGTATTGAGACATCAAAATGTGAATAGTCACAGAAACGTTTTGTTTATCACAGTTTCTCAAAGTATTCTCCCTGGTGCTGTATGTGGTGTTACATCATATAGGAGAGTCACTAGATATGTATTGAGACAACGAAATATGAATAGTCACAGAAATGTTTTGTTTATCACAGTTTCTCAAAGTATTCTCCCTGGTACTGTATGTAGTGTTCCATCATATAGGAGAGTCACTAGATATGTATTGAGACATCAAAATGTGAATAGTCACAGAAACGGTTTGTTTATCACAGTTTCTCAAAGTATTCTCCCTGTTACTGTATGCAGTGTTCCATCATATAGGAGAGTCACTAGATATGTATTGAGACATCAAAATATGAATAGCCACAGAAACGTTTTGTTTATCACAGTTTCTCAAAGTATTCTCCCTGGTACTGTATGTAGTGTTACATCATATAGGAGAGTCACTAGATATGTATTGAGACAGCAAAATATGAATAGTGACAGAAACGTTTTGTTTATCACAGTTTCTCAAAGTATTCTCCCTGGTACTGTATGTAGTGTTACATCATATAGGAGAGTCACTAGATATGTATTGAGACATCAAAATGTGAACAGTCACAGAAACGTTTTGTTTATCACAGTTTCTCAAAGTATTCTCTCTGTTACTGTATGTAGTGTTCCATCATATAGGAGAGTCACTAGATATGTATTGAGACATCAAAATATGAATAGTCACAGAAACGTTTTGTTTATCACAGTTTCTCAAAGTATTCTCTCTGTTACTGTATGTAGTGTTCCATCATATAGGAGAGTCACTAGATATGTATTGAGACATCAAAATGTGAATAGTCACAGAAACGTTTTGTTTATCACAGTTTCTCAAAGTATTCTCCCTGGTACTGTATGTAGTGTTACATCATATAGGAGAGTCACTAGATAAGTATTGAGACATCAAAATGTGAACAGTCACAGAAACGTTTTGTTTATCACAGTTTCTCAAAGTATTCTCTCTGTTACTGTATGTAGTGTTCCATCATATAGGAGAGTCACTAGATATGTATTGAGACATCAAAATGTGAATAGTCACAGAAACGTTTTGTTTATCACAGTTTCTCAAAGTATTCTCCCTGGTACTGTATGTAGTGTTACATCATATAGGAGAGTCACTAGATATGTATTGAGACATCAAAATGTGAACAGTCACAGAAACGTTTTGTTTATCACAGTTTCTCAAAGTATTCTCTCTGTTACTGTATGTAGTGTTCCATCATATAGGAGAGTCACTAGATATGTATTGAGACATCAAAATGTGAATAGTCACAGAAACGTTTTGTTTATCACAGTTTCTCAAAGTATTCTCCCTGTTACTGTATGTAGTGTTACATCATATAGGAGAGTCACTAGATATGTATTGAGACAGCAAAATATGAATAGTGACAGAAACGTTTTGTTTATCACAGTTTCTCAAAGTATTCTCCCTGGTACTGTATGTAGTGTTACATCATATAGGAGAGTCACTAGATATGTATTGAGACATCAAAATATGAATAGTCACAGAAACGTTTTGTTTATCACAGTTTCTCAAAGTATTCTCCCTGGTACTGTATGTAGTGTTACATCATATAGGAGAGTCACTAGATATGTATTGAGACATCAAAATGTGAATAGTCACAGAAACGTTTTGTTTATCACAGTTTCTCAAAGTATTCTCCCTGTTACTGTATGTAGTGTTACATCATATAGGAGAGTCACTAGATATGTATTGAGACAGCAAAGTATGAATAGTGACAGAAACGTTTTGTTTATCACAGTTTCTCAAAGTATTCTCCCTGGTACTGTATGTAGTGTTACATCATATAGGAGAGTCACTAGATATGTATTGAGACATCAAAATATGAATAGTCACAGAAACGTTTTGTTTATCACAGTTTCTCAAAGTATTCTCCCTGTTACTGTATGTAGTGTTACATCATATAGGAGAGTCACTAGATATGTATTGAGACATCAAAATATGAATAGTCACAGAAACGTTTTGTTTATCACAGTTTCTCAAAGTATTCTCCCTGCTACTGTATGTAGTGTTCCATCATATAGGAGAGTCACTAGATATGTATTGAGACATCAAAATGTGAATAGTCACAGAAACGTTTTGTTTATCACAGTTTCTCAAAGTATTCTCCCTGTTACTGTATGTAGTGTTACATCATATAGGAGAGTCACTAGATATGTATTGAGACATCAAAATATGAATAGTCACAGAAACGTTTTGTTTATCACAGTTTCTCAAAGTATTCTCCCTGGTACTGTATGTAGTGTTACATCATATAGGAGAGTCACTAGATATGTATTGAGACATCAAAATATGAATAGTCACAGAAACGTTTTGTTTATCACAGTTTCTCAAAGTATTCTCCCTGTTACTGTATGTAGTGTTACATCATATAGGAGAGTCACTAGATATGTATTGAGACATCAAAATATGAATAGTCACAGAAACGTTTTGTTTATCACAGTTTCTCAAAGTATTCTCCCTGTTACTGTATGTAGTGTTACATCATATAGGAGAGTCACTAGATATGTATTGAGACATCAAAATATGAATAGTGACAGAAACGTTTTGTTTATCACAGTTTCTCAAAGTATTCTCCCTGGTACTGTATGTAGTGTTACATCATATAGGAGAGTCACTAGATATGTATTGAGACATCAAAATATGAATAGTCACAGAAACGTTTTGTTTATCACAGTTTCTCAAAGTATTCTCCCTGGTACTGTATGTAGTGTTACATCATATAGGAGAGTCACTAGATATGTATTGAGACATCAAAATGTGAATAGTCACAGAAAGTTTTGTTTATCACAGTTTCTCAAAGTATTCTCTCTGTTACTGTATGTAGTGTTACATCATATAGGAGAGTCACTAGATATGTATTGAGACATCAAAATATGAATAGTCACAGAAACGTTTTGTTTATCACAGTTTCTCAAAGTATTCTCCCTGGTACTGTATGTAGTGTTACATCGTATAGGAGAGTCACTAGATATGTATTGAGACATCAAAATGTGAATAGTCACAGAAACGTTTTGTTTATCACAGTTTCTCAAAGTATTCTCCCTGGTACTGTATGTAGTGTTCCATCATATAGGAGAGTCACTAGATATGTATTGAGACATCAAAATATGAATAGTCACAGAAACGTTTTGTTTATCACAGTTTCTCAAAGTATTCTCTCTGTTACTGTATGTAGTGTTACATCATATAGGAGAGTCACTGGATATGTATTGAGACATCAAAATGTGAATAGTCACAGAAACGTTTTGTTTATCACAGTTTCTCAAAGTATTCTCCCTGGTACTGTATGTAGTGTTACATCATATAGGAGAGTCACTAGATATGTATTGAGACATCAAAATATGAACAGTCACAGAAACGTTTTGTTTATCACAGTTTCTCAAAGTATTCTCCCTGGTACTGTATGTAGTGTTACATCATATAGGAGAGTCACTAGATATGTATTGAGACATCAAAATGTGAACAGTCACAGAAACGTTTTGTTTATCACAGTTTCTCAAAGTATTCTCTCTGTTACTGTATGTAGTGTTACATCATATAGGAGAGTCACTAGATATGTATTGAGACATCAAAATGTGAATAGTCACAGAAACGTTTTGTTTATCACAGTTTCTCAAAGTATTCTCCCTGGTACTGTATGTAGTGTTACATCATATAGGAGAGTCACTAGATATGTATTGAGACATCAAAATATGAATAGTGACAGAAACGTTTTGTTTATCACAGTTTCTCAAAGTATTCTCTCTGTTAGTGTATGTAGTGTTACATCATATAGGAGAGTCACTAGATATGTATTGAGACATCAAAATGTGAATAGTCACAGAAACGTTTTGTTTATCACAGTTTCTCAAAGTATTCTCCCTGGTACTGTATGTAGTGTTGCATCATATAGGAGAGTCACTAGATATGTATTGAGACATCAAAATGTGAATAGTCACAGAAACGTTTTGTTTATCACAGTTTCTCAAAGTATTCTCCCTGGTACTGTATGTAGTGTTGCATCATATAGGAGAGTCACTAGATATGTATTGAGACATCAAAATATGAATAGTCACAGAAACGTTTTGTTTATCACAGTTTCTCAAAGTATTCTCTCTGTTACTGTATGTAGTGTTACATCATATAGGAGAGTCACTAGATATGTATTGAGACATCAAAATATGAATAGTGACAGAAACGTTTTGTTTATCACAGTTTCTCAAAGTATTCTCCCTGGTACTGTATGTAGTGTTCCATCATATAGGAGAGTCACTAGATATGTATTGAGACATCAAAATATGAATAGTCACAGAAACGTTTTGTTTATCACAGTTTCTCAAAGTATTCTCCCTGGTACTGTATGTAGTGTTACATCGTATAGGAGAGTCACTAGATATGTATTGAGACATCAAAATATGAATAGTCACAGAAACGTTTTGTTTATCACAGTTTCTCAAAGTATTCTCCCTGGTACTGTATGTAGTGTTACATCATATAGGAGAGTCACTAGATATGTATTGAGACATCAAAATATGAATAGTGACAGAAACGTTTTGTTTATCACAGTTTCTCAAAGTATTCTCCCTGGTACTGTATGTAGTGTTACATCATATAGGAGAGTCACTAGATATGTATTGAGACATCAAAATATGAATAGTCACAGAAACGTTTTGTTTATCACAGTTTCTCAAAGTATTCTCCCTGGTACTGTATGTAGTGTTCCATCATATAGGAGAGTCACTAGATATGTATTGAGACATCAAAATATGAATAGTCACAGAAACGTTTTGTTTATCACAGTTTCTCAAAGTATTCTCCCTGTTACTGTATGTAGTGTTCCATCATATAGGAGAGTCACTAGATATGTATTGAGACATCAAAATATGAATAGTCACAGAAACGTTTTGTTTATCACAGTTTCTCAAAGTATTCACCCTGGTACTGTATGTAGTGTTCCATCATATAGGAGAGTCACTAGATATGTATTGAGACATCAAAATATGAATAGTCACAGAAACGTTTTGTTTATCACAGTTTCTCAAAGTATTCTCCCTGGTACTGTATGTAGTGTTACATCATATAGGAGAGTCACTAGATATGTATTGAGACATCAAAATATGAATAGTCACAGAAACGTTTTGTTTATCACAGTTTCTCAAAGTATTCTCCCTGGTACTGTATGTAGTGTTCCATCATATAGGAGAGTCACTAGATATGTATTGAGACATCAAAATATGAATAGTCACAGAAATGTTTTGTTTATCACTGTTTCTCAAAGTATTCTCTCTGTTACTGTATGTAGTGTTACGTTCTCCTGAACCTCTTCTGGAGTGGCCAATTTGCCATGTCTCAGTACTCGATATACCTAATGTTGTAAAACTTAGAACGACGCTGTGCTTCATATAGGGGCAGCGTATATATAAGTGGAGTTATTAAGTACAGAACTGAACAATCAGGAGCAACTTCTAAACGTCTGTTAATTACTTTGATAAGCCTTGTGTTGGCAACTGTGTTGCTTATGGGAGTGCCAAGATAATTTGGTGAAAGTAAAATGAAATTAAAATATAAGAACAAAATTGGTGGTTATGAAAGGAGCCTAAATATAAGCGACATTAATTTTCCAGCTGGCTTGAGACGTAAAACTGCCTCCAGATGTTTGTACACGGAGCGAAAAATGGCTCGGTCTGCGAGTGTGCCTGGCATAGAACCGTTTAGAACATTCCAGTTTAACGGGAGAGACCTCTAAGTTTTGGGAATCTCATATACTTAAAATCTCGACATCGAATTTTTGGGTCGAATATACTTCCCTCATGAGAGGTAGAACTGGAACTTAAAAATTCAATGCCACAACTGGGATTTGAACCACAGACCTTGCTCTTACCGGGCGGCTGCTCTAACCACTGAGCTATTGTGAGAAACTGCCAGAATGGTATTAAATTTTCAAACATCCCAGTTGTGGCATTGAATTTTTAAGTTCCAGTTCTACCTCTCAAATTTTGCCCACACATGGCTTATGTGTTTAAAAACACCAACAGTAAGTTTGTTGGCATAAATAAATAATACTTCCCGTATTTGTTACGTACACGTAGTAGAGAAAACCCGATTTTTAACTCCAGTTAAGTATAGCTCTATTCTATTACAGTGCAAGATATGCCAAGAGAAGTTGCATTACTTGTGTTTGAAACTGTACAACGTCTGGCATATTTAACGACTTCTCTCCGGATGACATATTCATGACTTGGAAGATAATAGATGGAGAAACAATGAACACAAGTATAATACACTGTTTATCTTGCTACACATTAACTTTGTAATTAAGGAGGCAGGTCTGAGAAGAATCACAACTTCAGTTCTTGATGCTGAAACAGTTAGGTTCCTGTTTAATGCAGTTCATTTACAACTTCCCTTTGCTTATAGATTGCATTGGGCTGAATTGCGTTCAGCAAGTTCACAAGTATGTAGATACTTGGATAGATACTCTTTGGATGGTCGTTGTGTACTTATTTGTTCTGTGTTGTTAAGCAGCTAAGAAAATGAACAGTTTGAAGAGGTTAAGAGTTGACAGTTTATGCGAGAAAGGGAGTTTTCAGTGAATCTGAGGACAAAGGTAATTGGCTGTAAAAGTAAAGAAAATAAACTAAAGATGGTGAGTAAACTTGGAGAGTTTAAAAAAGGCCAAGTAAGAAAGCGTCTGCTAACGAGAGTAATGTAAAGTGTTCCTGTGCTGAGTGAGCCAATTCTAAAAGTTGGAGAAAAGTGTTACGTTACAATATATTAGCTATTTGGCGCGGTGATATTGTAACCTGTGCTGGTGCAGTGTGCCTACTCAACAGTCGCAAACTACGTACGTACGTATCTTCCTTCAACCACAGCTCGCCAAGAGGAACTGGACGCCATGTCAATTCCCATGTGCTTCGCCTTGATGACGTCATCAGTGCTTTCTCTATCATAATTTACAAGTAAGATGCTTCTATTTTTGTCCAAAATAATTTTCCTGAATTGTAACTATCATTTAATGTCGTCTAATTTAAATCTATTTTAAACTCATAATGACGTTCTAATAGCTACTTAACTGGGGGTAGGGGGGGGGGGGTGGAAAATGTTAACACTGCACTGCATGTAAGTACATCGGTCGTAATGTTTACATAACTACTGCTCTCTTTATACTCGCAACTGCACAACACTGTTTAACTTTACTCAATCTTGTCGCTTTTTTGCTACTTAGGGTCAAAGAATGCGACACCACTCACAAAAATCTGATGTGTTGCACTCACATGACTTTCTCTACTCACTCTTGTACTAACCATTCTTACAAACTCTTATTCCTATATCTTCTTCGTGTTAGTTGAGATAAACATTTGTACAAATTATATTATTGCTTATTTCCTTGTAGGTACAAGGGCAATATGGGAATACAGTAGACTGAGCGATAGTCAAATCTTTTAAAACTTTCAAATTCGGTTCTGTTTGCATGACCAAGAGATAAAAAAGTGAATAACGACCTTTCATGTGAGAAAAGTTTAATTATTGCAAAACTCACAAATCACAAGGAACATCTCCGAAATTGTTCATTGTACAAAAAAAGCACTTGAACATAATTTGCTTTCACGAGAACTACAATTTTTGTATAAAAATATTTTGATCACAATGGTTATCCATTTTTGAGAAAATCAATTTCCGACAAATTTTCCACGTAAAGGGTAGTTTAAGGTGGAGGAATTTTGTTCAAAATCTTCGTGTTGTATCCTTCAAGGATATTAAACTTAAATACCAACTTTAATTTTTAATCGACTCTTCGGTTTTGAGTTATGCTGTCCACAGACAGACACATACACACAAGGATCTTTTTCTAAAAACGCTTATTTTGTATTCAGGGGACCTCAAAACATATATTTCCGGTGCCAGCTCGACATTGAACATTTGGTTGGAATATAGGTACCTTCTCTACTTAGTATACGTTGTAGAGAAAATAACAATTATTTCAATGTTGCCGTGAGTGCACATCTCAAAGACTCGAGGTCAAATTATCTCTCAGAGCACCCAACAATGAGCGTACCGTGTTAGAAGAACGTTTGTACAAGCGTTGAGAAAAGGGCGACTTTTTAGAAAAATCCATGCTACTTCACTCTCGCTTATAAACTCTTGCAGGACAGCAAGTGAGGGCCAGTTTGTCGTCGTGAGAGAACTCTGTGTCGGCAGAGACAGTTTGAGACATTTAGAGTCGCGTCGGAGTTGTAGTGAGAAGCACTTTTAGTGAACGTGACCGTCGAAGTCAGCGCTGTGTTAGACAGAGAGAATAGAAAGACTCAAAAGTGTGTTTCAACATTAAGAGAAGACAGCAGCAAGGTGATCAAAAACTGTACATTGTATTAAAGCAAAACTTTTGTTCTGCAGTTTAGAAGACAATAAAGTGACAGAAGAAATAATTGCACTTTGTTGTCCATTTTGTCACAGTGGTGTCAGAAGTGGGGTTTGTCAAATAGTTATACCTACTATTTTGGACAAATGTTATGTAATTTTGATTTGGGCATGTTTCCGACGTTAATGCTGCAGCAGGGAAGGGAAAAGGTGTGGGCAAGTAGAGATTAATGGCCCGGACCGAGTTATTAGCAACTAGCATTGCATTGTGTCATCTCTGCATAGAAACCAGTTTTCTTGGGTGTTAACACCCGACCGACCGACCGAACAGAACAGAACGGGCATATGCGATAAAACTGCATCAACTGCCATTTGGCTTTTCAACAAATAATGTCCAACCTAAAGCAAAAAATCTGCCCATCCCAAAATGTCCTTTATGTGGAAAACGTTTGGTTATTTTTTATTTTCTCAAAATGGCTAACAATTTCTATTAAAATGCTGTGACATTGCTTCACAATTATTTGGGAAGCATGTATAATTGAATGCCCCATGGCACGAGGTTCGGTTGTCATGGATACGTGACAGATACATACAAGTGTACGTGAGACCAACTCACTGCAAAAATAAGCAAATAAAATAATTGAGAAACTAATACAGTTATAATACTGTATGTTCCACATATTTTCAAGTGCTGAGAATTTATTAATTGCAGAAAAATAAAAATATGTTTACGAAAGTGAATATGAAAAGCTTTGTGGATGGAGAAACGAGAAATGACGATTTCAGATTTTTTTACAGGGACATTAGAGAAAATTAGGTTGTGGTGGCGATGACGTCCTTGTTATCTTATTGCCATGGTAATACTCATTCATTTTTGGGCACTGGTGCCAGAAATAGGGTAATTTTGCACTATTTAATGCTAGATTGCATGAACGCAATTTTTGTATGTGCAATTAACCGTTTCCGAGATATCCCTTTTTATTGATTTGAATTTTCAAATACTTGTTCTTTCAAGACATTCATTTTTCTTTCTGGTTGTGCAAAGGGAATTGAATTTCAAAGCTATTTCATAGTGACCAGCTCTTAAAGCATTTATCACTTAAGCCTACTGTATTCCCATATTGCCCTTGTATCTACAAGGAAATTAGCAATAGGATAATTTGTACAAATGTTTATCTCAACTAACATGAAGAAGATATAGGAATAAGAGTTTGTAAGAATGGTTAGTACAAGAGTGAGTAGAGAAAGTCATGTGAGTGCAACGCATTAGATTTAATCCCACGTGACTTCATTAGTACCAAGAAATACGTACGTAGTACCTAGTTGTAATGGGTAGAGAATGTCGTGTGTATTCTCCTTCACAGAGCTCTATGAATTACTGCATCGTAAAGTATATCAGAAACCAGTTTTGCAAAATAAACAATGGAACTGTGCTGCGGGTCATTTGTTTTTACAACCTGCAGGACAAGTGCCTGCTGCACTGCGACGCAGGAGGTTCACCAATATACGGCTGCGAAATAGCGCAATGTCAACAGTTGCGGAGTTGTTTTCCTGGGTCTTCACCTGCATAGCCGCCATATTGTAGTCTCTGGGAAATTTGCTAATATATTGTGACACAGTAGTGATGTGCAAGGTTATCGGGAGGTCGGCGCCGGGCAGTCAGAACTGTAAAAAGATAAGTCACGCATTCGCTCATGGTAAACACGATAAGTGGTATCGCCAGGCAAACCAGAACCTTCTGGATGTTTCTCCTTCTCGAACGTCCCAGTACTGTGTGGGAACGTCCAATGGCGAGTGCTCCTACAACTTAAGCTAGTGACTGAAGAAGTTAGCGACTGTTCTCCGAGTGAGTAGGTATGTAATAACGTGGAGAAGTGGCATTAGTGAACTAGGTGAGCTCCCAGTGAAAGTTGAATTAGATTAACTGCAAGTGAAAACTCTCATGTGTTGCACTCACATGACTTTCTCTACTCTTGTGCTATATTGTTAATACCTGGAAGTGAGGAGGTCGCTGTACGTACCTTGAGGCGCTGTGTGGTGTTGGTGGAGACGCAGATCACGTGACAGATGAACAAGGTGGCCACAAGGTACCTGAGTGTCCACATGGCGGCGAGACTCTTATCAGTCTGTCAGATCACTCTCTCACTCACTCCATGTGCACGGCACTGCAACAGTAACAGGCATTCTCTACTATAACAGACGACTTTTACGTTTATGCAACCAAATTCATGGGAAAGAAGTGGTTGTTAAGATATGAACCTGAGACCACTAGTCAAAAGAGGGACCAACAGGTAATATGTGTGTAGACCTTACGTTTTCTACCAAGTATCGATTTCATATCTATAAAAATCTGATATGTTGCACTCACATGACTTTCTCTACTCTTATACTCACCATTCTTACAAACTCTTATTCCTATATGTTCTTCATGTTAGTTGACATAAAAATTTATACAAATTATCTTATTTCCTTGTAGCTACAAGGGGAATATTAGAATACAGTAGGCTTTGAGCGATAGTTAAATATTTTAAAGCTTTGAGATTCCGTTCTCTTTGCACGCTTAACATATACAAAAAAATGAACAACGATGTTCCATTTCACGAACGTTTTAAGTGTTTAGAAACTGACACACATAACAAGGAATATCTCCGAAATGGTTCACACTACAAAAAAATTCATACAAACATAAATTGTGTATTTTAGCAAGATCTACATTTTTTGTATAGTATGATTTGGTCTATCTCTAATGGTTTACCAGTTATGCAAAAGTCATCCAGTAAATACGACTACAGGGGCTATAGCCAGAAAATTCAAGATATACATTTCATTTGTCATAAAAATATCTCAAACATATGACATTTTAATCAAAATCGTTGGAGCCATTTTCAAGAAAATAAAAATTTTCAAACAATTTTCTATGTAAAGGGTAGTTTAGGGTGGGGCTATTTTCTTCAAAATCTTCGTGTCGCATCCCTGAAGGACATTAACCTTAAATACCAACTTTGGTTTTTAACCGACTTTTCGTTTTTAAGTTATGTTGTTCACAGAAAGACAGACACACGGACCTTTTTCTAAAAGTGCTTTTATTGTATTCAGGGGGCCTCAAAACTTACTTGCGGTGAAATCGCGGCATTGCATTTTTGCTCTACTTAACATACGTAGTAGAGAAGGTAAAAATATAGAAAATTCAAATTTCAATCGTAGAGTCACTTAATAAAATAAACATTTTAACACGAACAAGATATAGGCATAAGAGTTTGTGAGAATAGTGCAGGAGTAGAAAAAGTCATGTGAGTGTAACACATCAGATTTTTATTTTTGTGTTTGCCAGTTCATTTTCTAACGACCACCACTTGTTTCTGAAAATGTAGGACACTAGACACTTTCCAAAACTCCTTCCGGACGCCGGACAAATGGTTCATATGTCCGAGCGTGTGTATTTTCGATATGGAATTGTTTGTAATGTAATGCGATACTTGCAGTGTGATTGGTGAAACATGAAGGAAGTGACATCTGAGTCTGTCCGTGGTTTGTAAACCTAACCTAACATTCAAATGTGGCGTTCACATTACCAGTACATATGTCCTCTTGTTCTCAAACTTTCATTTGGAAAACAGGAAAAAATGTGATGTGTTGCACTCACATGACTTTCTCTACTCACTCTTGTACTAACCATTCTTACAAACTCTTATTATATATATATATATATATATATATATATATATATATATATGATATATTATAGTGTGTTTTAATGAGATCTAAAATTTTTGTGTAGTAAGATTTTGTCTATTTCTTACGGTTTACCAGTTATACAAAAGTCATCCAGAGTAAACAGGACTACATGGGCTATAGCCAGAAAATCTAAAATATACATTTCATTTGTCATAAAAATATCTTAAACATGTCATTTTAATAACAATCGTTAGTCAAATTGGGGAAACTCAAAATTTTCGAAAAAAATTCCATGTAAAGGGTAGTTAAGGGTACAGGAATTTTCTTCAAAATCTTCGTCTTACATACTTTAAAGATATTAAGCTTAAATACCAAATTTGGTTTTTAACCCACACACGCATGTGCGCGCGCATGTGGAAAAGATGGATAGTTACCCTATTCCCATATTAGTTATGGCCTATAAACCTACTGGAAAAGGAATATAGGTAGGCCGAGAAGAAGATGGACAGAACAGTTTTGATATAATATGGAACCGAACAAGTGTAAACGTGTTAAACCGTGTTGTTGTGGATGCCTTAGGGAAGTGACACAGGTAACATCATGTAGTTTGTATTAATGACACTTATAACGCGCTAATGTCACTCAGCTGAGTGCACACTTTAAATATACATACGTACTGGTTCGGTGTCTCGGCCTAACTGCAAGGCCATGAGCAATATTAAC
>CM060966.1:179928581-179983581 GCA_030765045.1 Tenodera sinensis
TTTACATGTAAAATATTTCGAAAATTTTGATTTTATCGAAAATGGCTCTGACGATTTTTATTAAAATGCCATATGTTTAAGATATTTGTATGGCAAACGAAATGTATATGTTGAATGTTCTGGCTATAGCCTATGTAGTACTGTTTCTCTGGATGACTTTTGAATAACTGGCAAATAGTAAGAGATAGACAAAATCTTAATGTACAGAAAATATAGATCTTACCAAAATACACAATTTATGGTGAAATAAATTTCTTTGTACAGTGAACCATTTCGGAGATATTCCTGTGATATTTGTGTGAGTTTTGGGAAACAAACTTTCGTCAAATGGAAGATCGTGATTCATTCTTTTATATCTCAGCCGTACAAAGAGAATGGAATCTCAAAGCTTTAAAAGATTTGACTATCACTTAAAAGACGCGAAGGAATACTCCGAGCAGCTCTTTCAGACGTGAAGTAACTCGACAACGTTGTGTTGAGGTTGATCAGGGAATTGAACCGGTTTCTGGTTGTAAACATGTCGGTCGCATTGGCAGCTAACGCTTCTGATTGGCCTTCACTCGCACAGTGAACAAGGAGGGAGACGGTATCGTATTTGTTTTCGTGCTCAAGACGCATCGCTGCGGTGTTTGTTTATGTACTGACCTAGTGAAAGTGACACCCACAAAATCATCAGTGTTGCTAACTTGTTTTCGTCAAAACTTATTATCTCCGTAGTAAATGGTCAGAGACAAAAACGTAAGATACAAAATGTGTATTGGTTTAAATTAATGTAATGACTTCCCTTCCACCCTGTATGTTCACCCTGTGAACGACCGTAATTCCACCTCCACGGCAACTTTGTGTTTGTTTACCTCACTGATTATGTCCGTACACTCTTGTTTCACTTGTCTAAGAAGTGTCAGTTAAAGTGTATTGTAGTCGAAATGGGACAACCATACATGTGCCTGTGTGTACAAACAGTGGCGGCTCGTACTCCACACAATATACAGAGCACAGACATGTCACTTGCCTCAGTTGTACTGTATGTATTAACATAGATGTGTGCAGCAGTGGCGGCTCGTAACCTTGCCTTCGCACTTATCTCACAAACCATACGTATATCGTCCAATCGATCCTTTTGGTATTTTATCATGCACGTTGAACCAGTTCAGTTTTTAATTAGTCAGAGGTTGCTATTTGGAGGACCAAGGCTACACTCGCGCGCCACCTGGGAATTACACGGTTTCTGTATGAATGACTCACCGTTATGAAGGAAAGCAAAAGTGGGTTTCCGCACTTTACCGTTGACCTCAGCAAGTCCTTCAGAACTTGAGTAGCACAACATAGGAAGTAATATGTCATATCTTGAGTTCACGACCTTTCTCTGTACAACCAAACGTTTCATGATAATACTACGTCATACGTCCACTGCCCTCATTTCTTTACTGCACTTATTTTATTATACGTATAAGGTTCTTAAAAATGTAAGAATACTTTATGTATTTTGAAGCTGTTATAGCCTTAATGTCTGTGAACAAGGTGCAAATCTGACATGTATACTTTAATGACTTTCTCTACACATCTTAAAAGTTAATTCTGAAATTATCATTAAAAACTTAAATTACATTTTTACCGTGTTCTAATAATATACATTCCATACAAAATGTGCTCTAGTTTATGGAAGACAGTACAATTTCGACATATTGTAAGGAAATTTTAACACTGCAGGAATATTTTAACACTCTGCAGCAAAAGTATGACACCACGTAGTAGAAATTTGACTCCAGGTAGGAGGAATTTTGACCCCAGGTAGGAAGAATTTATTCCCCAGGTAGGAGGAATTTTGACCCCACGTAGGAGGAATTTTGACGCCAGGTAGTAGGAATTTTGACCCCAGGTAGGAGGAATTTATTCCCCAGGTAGGAGGAATTTTGACCCCACGTAGTAGGAATTTTGACCCAGGTAGGAGGAATTTATTCCCCAGGTAGGAGGAATTTTGACCCCAGGTAGTAGGAATTTTGACCCCACGTAGGAGGAATTTTGACTTCACGTAGGAGGAATTTTGACTCCACGTAGGAGGAATTTTGACCCCATGTAGGGGAATTTTGACTTCATGTAGGAGAATGAATAATTTAAGAAGATTATTGTATAAATTATAGTTATTAGAGTTGGCTCCGGGGCAAAGTGCGAGGATCGCATTGTGCTGGACTTTTAAAAATGATGGGTTGAGGAACATGATTGGCCGAAATCATTCACAGGTGCCTATAAAATATTTATATGATATATTTAAAAACCGAAAATATAATTTTCACCTAAAACCCTAGTTCTGGCGTTCTTAACATACACCACTACTTGGTGGAACAACAAAGACAGAACACTCCCGTCCCTTCTATGTACAAGCCGATGGAAGGTTGGTAAAATGTCCCGCAAAGTAATAGGGACGGCATTTATGGGAAGAAGTGTACATACACTTTATACTCATTACAGCTTGTTTTACAGGAATTGTCTTTTGGGTATGAAGGAGTATTTGAATACAAGTGGCCTGTATTACCCCGGTCTCCCCTGCCCACTGATGCATAAAGTAAACCAAAATTACACAAAAACAACACGTTAATTACCAACAATTAAGATTTGAATGAAGATTTATAAAGGCTGCAAGGGACCGGATAGAAAGTTATTTAATGAAAATGGGCGTAAAACCACTCGTTATTCATGATGGGTGTGGCGAACTGGTTCACACTTGTTTACTTTCTGCGCATTCACCTCCCCATCCCAACCAAATACTTGCTTCTTATTAGCAACACAACGTTATACTTTATTTATGCGAGACTAGATGCAATAACTTTTTAACAAAACAGTCTGTTACGTTCAGATAACTTTCTCACTCCGCTCTTCAATATATTTCTACAAAAGCGTATTACTCTCTCTACTAGTGTATACCTACGTATAGAGGAATGTACTAGACATGTATCGGGACACAGAAAATTGGCCACCCCTGGGGAAGGCATTGTTGCTGGCTCATTAGTAATACACACATGCCATTGTTGCGCTCAGTTTATGTTTGAAGTCTGAAAAGTGTGAACGTTTTTTCAAGTACAATGGATATTGAGAGAGAGCATTTTCATGCAATGATTTTGTAGGATTTCAAATGTGACCTAAATGAAACACAGTGACTTGAGTGTTTGAGGGGAACTTTTGGGGACTATTCTGTCACGTGACCCTGTGTTCCACTGGTTTGTGCAATTTAAGAGGGGGCGGCAATCTCTTAAAGATGAAGAGAAGAGTGACAGTAAAGATTTAGGGGGCCTCAAAACATATTTCTGGTGAAATCTCGACATCGAATTTTTGGGTGGAATACAATACTTTCTTTACTTACTATACGTTGTAGGGAACGTAAAAATTGTAATATATAATTTGGGTTGGTTTTCGTGTTTGTTTCAGCAAAAAGAAAAAAAAACCTATTTAAGCCTTTAAATATAGTTTTTAGTTCATCATCAATGATCCAATGGCCCTAGTATTTAAAAAAAAAAAAAAAAAGCAGCGAAAACCATTTGAAGCTTTTGTTGTTTGTGAATTTCTGCTGAAATGTTCAGATTAGTTACAAACCACATGGTTTGGACAGTTTGACATTGAAAGTACACACAGGGCATTAAACAGTCACGTGTTGAGTTTTAGAACTCTGTTATGGTATATGTATGTACGGACAACTATACAGTGTTGCATTTTTATTTTCTCTACTACGTATAGGAAGTAGAGGAAGTATTGTATTACACCCAAGATTTCACCGGAAGTACAAAATTTGAGGCACCTTCAATACAAAAAAGAATTTTTAGAAAAAGGGTGTGTGTGTGTGTGGGGGGGGGGCTGTCTGTCTGCGCAGAGGATAACTTGAAAAAGAAAAGCCGCTTAAGAACTAAAGTTGGTATTTAAATTTAATGTTTCTCAAGGATGCCACATGGAGATTTTGAAGAAAATTCCTCCACCCTAAACTGCCCTTTAGATGGAAATGCTTCGAAAATTTTGTTTTTCTCAAAAATAGCTACAGATTTTGATTAAAATGCCATATGCTTGAGATATTTTTATGACAAATGAAATATATATTCTGAATTTTCTGGCTATAGCCTATGTAGTCCCGTTTACTCTGGATGACTTTTGCATAGCTGGTAAACCGTAAGAGATAGACCAAATCTTACTATAAAAAAGTAGATCTAGCTAAAACATACAATTTATGTCTAACTGCATTTTTTTGTGGAGTGAACTATTTCGGAAATATTCCTTGTTATTTATGCGACTTTTGCAGCACTTTTCTCATATAGAAAGCCGTTATTCAGTTTTTTTATCTGTTTGGCCGTGCAAAGAGAACGGAATCTCAAAGGTTTAAAAGATTTGACTATCGCTCAAAGCCTACTGTATTCTAATATTCCCCTTGTACCTACAAGGAAATAAGCAATAAGATAATTTGTACAAATGTTTATCTCAACTAACACGAAGAAGATATGGGAATAAGAGTTTGTAAGAATGGTTAGTACAAGAGTGAGCAGAGAAAGTGATGTGAGTGCATATTAGGCAGTACTAGACTCACCGTGCGCGAAGAAGCAGCCACCAGGGCTCAGGTCGGCTACAGCCCCTTCACAACCACGCACACCGACCATGCAGCACCGACTGATTGTCGACTGTCTGGTCTCGCCTGAGTCTGACAGTGCTTGGCGCGCGGAGTGGGGAGTGAGGGGGCGGGTCAACCTGCCTCCCCTCTTACCTGTCTCTACACTTGCCTTCAAAAACATCTCATCACCTTCTCTACTCACTTCACGTGTCACATTTATACAAATCATGAGCGTCGGCAGGCATTTTTCCAGAGGGGGGCCACATGTTTGAAATTTGCAATCAGAGAATATTAATTCACTATTTTATTGTCAAAATTTATAATATTCGTTCCATATATCCATGTTAATTTGTGTTAAATAAAAATTGATCTTTTAAAATAGTAGTTTAATAGTCAGTAATTGATTGCACATTAAGTTGACCAACTTCCAGGGAGGGGCCGCGGCGCCCCCCCCCCTTGCCCCCCCCCCTTCGCGACGGCCATGATACAAATCTGATGTGTTGCACTCACATGACTTTCTCTACTCTTGTACTAACCATTCTTACAAACTCTTATTCCTATATCTTCTTTGTGTTAGTTGAGATAAACATTTGTACAAATTATCTTATTGCTTATTTCCTTGTAGGTACAAGGGGAATATGGGAATACAGTAGACTGAGCGATAGTCAAATGCTTTAAAGCTTTGAGATTCCATTCTCTTTGCACACTTAACGTATAAAAAAGTGAACAACGTTGCATTTCACGAACGTTTAAGTTTTTGGAAACTGACACAAATAATAAGAAATATCTCTGAAATGGTTCACTCTACAAAAAGTTCATATAGACATAAATTGTGTGTTTTAGGAGATGTACATTTTTGTATAGTAAGATTTGGTCTATCTCTTACGGTTTACCAGTTATGCAAAAGTCACCCAGTGTAAATAGGACTTCATGGGCTATAGCCAGAAAATTGAAAATATACATTTCATTTATCATACAAATATGTCAAACATATGGCATGTTAGTCAAAATCGTTAGAGCCATTTTCAAGAAAAATACAATTTTCGAAAAAAATTTCCATGTAAAGAATAGCTTAGGGTACACGAATTTTCTTCTAAATCTTCGTGTCGCATCCTTGGAAGACATTAACCTTAAATAGCAACTTAGGTTTTTAACCTACTTTTCATTTTTGAGTTATGCTGTCCACAAACTGACAGTCACACACACACACATAAACACACACGCGGACCTTTTTCTAAAAATGCTTTTTTGGATTTAAGGGGCCTGAAAACATATTTCCGCTGAAATCTCGATATCGAATTTTTGGGTGGAATACAACACTTCCTCTACTTTTATATACGTAGTAGAGAAACTAAAAATGTTGGGAGAATTAGAAATTTTGATGGAAAAATAGAAGCTATTTATATAACTGCAAAACACAGGTGGAAGGGAAGTCCTATAATATGTGATTCATAGAAGCATTACAAACAAAATGTCTAATGGCATTTTGTTCTTTCATCAGCCGATTTCGAAAAAAATAAATGGTTTTTCTTCCAAATTGGATGCGTAATTGCACAAGAATGTACGAAGATAACAGTTTGTTACTTGTAAGATGCGTAGAGTAACTTATTTCTGACATGGGACACACATCACATAGGGTTTCGAAATAATTAATCACTTAAAAGACGTGAAGGAATACTCCGAGCAGCTCTTTCAGACGTGAAGTAACTAGACAACGTTGTGTTGAGGTTGGTCAGGGAATTGAGCCGGCTTCTGGTTGTAAACAGGTCGGTCGCTTGCAGGTTAGTGTGATGTTTTGGCACATAACGCTTCTGATTGGCCTACACTCGCACAGTAAACACAGAAGGACACGCAGGGGATAACATAACAAGCAGAGTACATACTTAATCTGTGCTTTCCAATCTAAATATAAGGCCCAGACATTTTATGTTGTCTATTTGTTCTAATTTCAGTCATATAGAAAATTGTTTGTAGAGGAGTGAGTAGAGAAAGTTGTAGAAGCACGTATTGTGATGAAATGTGGGCATTGAGGACAGTGATATGCGTTGACCATATGCATCCTGCCTGCGTGCCTGTGTGTGGCCACTCACACAGGAAACAGGAAATTTCCGTCATATGAACCCAACAGCCGCCCGCATATCACCATCCATCCGTTCATCGTCTTTCTGCTCCAAATTCTCTCACGCTGTAATTGGAATTGCGATTTCATATTCCTCTATCTTCTTCATTTAGTCGAGATAAACATTTGTACAAATTATCTTCCACTCTAGCCGTGTGTAGGACGTTATTATTGGAGACTGACCGGGATTTGAACCACCGTCCGGCTGCTCTAACCACTACGCTATCATGGCCAATGTAAAGCCTGAGATATATACGTAACATAGCTTAATGGCGACTTGTACCTATGTCCCGGGCTTCTAGTATAACCAACTATAAGGTCAATGAATGTTTTTAACCGGTAGATCCGTGGTTCAAATCCCGGTCAGTCTCACTCTACCCTTTCTAATATCTTACTACTAATTTTATTGTAGGTACAAGGGAAATATGGGAGTACAGTAGACTTTTAAGCTTTGAAATTCCGTTATCTTTTGTAGTGTTTAACGCCCACTTTTGCTACATACGGCACCGCAGGCGGTGACACTGATGATACATGCAATGAGATGGCGGGGGAAACCGGAGAACCTGGAGGAAAACCGCCCCAGCGCCGCTTCGTACACCAAATGCGGTTGCCTGGGATCGAACCCGGGCTGCTTTGGTCAGAGGCGAATGGTCTAACCACTCGGCTACGGCGCGGCCTACTACGTATAGTAAAGTAGACCAACTATTGTATTTCACACAAAAATTCCATGTCGAGAGTTCACCGGAAATACATGTTTTGAGGCCCCCTGAATAAAAAAAAACTGTTTTTAAAAGAAAAAGGGTCCATGTTTCTGTTAGTTTGTGAACAGAACAACTCAAAAGCGAAAAGTCGAATAAAACCAAAGTTGGTACTTAACTTGAATATCTTTGAAGGATGCATCACGAAGATTATGAAGAAACATTGCTCCATCCTCAACTACTCTTTACCTCGAAAAATGTTGCGTAGTTTTAATTTCCTTGAAAATGGCTCTAACGATTTAGATTAAAATGCCATATGTTTGAGATATTTATGGCTAATGAAATGTAGGTATATGTTGAATTTTCTGCTATAGCCTATGTAGTCCTGTTTGCTCGGGATGACTTTTGAATAACTCGTAAACCGTAAGAGAGACCAAATTTTACTATACAAAAATGTACATCTTGCTAAAACACACATTTCTTTTTGCAGAGTGAACCATTTCGGAAATACGCGTTATTATTTGTATAGCTTTTGCAGAAGTTAAGGTTCTTCTGTCAAGTGGAACGTCGTTATTTATTTTTATATGAATTTGAAAGCTTTAAAATATTTGACTATCGCTCAACGCCTACTGTATTCTAATATTCCCCTTGTACCTACAAGGAAATAAGCAATAAGATAATTTGTACAAATGTTTATCTCAACTTACACGAAGAAGATATAGAAATAAGAGTTTGTAAGAATGGTTAGTACAAGAGTGAGTAGAGAAAGTCATGTGAGTGCAACACATCCGATTTTTTCAGTAGTGACATTACGGGAGTGTTTCATAAAATATGAAAAATTCGAGTGGTATTTGTTTAGAGTATTCCACGAAATAATTAATAGTTTATTTAATATTAATAATGATTTAAAGTACGTAACGTACAATAACATTGATGCATTTTAATTTTTATTTTCACAGTTGGCACTACAAGTAATGCCCATCTAGGGAAGCTATGAGGTACGTACATCTCTATCATTTCTTTATGCTCATCTACTTTTAATGCGTCAGCACTCTGTTAGCGTTTGCGTTACTTGCATCTGCAGCGCACTGAAGCTCCTCCGCCATGATGACAGTCACATTGCACAGAGTGATTGCTTCATGTTTGAAGCTCAATCTCTCACGATATTAGCAAGCTGTTCCGTCCGCTGTGAGTTCATAACCTCTTTCATTGTGAAATATCTCAAAGTGATTACACACACACTCATACACTAACACACTCACACACACACACACACACACACACACACACACACACACACACACACACACACACACGGACACTTTTCTAAAAAATGTTTTTTGGATTCAGGGGATCTCAAAACATATATTTCCGGTGAAATCGTGACTAACATAAAGTGGATAGGAGAATAAACATTTGTAAGAATAGTTTGTTCGAATGAGTAGAGAAAGTCATGTGAGTGTAGAGTTATTAGACATCCGGAAATTCCTGGACATGCCCTACATTTTCACCATTTGTCCAGCGTCTCGGAATAATTTTTGAAGTTTCCAATATCCTGCATTTAAAAAAAACAAGCAGTGATCATTAGAACATGAAGTGGGAAAATAGAAATGAATAATTGGTTGTTAGTGGAAAGTACAAATTGCTATGGGAATATGGCCCGTACATTAGTGATATTGGACGAGAGACTGGTGTTCCATGGAGGCAAAGCAAAGCAAAGCAATGCTTTACTCTCACTCTTGCATTTGCATGTTGGTTATCAAACAAGAAGGACGTTAATTCACAGCGCTTTTGTTAGAAGCCAAAATGCAAATCAACTACGCATTGTGGTTAAAATAGAAGTGTTTCAAGGCAGGAAGAAGCGACCACATTTTACATTGAGTACAGGAAGTTAAGAAAACCTGTGGAATATACAGGGTGGAAGGTACTGCTTCGGCCACACGTTAACCAGGGATTCTACATGATGAGTGTAACAAATATGTACAATACAATTTTTGTCAATAAAGCACCGTCCCCCCCCCAAAAAAAAAAAAAAAAAAATTGTGTCAAACATTTGGAGCCATCTAGCTTCTTGACGAATGGATATAAATGGTGTATTATTTCACGAACTGTTGCACAAACATAGTGTAAACAAGACTGTAATGCCTTTTAATCTTAATTCAAATGAGTTTAGCCACAATTTAATGTTAAAGTGTTATGCAAAGTTTAATTTCTACGCGAAATATGGCAACGTCGTGGGCCACACGAAAGGCAGTTGTCGCGTGTCCGGTTGCTTGCGGGTTGAAGGTATCGCTTGGCACTTGGAGGGAGGGGGGGGGGGAGGGGGTGTGGAATAAGTCACTCTTTATCTCCAACTCTTCTTTCAAAAAATACAAAAAAAACAAAAAAAAAAAAAAAACAAAAAAAAAAAAAACTAAAAAACGAAGAAAAACAACATAAAATAATACCGTCTCTTGAGAACTGAAATATGGCTCAATATTAAGAACTTCTTTAATTAAGTAATAATATAACCTAAATAAACACCACATTATTGGTATAAATGACATCCATTTTCAGTATTTCTTGTTGTAAAGTGCTTACAAATGTATTTAGACAGGGTTGTGGAATTTGTTTCAAAATGCTGACTGGTATTTGTGTTCTTTGTTAAATAGTACTTGTAAACGTGAGTACATTAACTGCACTTCAGTCCCGTGTTAGATATGAATTTGGTTTGTCATATGTCTAGAGAAACTTCATACAGCTTCTTTTAAGGACACACCGGATTATGCACTTGTAAAGAACAACTTCATTTTGCTTTTCTTCATACTTAGGCGTCTTTCGTGACCACAGCTGTCATTTATGACGAGATAATTAGTTTTATTCCAGCCCGGTAACACACACAAGAGCGCAATTGTTTTAGAAAAATGAAGGGGAAGACTTTTATTTACTTGTGTATTAAAGGCAATTATTATTGTTTTAGCCCATGATGGATAATAATAATGATGATAATAATAATGATAATAAAAATAAACTTTGATTGAATTGCGTAAGCTTTCATGGCCAGTGTCATAAAATTGAAAACTATTATCCGGGCTTGTGGGCTGTGGTCTAGCAAAATTCTCCTTCCAGATGTTTCATTCAAAGCTGCATCGAACATCTTCAGTGGTGTGGTCGTAGGACTCTGGTAGTCTTGGCGATGACTGATACGGAGCCGTTTGATTTCACAGGTTTTATATGCTTAGCATGTATGGGCGTATGGCGGTTGGTCCGGTCTTTGTTTATTGGTCTGACTGCTGTGTGGGCTGGGCTAATTGCTTCCATTGTCTATGACTGTTGTTGTTGTTGGGCTGGCGTTTACTGTGGCTGAGGCTGTTGATGGTATGTGATCTTGAATTTGTCTCCAATCAGGTTTTTTGCATGCTTTGTATAGTGCTTTATAAGCTTGCCAAGCTGGCATTTGAAACATCTGTGGTTGCGCTCCAGAAGAGATATGCTGCAAATGTGTCAGGATTCTACAGCAGGCAAAACCTCTCAAAGCAATCTCTCCAGACCAGAGAAGCTGCCTTAAAATACTGAACAGCAACAAAGAGATTGTTTGAGGTCATTCTGAGTCACTTTTTTACACTCACCTCCACTTTAAATGTTTTAAAAACTGAAAACATTTTCAGAATCATTCGATCCCATTCCTGAAAACATTTCCAATCTTTAAAACATTTAAAGTGAAGGTGAATGTGAAAAAGTTATTCAAAAGGACCTCAGACATGAAGAATACTTCACTGTTAATAGTGCTTCTATTTTTAATATTCATAAAGAGATTGTTATCAGCGCAGCAGATAAAGGAGATGCTACTGTCATTATGAATGTTTCTAATTACCAATAAAACCTCTGAATTACTGGATCCAGCTACCGACAGTAAACTTCCAGGTGACCCCACCTCACGCAGCTTATGAAAAGCAAACCATCTCATTAAGCAGTCTTCAATACCTGTGGAAAAACAATGACACAGAAGCCCAATCTCCTAGACTATACTAATTACCGAAGTTCACAAACCGAAAGTACCACTCCACCCCATAGTTAGTGCCATTGGATCTCCTACATACTACAGCCACATGTTGCTAATACTGACTCTAACATCAAGAACTCCTTGGCCGTGCAGCCCAGTGACTTTCTTATAAGTTTTGATGTTACTTCTCTTTTGACAATGGCGCCCATCCAGGAGACTGTTACTCTACTACAAGAATTATTCCCTGAGGACATTACAAACTTATTCCGCCATGTATTAGACACCACTTAGTTCCAGTGGAGCCAGGAGTTGCATGAACAGAATGATGGAGTGAGTGGCTATGGGCAGTCCGGTGAGTCTGCTAAACAAAAACCCATATGTTGGCTTCGCTACGTAGATGACATGTTCGCCATCTGGAGCCACAGACAAGAGACCTTGCCAGATTTCCTACGTCATATCAACTCTATTCACGCATACATACAGTTCACAATGGAAATGGAGAACAACGGACAACTGCCATTCTTGGACATACTCGTAGCTGGGAAGTCTGATGGTGCACTCTCTTGCACGTCTACCGCCACAAACAGACTGGTATCCAAACACCATCCTGGCCAGAAGAGAGCTCTCATTAGAACACTAGTAGATCATGCCAACTGCATCTGCCAACCACAACTACTTCCCCTGGAACTTTCTCATATTAATAGTGCTTTACAGGCCAGAAACTTAAACATGCCTTATGCCCCAGAAGGAAGCATAAATATAATGTTTAAATGTAGGTTTCTCTCAGGTGTCTAGCGACCAATGGAGGTTTAAGCTGGAGCTTATTAGTAGTGAATTTCCTATTTCTTTTAATACCTCACTGGTTGTTTTGTGCAGTTTTTTTTTTTCAGGGTCACTAATTATGTTTTCAGCAAATAAAACACTCTTTGCTTGTATTATGCTTTAAGGCAGGTCATTTATACAAGTAAGCAAAAGTAGAGGTCCTAAGATTGACCCTTGTGGGACTCAATTTTTTATGAGGTTATTAGTGGATTTTATTGAAGGACAAGGAAGAATTCATAACACTTAGTAACTAAAGTTAAATAGTAGAGACGTTTATTAAACGAAAGATATTTCTCAAATTTTTTGTTCATCCTATCATCACTCACAGATATGCCTGGACAGAGACATGCACACTAATTTATTCCCTAACATATTTACATTTTTACATAAATACATTTATACATAGATCACATGAATCTGCAGATCAAATATATAAAGGTAATATTGTTAAATATACTATATACATTAGACACAAAGATTTGGTATTTCAGATACCATAACAATAATAAAATTGTTAAGAATTAGTTAATCTTTGTTTCTGTATTTATAATGATTTCTTTTTGCCCCATTTGCATTAAAGAGTTTACATCAATTATGAATTAGGTTTGAGGGGCCAGGCACAACCAGTATATCTTCTACCTTAATAGATTTAGGAGAATAAAATATATCATTATCATTATTTGTAATATACAAACAGATTTAGTACCTAAAATAAGAACAATTTTGTACAGTAACACCAACTTATTAGCATCAAACTAAATGGTTCTATCTCAGCACAAAATATACATCTTATCCTCCAACATACATACATACATACCTTAACAATTTTGTAAAACTCTCAGTGATGTTATAAATTGGACATTTGAATTAATAACTATTACAAACCTCAGTTGCAACATTTCAAGAATTTAATTTCAGAAATTGTTAGTGTTTAGCAAGAAAACTGTTTGTGCAATACAAATTGTGTGTTTGATGCATGAAACAAGAGCTAGCATACAGTTAGTTGCTCACATACAAGTGAGTACGTACAAACTTATAAAAATGCTGCCGCGTGTTGCCTCTCTGGGAATGATGAAGTTTCAAGTCTTGCTCCTAGCAAAGTGTGGGTAACACATCAACTACATGCAAAATAAATGGAAAACCAGTGTTTTAATTATTTTTTTACTTTCTCTACTACATATGGAAAGTAGAGGAAGTTATTGCACTTCATACAAAATTTTGATGTTGGGATTTCACTCGAAATATATGTTTTGAGACCCCCTGAATCCCAAAAAAGTTGTTTTAGAAAAGGTGCATGTGTATGTGTGTGTGTGTATGTGTCTGTGTATCTGTGAACAGTATAACTTTAAAAATGAAAAGTTGGTTAAAAACCGACGACGACGACGACGACGATGATGATGGTGATGGTGGTGGTGGTGATGATGATGATGATGATGATGATGATGATGATGATGATGATGATGATGATGATGATGATGATGATGATGATGATGATGATGATGATGATGATGATGATGATGATGATGATGATG
Organism: Tenodera sinensis; assembly: GCA_030765045.1. Lineage (NCBI taxonomy): Eukaryota > Metazoa > Arthropoda > Insecta > Mantodea > Mantidae > Tenodera > Tenodera sinensis. Next base: position 179,942,320 of record CM060966.1, read on the forward strand.
ATGATGATGATGATGATGATGATGATGATGATGATGATGATAATGTGGTGGTGGTGGTGATGGTGGTGGCGGTGGCAGAGGCGGTGGCGGTGGCGGTGGCAGTGGCGGTGATGATGATATACAAAGAACTGATTAACCAAACCAAGTAGTAGAGACTATGCACAATGAACTATTAACAGATTACAAAATACATAAATAACATTGACTTTTTGATTACTGAACTTTTAACCTATTTAAAAATTCCTCTAGTGAATAGAACACATTATTAACTAAATAAGTTTGTAAAGCAGATTTGAATTTAGTGTAGTTTTCACACCTTTTTATTTCAGCTGGCAGTCTATTGTAGAATTTTGCACCAGCGTAACTAGGCAGCTTTTCAAACTGGCTAAGTTTAATACCTTTCAAGGATCCGACCCGAAGGTTTTGAAGAAATTTCTTCCACTCTAAACTACCTTTTACATGGAACATATTTGAAAGATTTTGATTTTCTCAAAAATGGCTCTTACAATTTTTATTAAAATGCCATATGTTTAAGATATTTTATGGCAAATGAAATGTATATAAATAATACTGTTACAAATATCTACCATTAAAAATAAAACAACTTTTACAAAGATTCAAGTTTAAACTTTCTTTGTCTGTTATAGGTTTCCTTAAACCAGAATAAACTAACAAATTTACTGTCTTACTACATCCAGTTTGCCAGAAAGCATTTCTATCATTTTAGATTGAACATTTCAAATCTCTATCTGATAAAATCATTTTGGAATAAATGTTTACAAATACACTGGACTTAAACGCAGTGCAAGATATACGTTTCTAACAGTAGTCTTATGAATAGTGGTCACTAGTTTAGGTTGAAAATAATTGGATGTTGTGTTTCCATGACTTTCTCTGCTCACTCTTCTTACAAAACCTTATTCTTTTGTATACTTATTATTGGACATAAATTTTTACTGAAAATTTATAGATTTTGTTGTAGGTATAAGATGTAGAGGTACACTAGAATAAAGCGAATATCAGGTTTGTAAAGAGTGTTTGCCATGTGATAGCTTTGTTCCTTGCATGGACATTGGAAGAAATAAACTTAAATGACTGTTTTGAGCTAGACAGTACCATTTTTGAACCTACGGTTCTGGTACACCAATAGATTTTGTCGGGACATGTCTTTGTCTTGTTTTGAATGAGACAGTACCATTTTTGAACTTGTGGCTCTGGTCCAGCGATAGGATGCCTCTTTGTCCCATTTTGTTAGAAAACAGCATTTATTTTTTATTCTCTATGTTATGCTCTATAATATTTAAATCTTCACATCCGTAATTGCTAAGAACGAATGTTATGTTATTGTTGCAAAAAATTAATTACAAAAAACAAATAATCTAATGGCCACACTCCAGTGTTATTGTGTTCCCCAGAGACGGTTCACTTCAACAATTTGATTCCACTCTTCAAGTGACACTCGGAGTGTGACGTGTATTGTTTGAGCAGTTCTGTAAGAAATTCAAGATGCAAACATGAGTGTGTGCATTCACTGCTGTGATGCTGCCTAAGGAATAAGCCTTCCAATTTATAGAGAAAAAAATATGGACATAAAAAAAAACCACAATTGAAAGTTGAAATGCTGAAAGCATTGTTGCTTACCAAAATAAATTTGAAATACAGTTGCCTTCAGTTTTCCCATTCATTCATCAAACAATATGTCCAATAACAGAGTTTTATGAGTTATATAATATAATGATTGCTTTGGTAAACAGAAAATGATTATCAGGGCTTGTGGGCCGTGGCCTAGTGGAAAATCTCCTTTCAGATATTTTGTTTGAAGATACATCGCCAAGACTAGCAGAGTACTATGGTCACAGCACTGAGGATGTTTGACACAGCTTCGAACAAAACATCTGGAAGGAGATTTTCCATTAGGCCACGGCCCACAAGCCCGGATAATCATTTGCTGTTTAATGACACCAGCCGTGAATGCTTATGCAATTTGATCAATTGTTTAGGTGTTTGTATTTATAGTAATAGTAATGTTATACATAATATTATTTTGCATATTGTAATAATAACATTGTCTTTGTCATAATGTAATAATATGTTAAGTACTCTGATAATTATACTTTGTTTATTAATAATAAATAGATAAATAATGTTTTAGATTTTCTAAGTGCATTAACTTAAAAGTTAAAAAACAGGTCAATGTGGAAGTGTTCTATTTTCAGCTTCAGAGAATGTGGCTTAAATGAATGCAACTTGCACATATACAGCAGGAATGTCTGACTTGCCCTCGTGCTCTTGCTGCTTGTAACAATTTGGTCCTTCAGTTGCTTTTTCCATAAAAATTATTTTTCCCAAATTTTAAGTTGATAAATGTCAACGCATGTTGTAATTAGTGTCACTGAGCTGAGGATATTGTATACGCCAAGAGGTGCAATGAGTAATACAAAATTAAAGTAGTTTAGCCAGGATTTTCCAATTATTAGGTCACTTTGTTAGTTTCAAAAGGCTTGTCATTTTTAGTTCCCTCTTAAGCTTAAACTCAGCATCCCTCACAAGTATGTAGCAAATATTGGAGTTAATCACTTACTATAACATGAGCTTCCTTGTGCCTACATGCAGAATTGCAGGTCCTCAACCCTCAACTGTCATTTGTCACTAAGAATTTCTACAACAATTTCAATTGGTTGGTATAATTCAAACTTAGAGCTGTCGCACACCATATTTAGTAAATCCTGGGGATTTTGGACACCCCTCTAGGCAGTGCAGTTCTATTTAATGAGCTACAGGTCGCACTTTGGGAGTCTTGAAGAGTAATTTCTGTGTAAGTCTGCGTGTGGCCTGTCACCTCTCATTGCCACCTGACATGTCAGCAAAGATAAGCCCCGTGTAGGGAAAACTTAAATCATTATGACGTATCATTACTTGTAATACTGCCAAATATTTAAATGGCAAAATGAATAAATGATTGGTGTAACTGGGAGCAGATGTTACGTCAACCATCTCCCTCTGCACTATCCCGAGGGATAGAAGTGACAGTAATGCAACTGTGTCATCTCATGCAAGTTATTATCATTATGATAAAAACAGAAGAAGAGCAGGCCTCTAGGGCTGAATGAACCACGACCAGAGTAGATCTGTTGTGCTCCTTTCCTTTAAATAGTCAAGAAGTTAGTCAGCTTGGCAAAGTTTACAAGTTTCTTGGCCTTTATTCCTTAAAATTCACATAATTGCATGTGAATATCTGTACACATGATTGAAGTGTTTAACTCTAAAGACTGTGTGTGCATCACAGTCACATAATAGATGAGAAATAGTCGCATCTCTTTCCCACATCTTCTACATTTACAATAAACTGTAGAGATGTCCATATAACTGACAGTGTGCTACTCATCTGTGTGTCCTACTCTTGTTCATATCCTTAATAAGGACTTTTGAATGCCTGTATTCCAATAGTTATTCCCAGTGCTCTCTGTATGTTTTCCTCATTCACTCCCGAATTGCTCACCATACATAGTCATAGGACAGTCTGAGTCTGGGTCCAGGACCTACAAAGGGAATCTTTGCCCCTTTCTTAACCATATGGTCTGTCCTTTCATTGCTATAGATTCCTCTATACCTCGGCACCCACATCAATTCCACTGAATTGTGTAGTGGCAATACTATCCACATGCAAAACATTTGTACAATAATTTCACTGTGTTCAATGGACCAGCTTAGTAGTTCATATCACCACCATCAGAGCCCTCCATCATCAACAGTTAATGGACAACATAACATCTACATGTATCAGTCAGTCAGTCAGTTGTTAGCTGAAGAGGAGAACAATTGTTGTTCAAACATGTCCTAATTTTCAAAAGTAAGTGAGCTATAGTGTAATAAAAACTTATCCTCAATATTAAAGTGTTTAACCTTACTTGTCAAAAAACTAGCTGACCATTATTCAACAATGTATATATATATATATAGAGACATACTCAGGGGTCTCCGTCTAGGGGATATGTGAATGGCGACCACAAGGTACCCAAGCTGAGCAGAACATTATTTCCTCTTACTGGTTGTTTTGGATTATAGGACAGATGGCAACAAAGCCCATAAGTTTATAAAAAATGTCAAGGACAGGAAAGAAAGCAACAGCACACCTATCATACACAACAATAAAATATTAACAAATGATGCAGCCATAGCCGAAACATTCAATAAATATTATGCTAATTCACATAAAGTAACAAGAAATAATAAAAAAGAACATAAACAATTTAAGAAAGATTTGAAACAAGAAAGAGAATGTGATCCTAACACTCAATACAATATCTTTTATCAACATTTTAATATACAAGAACTGAACATTGCAATTAATAATCTGAAAAACAAAAAGTCTCCTGGACCAGATCACATACATCCAGAGTTCATAAAAAACCTTGGAAAAACAGCAAAACGACAACTACTAAAACTCTACAATCTATCCTGGAACACCACTGTACCTGCCAAATGGCAAACGCAATAATTGTCCCACTCTTGAAGAAAGATAAAACAGCATCAGAAATAAAAAATTATAGACCAATAGCTCTTACTAGCATAATAGCAAAAGTGATGGAAAGAATGGTGTCAAATAGATTAAATTGGTTTCTAGAATCACAAAATTTAATATCCCCATGTCAAGCTGGATTCAGAGAGTTGCACTCTACAAATGAACAAGTCTTACTTCTCAGTCAAGAAATCAAAGACTCCTTCAATAGAAAAGAAGATAATTGATCAGTTTTTATTGATTTCCAAAGTGCATATGATTCTATATGCAGAACAAAACTGCTAAAGAAAGTAAAAAAAATAGGGATACAAGGTCCAATGTTTTCATGGCTATGTCATTTCCTAACACAACGCTTTATTGCAACCAGATATGGAAGAAACATATCTAAATACAAACAAGTACACCACAAGGCGCAGTGCTCAGCACAACACTTTTTAATATATTTATTAACGATCTGCCACAACAAATACAATAGTAAAGTGTGAAGTGTGCACTATTTGCTGATGACTTAGTAATGTGGACTTCAAAACCAAAAAGCAAAAGTACAGAACTAGAAAAAACCATGCAGCAATCCTTAAACAACCTACAGAAGTGGACCAAAGAAAATTTAATGACTGTTAATACAACAAAATCAAACTACCAAATCTTTTCACTAAGAAAAAACCACTAAAAATAAAAGTAAATTTTGAGGGCCAACAATTACCAGAAACAAAGGAAGCAAAGTATTTAGGAGTTATATTTGATACCAAATTTACATGGACCAAACAAATAGAAAATGTAATACAAAGGGCAGAAAAGTGCCTCTCACTGTTAAAATGTCTAACAGGAATGAAGTGGGGATGTTCCAGAGGAACTCCTAACACAACATACAATGTATATATAAAGCCATTATTTACTTACTGCAGCGAAGTTCTTGTAACAGCAAACACAAAATGATATTCAAATCTTTCAAAACCAAAGTCTGAGATTAATTACAGGTGCTATCAAAACCACACCAATAGCAGCTATGGAAATACTAACCAACCAATGCCCCATTGAATATGAAATAGAAAAAGCGGCTCTTATTCAACACGAAAAGTTGATTAGACTCCCATTCAATACATGGCACAAGAGAAATTTTACACATACACTAAAGGCTCAGGAGAGCTTTCTTTCCAAAATTCAAGACATCAAGAAGAATGTACACCTTCCTAATTCAAAGGAAAACTTCATATCTAAAGTCAATCCAACACATACATTAGACATCACATATTATTTACACCTGACACAAGAAGTTAAGAAAAGTGATACTCCAACTAGTGTTCTAAAATTATTGGCATTAGAGACAATCCATACTAGATTTCCAGAACACGAATGGCTCCATATTTATACTGATGGATCATTGATATCAAACCAAGATGGAGCAGGGGCTGGAGTCATGTGTCACCTCTTTTCCTATTACAAATCTTTAAGTTATGGAATTACAAACTTTGATGGAGAAATTGACGCAATTCGAATGGCCCTACAAAATCTCTGGTATAGAATTTCACATTTTGATCAAGCAGTTATTCTCTCAGATTCCAGGGCAGCAATTATAGCAATTATTTCCACGTTGTCACCAAAAAACCAAACAATTATAGAATGTTGGAAAATCCTTACCCATTTAACAGCACTTCAAAAACACCTAGTCTTCCAATGGATACCAGCTCACTGTGGACTGAGTGGTAATGAGAAAGCTGATTTTCTTGCAAAAAAGGGTATCAGCAGTGTACAGAAATCTATAGTTAATCTATCATTTTATGTAGCTAAAAAATTAGTCAACTCTGAATTCAAAAAAATTATTGCAAAATATTACTATGAAAAATCAAAAAATAAAAGATGGGAACTACCAAACATTCAAACAGTGATTCCTGAGTATCCTCGAAAAACAGCAGTTGCAACCTTCAGGTTGATTACAGGACATGATTGTCTGGCAAAACATTTAAACAGAATTGGGATATATTCTTCACCAGTCTGTCCTCTTTGTGATCTGCAAGAGGAAATGGATCGAGACCACCTTCAAATATGTCCGGCCACTTCTAGTGCCCTTCCCATCCATCAGTGAAAAATATTGGAGAGCAAGAGGATTAATGACTTCATTGTCAGAAATTCAGCATTAGCTAACAACATATATAGAGAGACAAACATTTACTACACAAACAATGTAGATATTTTTAAACTACACAGTTTATTTAAACAAAACCATTTAAGAGATATTCATTGTTATTGCTTTGAATTTTCCAAATACTTTTTAAATTTTCTTTTATACATACAACAAAGTATACAAATCACTTATGTTTACATATTTTTGTCCAAAATAAGCTGAAGCAACACAAAGATAAGCTTCTGTAAGAATAGTCTGTGCCAGACTGTGGAGTCCTGAGTTGGAACCTGCCCTGGGGGAAAGTCTGGTGTCCACTCTGCATTGTGAGGGAATTGAGGAGCTGCAATCCTGGCTTCTTGAGCCAACTTTACATTATTCTGACCACATTGTTTGAATCATCACATGCATATGTGAGTGTGAGGCCGGCAGTAGCATTGGTCGGCCCTGGGCTGTAGTGCCACAGGATTATTATTATATAAGAATAGTTTGTAGACGGGATATAAAAGTAAATGCTAGTGGACAGAGAAAGTGATATGAATGTGTAAGCAACCATGGAGTAAAGTTGGTGTTTAAAGTGTATACTAGCTCTTGCTCTGTTAGGAACATTTTGGTGCTGACTAACATTACACTGAAGGCCATTCAGCTATCTCTCGATATCTATACTTACTTTTGTTGCAATCTTAGTTTGACAACAATGTCATTCTCTCATGCAACGCTACAGGTTGAGATTGTCTTGAGGCAAAAAACATTCACAAATTTATTTCTCAATCCATTCCACACTCCAAAAGAAAAAGTTGAAGCCATAAATGAACCTAGACAAAATGTTGAGCAAAATGGCACAACCATTGGAGGGTTAATTAGTAGAAAATAGTGTGAAGAAATCACAGTTTTTGTGGTTTTCTCCCCAGAACTATACAACTAACAGACAATGATGGATGCAGGGAAGAAGGCAAACAACGGAGGAAACATTGTTATAACACATGACTGAGGTCTCTAATTATTGAAAAAATATTTGACATTTTTATGTTAGATTGTCAAGGAATATTATACAAGGCAGAAGAATAGTTCTTATTTTTTTCTCCAATTTTTATAATTTTTACAAATTACTAACAATGAAGTCTTTAATAATACACTAAAAAACACATTTCTTCTACAGAAGAAGTGATGTTATGTATTTGTTTTTAGAATTGAAGAAGATCTGATTATCAGATATTTACTCAATACAGTTGAAAAATTGTTTTCGTGAAGGATCGCTATAAATCCTGAGGAAGAACATGCTCTAGCTAGTTAGTTGAAAGTCCATACACGAAAATAATTCTTCAGTAGTTGTTGTGTGTGTGACAATCACAAGTAATGGCGGTGGGGAGGATTCACAAATGCTGAGTGAGAAGCAATAGGTTACAACTAAATAGATGCTTATTGTCCAATACAACTTTGAGATCGTTACATTCTGGGCACTGGAAGATCAATTTATAAACTAAATATAACAAGTGGAATAGATACCTGTGCGAATTAAACCTAGGACATTACTGATTTGTTACACCACATTACAATACTGAATCAGAAATAAAGTAACAGAAGGTACCTAAATATCCCTCCTTTTATACAATATTTCCAGAATTAAATTACAACACAAATATTATAAATAGCAGTTACACAAATCCACATAGCACTTGAACAAAAGCAAAAAGAGAAATGAAATTCAGAATCTCATTTTCACATTGTATGCAGAATTCCGGACTGCATAAAGCACAACATTGAATTTCATCAGTCTTCAAGTAACCAGAAATATTATCTACTGATATAAAGTGGTATTGTTATGCATCCTCTGTAATTGTTGTATTATATTAAAATGCTACAATCTATAACCATTTCAGTTGTCATACATAATTCTTAGCAAACCAAAGTAGCCTCAAAAGTTAGGTTATGTTTCTAAGTAAACATCCAATATTAAAGGATCTGTTAGGAATATTATAAGCTATGTAACCAAATATTTTAATAAGCTGCTGTTCATGAAAATGTAAAAATCAGATTTCACCAAAAATGTGTATTCTGAGTTCCTTTGAATAATTAAAAAAAAAAAACAACACATTTTTAGAAAAAGATGTGTGTTTCTTCTTTTATTTCCCCTCTATTTTAGAAAGTGGGGGAATAATTGTATTCCACCCAAAAATTCAATCTCAAGATTTCACAGGAAATACATGTTTTGAGGCTCTGATAACTGCCTCGCCCCCCCACCCCCCCAAAAAAAAAGCATACTTAGAGAAAGACCTCTCTTTGTAAGTGCATGTGTAAACAACGTAACGCAAAAATGAAAAAATGGTTAAAAACCAAACTTACTATTTAAGTTCAGCATCTTCAAAGGATGCAATACAAAGATTTTTAAGAATATCCCCCCCCCCCCTTAAAATAGCCTTTAGATAAAACATTTTTAAAAAGCATAGATTTTCTTAAAAATGGCTCTAACATCTTGATTAAAATACCATTGTTTGAGATATTTTCATGACAAATATACATCTTCAATTTTCTGGAAATGTCCTCTGACACCCTCTTCATTCTGAATCACTTTTGTATAACTGGTAAACCATAGGAGATATACAAAATCTTACTATACAAAAAATGATATCTCATTAAAACACACAATTTACGTCAAATAATTTTTTTTGTGTAGATAATTATTTCTGAGATATTCCTGGCTATTAGTTTGAAGTTTCAAATAGCTATACTTTTCTGAAATGGGAATGTGTTATTTATCCTTTTATCTCTTGGCCATGCAAAGAGGGCAGAATTTCAAAGCCATCACATAGTGACCAGCTCTTAAAACGTTGACTACCACTTAAAGTCTACTGTATTCCCATATTCCCTTTGTACCTACAAGAAAATTAGCCATAAGATAATTTGCATAAATGTTTATCTCTATTAACATGAAGTAGATAGAGGAATAAGTATTTGTAAGAGTAGAGAAAGTCATGTGAGTGCAACACAAAGTTTTTTCTTTTCTTTCTTTTGATAGTTTAATGTTCTTTAACTTGTTAGGCGATATAAGACGAACAATATGTGTGAAATTATGCTCAAATGAACCTGGAGCCCACAGAGATTTAAATTTGCTTCCATTCGTGTTCTCAGGATGAGGGAAAATCCCAGACGAAAACCTTATCAGGGAAACTCACCCTGCACTTGAAAATGAGGTACACACACCACAGAGGTAGGTTACTGTGTGTTTGCATGGACAAATAAACTCTTGGTACAAAGCCCATCCAGACCAAGGCCTACTGCCTGACAGCTGCACCCTCCACCTCTGCCCATTACAGGTGACATTAGTGGGACGCAGTACTGGAGATGGGAGGTGTTCAGTGTCCTGGTCCCTCCTGGCCTTCTCAACCAGGAGTAACTACTTTTCAATTAAGTAGCTCAATTGGTCCTCAGGGACTTAACGAGGCTGAGTTCACCCCAGATCAGGTCTCCCAGCAGAAGAAAAATCCCCACACTGGTACTGGGGATCAAACCCGCGTCCCCTCCTTGGTAAGCAGCAGAAACATATGGCATTTTAATGAAAATTGTGAGAGCCACTTTTGAGAAAATAAGTGTTCAAAAATTTTTTCATGTAAAGGGTAGTTTGGGGTGGAGATTTTGAAAATATTTGTGTTGCACCATCAGGAGCTTGTGTTCAACCAACTTTTGTTTATAAGTTATGCTGTACACAAGCACGTACACACAGACCTTTTTCTAAAAATAGTTTTTTGGGGGATTCAGAGGACCTCAAAACATATTCCCAGCCAAGTCTTGACATTGAATTTTTGTGTGCAATACAATACTTCTATTATTACTATATGTAATAAAGTAAAAAATTGAGTTTCTAAATTAATTTATATATGTATATACTTCATAAATGATTCAATCAGAGAAAAGCTGGCCAAAAGTCCTGGCTAAAATTAGCATATGAGATCGATCTTATTGCTGTATAAATATCATCCAATATCTCACACATGGGTATGTTGATCTAGATATCCTAATTGGCCCAGGTACAAACACCCCTAGGTAATGTATCAGGGAAGAAAGAAAAATATAGTAGTTTTTCATTGATTTGTATGAATTAATGGAATGTAACTAAAGTTAAATCACTTTTTTATTTATAATTAATCACTTTGGTTTGCTAATACAAAATGCCCGTTGTACCAAACAGTTTGTTGAAGCTGAGTAAAATCTTGTTTTGAGTTTAGGAAAAAATGTACAGAATTGTGTTGCTGTATATTAATTTTAAGAAGTGATATGCATTACAGAATTTTTCAATTTTACCATTATTATCTGAAGATCTTCTGAGAATTGAAGAATATACCGTATTTCATTGCATAATCCTCATGCTTTTTATGCTTTCTTCATAGTAAAAATATAAGGGTGCAACCATGATGTGAAGAATAAATTATTTAAGACTGGTCACGTTAACTTTCAGTTATTAGTGTACAATAATGGAAATAAGAATGAGTCTGAGCGTATTGAAGCACGGCCATATTACACTGTTAATAGTTGAAAAGAACAGAGAGGGGAAGCTGGGGAAACAAAAGTGACACTGACACTGCAACACAACTACCTACTCCAGTAAATTAAATAAAAATAAAAAAAAAGAATAAAAAAAAAGGTACTTTGGATTTGTTGAATTAATACTCATCTATTATTTACAAAAGAATTTGCAATACTGTTGAATTGTGCATGCTTTTTACTGGAGTCAATATTATCCGACTATTGAACAAGTCTGTAATTTTGCTTCATTCGCTCATTTGCTTTTCACTTATTCACATCTACTAATTCCTGTATTTTAGATAGTTGAACCAATCAGATTCATTGTTGGGCTAGCCACCATCTCGACAGTTAACAAACTGATGGCATTGACAATAAAGAATATATTACAATACACTACTTTTTAAAATGAAACAATTTGTTACTTCTTATTTTGGTAGTAGTGGTGGCGGTGGCAAAATTGGTTTGTAATTACAGTCGGCGAGAACTAACTGGCACTTGACAGCTAACTGATTCATTCATCTGCGAACAAGGCCAGTGCTATCTCGTCCAATCGTGTTACAAACATATTGTGCAATGATTAGTTGATTCGGCACTGGCCTCATTCGCAGGTGAATGAATCAGCTAGTTGTCAAGTGGCAGATTAGTTCTCACCGGCCATGGTACAATGTCTTGGGTAGCATGAGTCAGAATGAGATGGGAACAAACTGTGTAACTATGTAAACAAATAGACCTTGACCTACATGAACTAGCTCAACCTGTGAGTACCATTGAGGTAGCCCTACCTTGGTAGCAGGCCCTTGCCCCAAGGGATATTATGGGCCATCTTTATCTTTATTAACAAAGGTTTCCTGTGTGCTCACAGTTAAGGTATCTTTTATACCATATATCACTGCATTATGCCACACTTTCTTAATTATTGCAATGGAACTTTTGGTCCATGCTTTAAATTGTATATGTTAAAGTGCATTTGAGGTGTTCACTTTCAATTATCATGTGAATTGTGCATGTGCTCAAGCCTCCACTTGATGTATTTTGCTTGTAACCAATGACTGCAATTGTAACAGAGTGGCCTACATTCTCTCTGCTTCACTTACCTTGATACGCTACATACTCTCTATCGTCAACTGTGGCAGTAGGTTATTTTTCATTGTTTCTCGACAGTGAACATCTGGAATATTAATGTGGTAAAATGCTTAAGTCCTGATTGCTTGTCTATGGTGCGACCATTATGCAATGAAGTATGGCATATTAAAAACTGTGGTACACAAGAGCATTTTTAATAATGAAAAGAGAACAAGCGGAGAGAAACAATGTAATGCCACTGTATTTCAAGAACATAGGACATTTCTGGCCATATTAAGAAAATAATGCCTTACATAAAAGTATAAGGTATAAGCATAGTAAAATACATTTTTGTAACTTTTTGCCAAACTTAATACTGCATTGCCTAAAATCTCTTCCACAAATGCCTTGTTATGAATGGTGCTATTTGTGAAGAATCTCAAATTAAAGCTCATTTCATCCATAGACTATAAAGCTTCAAGACGTTATTATACCTTGTTGTAAAATTCTTACTTTCTAACTTTTAAGAATCATAACAAGGGCAAATTTCTTTATTAAATACATTCAGGCTGCCAATAATTTGTGTTCTAACCCTCTAAGAACTTACGTCCTCGTATTGTGAGGACAAATTAAATGGTGCTCACTCACAAAAGCAGGCTAAGTATAATATTACCAAACAGAGAAAGGTGAACCTTTGCAAATTAATGAAACAGATAAGGATAAAATGGCAATACAGCCATGTTAAATATCTGCACAACTCAGTGTCAAAGAGCCAATTTAGATAAATCTAACCAAATAAAATGGTATGTTTTCAATAACCTCTCATAAAATTACAATATCGTAACATTTCCTCATAGAGGATGTATTGCAGTTCCTGCAGTGCATCAAGGTATGTTTTTTAATTAATGATTTCCTGTTTTTGTGAGCACCCATACAGTTGGGGACAACACATTTGTTCTAGGTCTAACACTTCTCAAGTTTAGACATAAAAAGTTCACAATATAAAGACATGAAATTTCATTCCAGTTTAGTGCAGAGGAAGACAGATTCAAGCAGTATGATGTATTGGGACAAAGAGCACACCTGTCAGTTGGTGTTGTGCTGTGAGCGTTCAGTCAGGTGTAGCACTCTCAGTAACAATAACATGGCCAGTATGAGCAGCTGGTGTTTCAGTAATTCAATCTCCAAGTACCTTATCAGTTGACAACCTAACATGCAGTTATTGATTAGACATTAGGCCTAACATTGATAAACTAGTTAAAGAACACAAAGTGTTGGAAAATGTCCACGTAATTTTGTTCAGTATGGTTCTCTTCTAATTTGTAGAGAAAATGTCATTATATTCTGTTCTATTTACTTTATAACATGACTGTCCTTCACATAAACTAGAATTGTTATATATTTTCTCTCACCATAGGCTAAAATATAATTCTTTACAATCTGCATGTAATTAAAACATTGATATTACAATGTCCAAGATGTTAGTTGTACTATTAATATTAGATATTATGTTTCCTGTCTTTCCTATATTGCAGCATCCTGTATGCCTCAAACTATTTTCTAATCCCCTGCAGTAGAAGTGGAGAGTGTGGTGACATCACATGCTGAACTGGTCTTCAGTGCTAGCTGACATCACATTGGCACTACCTGTCCTCCCCTGATATAGTGCTACATACTGGTAGCACCCTGGCCTGGCTACCTGGCTAAAGGTCAACTTGCTGTGCTGCTTCCTATTTAACTGCAGCACAGTCAGATAGTCCACCACATTTGATGTGAAATCATGTTTTCATTATCTGACTTTTTATTTTTGTAACTTGTAGAAGACATGTACCATAAACATTGTGTCTCCAACTTGTCCATGGAACAGATCTTGGAGAACAGGGCTTTTTATTTGACCAATTTTCATGCAATATGTACCATGCAAGGCTAATATATAGCTTTGGAGGTGATTTAGTTCTTAAAGCCAGGCACTGAAACATCACCAATTTGTATGCATATCTATGTGAAATACACCTACATATTTCACTGTGTTAAAACTGCTGTGGTAGGCACTATAGGACCACAAACTTGCATTTAATGTTATTCTAGTCAATTCCATGTTCTTTCATGTATTACATATTAAAATAGAAGTTACCAGATCCTTAAAACAGTTCAAGTTTTGTAAAATAAGGTGGTTTTATTTCCATTCTCAAATTTCATCATTTTAATAGATTAATATTAAATGCATGTAATACTGAAATTGTTAAATATATTACTTAAGTTACAAAATGAATTGGATTGTTATAAAGTGATATAAAATGGGATAACCCCATCCTTTGTGAGTAAACTGGTTTTGCATTGTCACTGTCCCACTCCAGGAATTCAGTAGCACAATGATGAGCAACCCACAGTATGCATGCAGTCAGTTCCTGCAATGGAGCAGGGAAGAAAGCGTTTTCGTTCAATGATTTACTACGATCTTAAAACTGATTTAAACCAGTCCCGAAGTCTTAAATGTTTGCAACAGGCTTTTGGGGACATTGCTCCTTTCCATGTCACAGTTAGTTTTCTGGTGCTTTCAGGAATTTAAAGTGGGCCAAACATCTTTGAAAGATGAGGAGGAAAGCATACAACCAGCAACTGCAAGCATCGCAGTGTTGAGAAAAATGCTTCACAAAAATAATTGCAAAACATTTTGAGAAATTGAGACAGCATTGCAGATTAGATTGCCAGAAGTTTTGAAAATGCTCCATGAGTTGCTTGGTGTGAGGAAGGTCACATCCTGATGGAAGAACAAAAACATGCCCATGTTGAATGCATGAGACAAAATGGGGGAGGGGGCTCCAGATGGGTTTCTGGCATTGTCACAGATGATGAAACCTGAGACCAACCAGAAGTCAGTAGTGTGGATCCATCTAATGACAATCTCCAAAGTGTCAACAAGAAAATGGTGTCCTTATTTTTCCTAAAGGGTGGTCTCATGGCATCCATTTCTCCAGAGGAGCAAAGCACAGTTTGCTTGCCAAAAGTTTTTGCCCAGCTTCAAGAATGGCAACCACACATGGGACTGCGAAGGATCCTTCTCCATCACAACAATACGTCCGCACACATGGCCAACATCAGCGTTCATTTTCTGGAGTCTACAGAGGTCAAACTTATGATTCATCCACCATATGGTCCTGTCTTGGTCCCTTTTTTTCTTCTCCCAATGATAAAAAGTTGCATGCGTGGAAAGAGATTTTAACTCTGTAGATGCTGTTACCACCTACAAAGGGGATCTTGCAGCCATTGAGGAAAACGTGGTAGGAGTGCTTCCTTCCAGAAGTGGTACAAGTGTATACATTGTGGTGGTGAGCACATTGAGAAAGTGCAAATATCAGAATAATTTTAAAAAAATTATTCTTGGTATATGTCAAAACTTTCATAGTGACCCTTGTAATTAAGTTTATTTAAATGTTAATAGGTGTGAATGTGTACCACATATTAAGCATAAGGAAGAGAGATAAGTTTGTAAATTGTTAAATATTTATTGGAGAGAGAGTAAATAAGTAAATAGTAAAGTAATAAGTAAATAGTAAAGTAATAGTAAATAAAAAGTTAAGTGAAAGCATTTTAAATCCTGCTTTTGACAATCTCTAAAGGAAGATTAAACATGTCCCATATTGCTCAACACATATCAGAATTCAGATGTTTCAGTGTAGTTCACAAAACAGATTACAGAGGGTGCATAACAGCAAAACAATGTAAGACTACTGTCTTAAAATTAAATTACTAAGTTACAGAAACAATAGTTATATGCACTTTAGAATAAGAATATTTACTATTCTAGATGCATTTCTTCTAGAAGTAGAGATATTTCTACACTTAGAGTATTCCTGCAAAGAGTTGAAGATTAAGAACTAGTATTCAGTCAGATTAACAAGAGTTTGTTTGTGCGTTGAAATAGTGTAATAAGAGTATAGTACAATGTACAAGAGATGGAGTCTATTTACTAAGTTTATGTGGCCATACCATAGCCAGGGTTTCATCATTTAACATTTGAAACTCAATTCTAAAATTAAACAATCCTATTGAAATAATTGTATGGAATTTAAAGGCATATGCATGCCAAATTGTTTCTGACAATTAGGTTGTGTAGTAAAAAGACTAACATTCAATTTTTTTTCTTTTCTGGGCAAATGCACTTAAGCTTTTTGCACTACTAAATATTCAGAATGAATAATTAATCACTCTAGCTTCACTTTCTTGTCAAGAAGTTATTGGTTATTGGATTATGTTTTAGAGGTAGAGTCCAATCCAGACCGATGGTCTTTAAGTGTGCTTAAAAACGACAGCTCCATGTCAGTAGATTTACTGGCATGTAAAAGAACTCCTGTGAGACAAAATTATGGCACACCAGTGATGCTAATGTGATCCTGGCAATTGACAGCGCCGTTAAACAACAAAATAATTTAATTTAATTTAGAGGTAGAGTAGTGCAGAGGGGATTCTTTACTGAGCCTATGGAGGCTGTTGTATGTCAGACCCTGTGAGGAAGGGAAAAGACAGAAAGTATACTAGTCACAAGGGAGCCTGGACAAGTAATGAATCAACGTGAGGGTCCCTGATGGATGTTGGACGCAGTACATCTTGACACCATGGCTCACCACGCAGTTAATCAGCTGTATGGGTTCCCTCTGGCAGGCCTGGCGAGTACAAGGACCCAATCTGTTAACAACAGCAGTCATTAGCTGTATGGGTTTCCATGAGATCCCCTCTGGCAGGCCTGGTGAGTACAAGGCCCCCACCTGTCAACAACAGCAGTCATCAGCTGTATGGGTTTCCATGGGATCCCCTCTGGCAGGCCTGGCGAGTACAAGGCCACCCACCTGTCAACAACAGCAGTTATCAGCTGTATGGATTTCCACGGGATCTCCTCTGGCAGGCCTGAGGGGTACAAGGCCACCCACCTGTCAACAATAGCAGTTATCAGCTGTATGGGTTTCCACAGGATCTCCTCTGGCAGGCCTGAGGGGTACAAGGCCACCCACCTGTCAACAACAGCAGTTATCAGCTGTATGGGTTTCCACGGGATCTCCTCTGGCAGGCCTGAGGGGTACAAGGCCACCCACCTGTCAACAACAGTAGTTATCAGCTGTATGGGTTTCCACGGGATCTCCTCTGGCAGGCCTGAGGGGTACAAGGCCACCCACCTGTCAACAACAGCAGTTATCAGCTGTATGAGTTTCCAGGGGATCTCCTCTGGCAGGCCTGAGGGGTACAAGGCCCCCTACCTGTCAACAACAGCAGTCATCAGCTATATGGGTTTCCATGGGATCCCCTCTGGCAGGCCTGAGGGGTACAAGGCCCCCCACCTGTCAACAACAGCAGTCATCAGCTGTATGGGTTTACACGGGATCTCCTCTGGCAGGCCTGAGGGGTACAAGGCCCCCCACCTGTCAACAACAGCAGTCATCAGCTGTATGGGTTTCCAGGGGATCTCCTCTGGCAGGCCTGAGGGGTACAAGGCCCCCCCACCTGTCAACAACAGCAGTCATCAGCTATATGGGTTTCCATGGGATCCCCTCTGGCAGGCCTGAGGGGTACAAGGCCCCCCACCTGTCAACAACAGCAGTCATCAGCTGTATGGGTTTCCAGGGGATCTCCTCTGGCAGGCCTGAGGGGTACAAGGCCCCCCCACCTGTCAACAACAGCAGTCATCAGCTGTATGGGTTTCCAGGGGATCTCCTCTGGCAGGCCTGAGGGGTACAAGGCCCCCCCACCTGTCAACAACAGCAGTCATCAGCTGTATGGGTTTCCATGGGATCCCCTCTGGCAGGCCTGAGGGGTACAAGGCCCCCCACCTGTCAACAACAGCAGTCATCAGCTGTATGGGTTTCCAGGGGATCTCCTCTGGCAGGCCTGAGGGGTACAAGGCCCCCCCACCTGTCAACAACAGCAGTCATCAGCTGTATGGGTTTCCATGGGATCCCCTCTGGCAGGCCTGAGGGGTACAAGGCCCCCCACCTGTCAACAACAGCAGTCATCAGCTGTATGGGTTTCCAGGGGATCTCCTCTGGCAAGCCTGGTGAGTACAAGGCCCCCCACTTGTCAACAACAGCAGTCATCAGCTGTATGGGTTTCCACGGGATCTCCTCTGGCAGGCCTGAGGGGTACCAGGCCACCCACCTGTCAACAACAGCAGTTATCAGCTGTATGGGTTTCCACGGGATCTCCTCTGGCAGGCCTGAGGGGTACAAGGCCACCCACCTGTCAACAACAGTAGTTATCAGCTGTATGGGTTTCCACGGGATCCCCTCTGGCAGGCCTGAGGGGTACAAGGCCACCCACCTGTCAACAACAGCAGTTATCAGCTGTATGAGTTTCCAGGGGATCTCCTCTGGCAGGCCTGAGGGGTACAAGGCCCCCTACCTGTCAACAACAGCAGTCATCAGCTATATGGGTTTCCATGGGATCCCCTCTGGCAGGCCTGAGGGGTACAAGGCCCCCCACCTGTCAACAACAGCAGTCATCAGCTGTATGGGTTTCCACGGGATCTCCTCTGGCAGGCCTGAGGGGTACAAGGCCCCCCACCTGTCAACAACAGCAGTCATCAGCTGTATGGGTTTCCAGGGGATCTCCTCTGGCAGGCCTGAGGGGTACAAGGCCCCCCCACCTGTCAACAACAGCAGTCATCAGCTGTATGGGTTTCCATGGGATCCCCTCTGGCAGGCCTGAGGGGTACAAGGCCCCCCACCTGTCAACAACAGCAGTCATCAGCTGTATGGGTTTCCAGGGGATCTCCTCTGGCAGGCCTGAGGGGTACAAGGCCCCCCACCTGTCAACAACAGCAGTCATCAGCTGTATGGGTTTCCATGGGATCCCCTCTGGCAGGCCTGAGGGGTACAAGGCCCCCCACCTGTCAACAACAGCAGTCATCAGCTGTATGGGTTTCCAGGGGATCTCCTCTGGCAAGCCTGGTGAGTACAAGGCCCCCCACTTGTCAACAACAGCAGTCATCAGCTGTATGGGTTTCCACGGGATCTCCTCTGGCAGGCCTGAGGGGTACCAGGCCACCCACCTGTCAACAACAGCAGTTATCAGCTGTATGGGTTTCCACGGGATCTCCTCTGGCAGGCCTGAGGGGTACAAGGCCCCCCACCTGTCAACAACAGCAGTTATCAGCTGTATGGGTTTCCAGGGGATCTCCTCTGGCAGGCCTGAGGGGTACAAGGCCCCCCACCTGTCAACAACAGCAGTCATCAGCTGTATGGGTGTCCATGGGATCCCCTCTGGCAGGCCTGAGGGGTACAAGGCCCCCCACCTGTCAACAACAGCAGTCATCAGCTGTATGGGTTTCCAGGGGATCTCCTCTGGCAGGCCTGGTGAGTACAAGGCCACAGTTGCAGTGTGCAGATCCCCTAACTTGTCCATTGTAAACCCTTCCAACCATGAAACACTGAATTCAAGTAAAGGTGAATTGAAATGACAGAACAGGAATTTCAGGGGGATTCCTGGTATTTGCCTGGTGACCTGGGAGAGCTCCCAAAAAAACCCATGGGTCAGGAAGGTTGGCCACAGAAATTGAACCCACAACCTCCCAAATGCAAACCTCATAGGTTACCATGGAGCCATCTTGCTCAGTGGAGCACGTTTCAGAAACTATTCTCTATTCTCATCATAGACTGCGTGTAGCTTGTAGATGGCACTTCCTGTCTGGACGCACTGTTTAATGTATGAATAGGACTGCTTGTGTAGTGCACCAGTAATATGCCTGTCTCTAGCACAGGGGACTGGGTTTGATCCCTGGTACCAGCCTGGGAGGTCTAGTTTGGGGTTCACTCAGTCTCATGATACGAATTGAGTAGCTATCCTATTGGGAAGGTGGAGTCCCTAGAAGGTCAAGTAATCACATTACAGTCAGTGGAGTCAGTACACTGACCCCACTCCATTCTGCACTCCTCTGTGCCCTTGGCTATGACTGGAAGACAATAAGGCTCAGGTATCTTCTGTATAAGGGAGATGCCCTAGGAATTATAAATACAATACTTGCCAACTTGCTGAAATTAAAAACTAACGCCTTCCCTTGTCCAGCAAAGAAAAACCTTGTGACCACATGAAATTTAGAATGTTTAAACTGCTCAGTGAAATAAATGAACAAAGATTGCATACAAAATAAATAGGATTTTCAATTTTAAGATTCCCTGAAAGTCTGCTGGAGATGTTTCTTTCTGTCACATGTGCAGAAATTTTTCCTGGTAGGTAGCACAATAAGCAATTCTTACCTAATGTTGTATGCAGAATTCCAGTCCATATTTCATACTTCATAATATCAACTGTCATAAAAATTGCATCCCATAGCCATAAAATGCAAATAAGATAAACAATTTACATGAGGGACTTCACTTGTCCATTTCTGAGTGTTTGCATTAAAGTATACATCGGAAAAACCAAACAGAACATAAACATAAAATATAAACAGAGACACAAATAAGCCATCACAACACACTTTTGGGAAACCAACCATGAAACAGACACAAACTCATAGTTACTGAAACAAGTCAACAATCCTGTAGAACTTGCTGTTTGGGAGAAGATTTTCACCCAAAAATACAAACACAGAGTTATGAAGTTTGAAATCTCATCTCCAGACATTTATACCAAATACGCCACCTATGAGACATTAGAGTGATAGTAACATCAACATCACCAATCAAACTACAGCTGATGATGGAACTAAAAACATCTGAAATATGTTGTGTATAAATTACAGAGTAAGTGAAATAAACATCTCCAAAATTTGACTCCTAATACTTAAGTATAACCTAAGCAACTTACGTTACTATCTGCTAAAGGACATTGTACCAAACATTGGGATTTACCAGATTGATTGTGAGACTGCGAGGAAATATGCCATTCCATAAGTGCTGCCAACTATGGGATAATGTTCGATAGTGCAACAACAGGAGAAATCCAGGCTGTACAACGTGGATCTCAATGACTGCAGAAAATAGGGATAGAGGACAGGAGTTAACAGCACAGGTTGAAATGAAAAATATGCAATGGAACTATGTGTAAATTTGTGTAAGAGTGCATCAATCACTTCATATCCATGGCAGCATTTCAACATACCAGCTGTCCTTCAACATATCTCGCCAGGACATCACCACAGCATTGCCAATGATAGGGAAGATGTTGAATATGATGAGTATTGCCATTCATATGTGCCACTTGATGCCGATATCCGCCCTGTTTGCTTGGCAATAGGGCAATACCCTATCTTCCAGAACTTCTTGTAGGTCAACATGATACTGAGTAACATTCCAGCCACCGAGCATGGAAAACTTTATGTATGATCGCTGTTCCAATCTGTTGTAGTACAGCCAAACTCGGACTGAATGTTTTCAATGCTGGTACCTAGCCATCCTCACTTACAGTCACCATCTGTCTGTTGAACTTAGTGCAATTTGCAGCAGGATTACAGATGTATATACAGTACACACATGTTCAAAAGATATCACTCTTTGCCAAGACTTATGCAATGACTCTTGTATACATAAAGAAAACTAAGGCATAGCTACAAACTGACAGAACACCTAAACTATTTAAAGTTAAGCAGTTAGACAAATCTGCAATTGCTCACAAGAACACAATACTAAAGAGGAAGTAAAGCTTTTAAAACACCAACAGTACTCACAGTACAGCAAAATTTCCACATACAAAAGATGCACACAAAAGATGAATTTCTAAATAATACTGGCAGTGGCAGTGTAAAGCCCCTCTTGCCAGTACACATACAGCTGTGATGGAGATTGTTTAAAACATGTTCTGAGTGAAACTAAATTGTCACCAACACATTCACAGATTCATTTACTAAGGAAAATAAGGTCTTAACCAGATTTGAACTCAGGAGCTCTTGAGTAAGAAGTACTTCCACACCATTGAGGTGTGGCCCATTGGGTTGTGGGTTATTTGAAACATCATATCTATCAGGGACATATCTAAAGGTACAAAGCAACTGTCGGCTATGCCTTGTGTGAAGTTCAGAGACAGTTGAACAGTGTTTGTAACCATAGTTTCTAATAAATGTGCCAGAACCACCGTTTCATACTTTATTTTCTCTTTGGTCATGCTATGTTCCGATTGCTTACTCTTATGCAAATGCCTTTAAATTCTGTGTTACAGAAGGATTAAATGTAACTATTAAACATACCCAATTGTGAGCAAATAGTTCATGAGTAATTCTAGCATAATGGGCAATAATGACATCACCTTAGCTATGGTGTAAGCTTCAAATTATGAACAACAACATTTTGGAGATGTATGCATGCACAGAGACATGTGAAGAAAAGAGAAAATAGAACTATTTCTATTTGGTTTATGAATATTCCATATTGTCACTTGCCCTTAATTCTAAATGGGACTGATTATCTTAGAAAAGTATCCAGATGAAGATTTACTACAAGTTTAGGTGCACAGAGGTGCCATCTTAACATTAGTTTAGGAAGTTATAAATCCATACAGTGCATCAATAGTCTTATTCAGATTTAATGAGAATGAAAATAAGCTGAAATAAATAGAGAAGAGTAAATCTAAACCAAGAGACGGAGAAAATTTGTGAATTACTTTGGACCCAGCATGGTTTTCCTTATTGCTTATCAATCAGTATTAAATATCTGAAATAATAACACAATTATTTGTCACTACCATTCAACACTATTGGTCCAACATTAAAACAAAGGCACACATAGGAAAGGGTACAAAATGTTAAAGAGGAGTAAACATTGCCAATAAACATTTTTCCCAATAATGCCAACTGATATTAAATCCCTGGGAACATAATTCTATGCCAAATACAATGTTCATATGTACAAGCACACAGTGGTTCGTCCAAGTGCCTAGCAGTTGTTTGGTATGGAGTACATCAGCATGGATCTAGATTGTCTTTTCAAAAATTACATCCTGCAGTAAACAATCACACTATTACATTTGCAAGCTCTAATGTTTCAGTCTTATTTTACCATTTCTAAGCTCCAATCAGTCAAAACTTCAAGAGTTGTTATACACTCAAAGGTTCAGAAATGCTTAATTTCCCTGTTGCAGCTCACTCTGCATGCAGTTCAAATGGAATGGCATCATAGCTACTGTGTAACAACCCCTCACCAAATAGGTACCTACTCCTGTTTACCTTTGCTTAGAAATGGGGAAAACAGTTATTTTACAACAATAGTTCTAGAATAATGGTTAAGTACATGTGCAAGTATTTGCATATAACAAGATAAGCTTGGTCTACTGTTGCAGTGCTTGCTTCTTTTGCACAGAGTGGTGATTTCTGATCCTGGTATTGGAAGATGATGTTTCCCTCACTTCTTCTTCCCACACATGCAAATGTATAACACACTGTTAATAACAATACCTACACCATTATAGTAATCATCTTGTATCAGTCCAGAAATAGAAATGCTCTTTAAGAGAGAAAATATTCCTCATTGAAGATCTGAGTTAAGGTTGACGCACCTGGCAAGTCCTGACCAGAATGGAGATTTGCAGTCATCTGCCTTCTGCAGAAGTTTAAATACTCACTTTTAGGAATATTCCAACTGGAAAATTTAGTTGGTTAACAAATATGGATACACCAGTATCCTCCTCGGATGGGAGATATTGTAATATGTTTTAGTAATTGAAGAAGAGAGGAAAAAAGGAGAAGAAAGAGAGGATTTACAGCATAAACTGGTAAAAATATCAGTGTGGTGAATTTATTAGTCATAATGTTTTTCCAGACTTGCAAGAAGACCCTAGGAAAGGTTTTCATGGCATTGATTTGTTGTGATAGTTGGTGTCTGCAACATCATACAACTTGTTATAATTTTGCAAGTCAACAATTCACCATCCATGTCGCAGGTGTCTGGCTTCTATGTATGTGTGTATGATAATGATAAGCAGTATGTTGAGGAAGGCAAATGCTTGCGTAATCTCACGAACATTTGCGAAGGCTACCTGCCAGCAGTGGAAACTTCTGGGAGAGTCATGTGGTAGGCATCCTTCTTGGAAGGAGTGGAAGTCATTCCAATTGGGCTGGCGTGCATTTGGCCATTAAATAAAATGAAGGAATTTTCTGCTTCATTTCATTCCAGTTGTGATACGCCAATGTGCATCAACTGTTACCACACTGTACCCTTGGTGCTACAAGCCACAAGGGGGGGGGGGGGGGGAGATGTAAAAGTGAAGAAATATGGCCAGACACCTAGGTAAATAGGGAGTGGAATATGCGCAGTACATGGATTCCATTGCAAGCTCTGCAAAACGAGATACACGAACAATGTTTGTGCAAACTGTTGAACATTACTTCACTATATGTGAAAGAAGAACAAATTCTTTACATAAATACAACCAAGAGCAAAACATATATGTGCTTGGTAAAGTTTGGAAAATAGTGCAGAAAACTACCACCACCAATAAGTGCAGAAATGAAGAAGTAGGGGTGGTGCCATTGGAGAGCTAATGGCTCGTTGGATCCATTTTATTCAGGTGTTCCTTGCATATTTACATAAATTTTTGATCTGTCACTGATGAAAGCTGCACTTTGGAGCTTTTCCCGATCTTTAAACCCTTCCACAGTGGTGGTAACTAGCTACTGATGCTGGGCTAGTTAGAATAAATTTGGAGAAAGCAAATAAAGAAAACTCATAACCTTACCCACTCAGAAGATTTTAATGATTTTCCTATTTTGTTGAAGCCACAGATTCACACTTTTGATTTTACTGTTAAGCAATTTGATTGTGGTTTCTTTTGTCACTGAGCTAATATAATTTATTGTTGCCCATTTAAATTCATCTATTGTTTTTGAATTGTGTTTATACACTGATGACTTTGCAGCGACCCAAAAGAAATAATCAAGTCTCCTACTTCTTACAGGATCAAACCAGTCTTATGAAATTTCTTAATCAATAAACAGCATCTTAAAATGGTAACTTAGAACCTGGAAACTACTCTGTAAAGTTTTGTTTCATATTTTCTGTATATTTACCACATTCTCTAAAATCACCTTCCATTAAAGATACACGCTGTACAAATGGAAACACTAACAACCATTGTTATAATGGATCTGCTTTGAGTCATGTTCTCGACAGGCACTAAAGCATAGCTTGCTCCAGCAGTTTTGTGAGTCAACTATAGTACTAAACAATCTCACTGTATTGAGAATAAGTAAGGGTATGAACATACACAGCCAGGGTCACCTTGGAGACATTCTAATCGAGAATAAACCCCAAGACCACAAGTGTGCAGACCTCCAGATGATGAACCTAACCTCAACATATTTTGGTGTTATAGTATTCTAGATCCAGCTGATGCAGCAAATGGTATCTGTTTGAAATAATAATGGGCTGTACAACTTTTGTTGTTAAAGCCAGAGAGAAATCTAATGGACTGTATGAGACTATGTACATTCATGCAGTCCATGAGAACATCTGAAGTAACATTAATTGACACAGAGAGTCTTTACAGCTGCTAGGCACCGTCAGTTCACAACGTTGCACTGTGCATCTTCTTTGATTATAATTACTCTTGTTAGGCATATGTCAGACCTATGTATTGTTCTTTGATTTGGTGTATAGTTATGGTGATATGACTATTAAAAAAGGATGTGTCTCCATCCCTTTGAGAGAAGCCACATATTCCTTCACTTGGTGCAGTAGCTACATGCTCTGTCTAGGATCTGCCAGAAAATAGCTGATACTGAAACATTAGAATAACACGATCAACAACTGATTGGCTCATTATAAAACACAACTTGTGGAAAACACAGTGAGGCAGTGTCATTTAAACAACATGTAACTTGTGACAATTGCTCTTGGCCTAGCGAGGCTCTTTCCTTTACACTACACTGGTTGCTTCTTCCCTTGATATTCCCTTTATTGTCATTGTTTAAAGTTTGTTCTTAAATGGTTACCAGCAGAGTGTGTTGTTCTTCATACTGGGACTTGCCATGACTTTGGGTTTTGTCTCTAATTCTTTCCTTACATTTCATTAGTACTGATGATGACAACAGGTACCACCACAAGAAACTTTTAAGGGATCGTTCTAGAACATGAATGTCAGCAGACTTTCTTTCGGGGGGGGGGGAGGCATGTTTGGAGTTTGCAATTAAACAACATTAATTCATTATCTGTTGCCAAAACTGTAAAAGATGAGTTATAGCACTTGTTGCGGATAAGCATATTAATTTGTGCTAAATAAAAATTGTTCTTTACACCAACATTAAAGCAATAGTCTAATAGTAATTTATTGCACATTACATTTACTATTTTCCAAGGGGGGTCCGCGGGCCCCCTTGGCCCCCTTTGCGACGCCCATGTTTTAGAACTAACAAGCAAATGTTCTGAAGGGGTGGAAAAAGAATCATAGTTATTCTATTTGATGGTGTTCACTATTTAAGAATAAGTGCTTCTGCAAATTTTGGCAACTCAAATGAAATTGGTTTGTGAGAGAAATGAATACAATGCAGGGAGGCATGAAACATGTTTTCTTCCTGAATATAAATAATAATACTAATAATGACAATAAGAATAATAATTTCTGACCTTAATTTATGGTAAGATACATTGTTAGTCTTGAACAAATGTACTGCAATAATGATAGTCATTAAACAATTGTGTGAAACATAATTTTTCTGTACACCAACCACGTTTGATAACAACTGTTCTTTCACATTTATGACAGTGTCCTTTGAAATTTTTGAAACAATAGTCAGTTGTTTAACAGGAAGGAAGAAACTCTAAAATTGAACAAAACCTGGCATCCGATACTCGAATATAAAAAAGAAGCACTAATGCAGAAAATATCATGTAAATCAATCAGCAACGAAGAAGAAGCCAGCCAATCAGCTATCAGAAAGGCCCACCCATATAACACACATCTCCTGCTCAAGCCCAGCCAATCCCCTGTGAGCGGCCCACATATAAATACGGCACCTCCAGTCATAAAAGATTCTGTTGTAGCTGAACCTTCACCGAGAAGACTCAGACTACACCACTGATGATGACCACCGCAGGTGTGGAAGAAACGTCTGGACCTCAAAACTCCAGCAGACCACAGCTTTTAAACCAGGAAGAAATCTCTAAGCTTAATTCTAACTCCAGCCGTGAAAGCTACCGACTACTCAATAGTCAGTTGTGTTCTGAAAATGCTCACAATGTCTTTGAGCTGATCCTGCCAGTGCTGATGTGCATGCTGGAGAGAGGAACTAACTGTTGATATTGTGATGCCAGGCATGGCACAAAACAAAGTGTTGTCAGGGCTGAGCTACTTCACACAACATACCAGGCCAGAGATCAAACAAAAGTGTAACCTCAAGCTTCTCCACACACTCACACAAACACATGAAGCGGCAGCACAAAGACTTTCCAGAACCTTCAAGAAAGATCTGATTACATCATCACTGGCATGTTTGCGGAAGTTGAGAAAGGTCTGTGTGATGTGATCCCCTCTATATAAGGAGGCAAGGAGAGAGTTACAGTTACAGACATGAGTCGGACAGTGTGTCAGTGAGTGTGAGACAGCTGTGCACATTATAAAGAAGATCTAAGGAGCGTTGAGTGATTGTATCATCATAGTGTATGAGAGACAAAGAAAGTGAAGAAAGATGCTGAAAGGAGTGGGTGAAGGTTATGAGAAGTAAACAGTTGTGAGTTATAATAGTATAAAAGACTGTAGACTGTGTTAACAATGAAAAGAAAACTGTGTAGTTGTGCAAAAGTTTAGAAGAAAAAAAAGTGAGAAAAAAGTAATTGGACTGACTTGGTCATTTTGTTACAATTTCTTCATATCATCTGTCATTCTGTGGTAGGGTACTAGCACCTTTTTACTTTCTCTATTGGTAAGTAGAGGAAGTATTGTATTCCACCCAAAAATTCGATGTCGAGATTTCACCAGAAATATATGTTTTGAGACACCCTGAATCCACAAAAAGCATTTTTAGAAAAAGGTCCATGTGTGTCTGTGTATCTGTCTGTCAGTCTTTGGACAGCATAACTCAAAAATGAAAATTTGATTAAAAGCCAAAGTTGGTATTTAAATTTAATGTCTTTCAAGGATGTGACATGAAGAGTTTGAAGAACACAGCCCCACCCTAAACTACCGTTTACATGGAAAATTTTTCGAAAGTTTTGATTTTCTTGAAAATGGCTCTAATGATTTTGATCAAAATGCCATCTGTTTAAGATATTTGTATGACAAATGAAATGTATATTTTGAATTTTCTGGCTATAGCCTATGTAGTCCAGTTTACTCTGGATGACTTTTGAATAAGTCATAAACCGTAAGAGATAGACAAAATCTTACTATATAAAAATGTATATCTTGCTAAAACACACAATTTAAGTTGAAATAAAGTTTTTTGTAGACTGAACCATTTCGGAGATATTTCTTGTTATTTGTGTCGGTTTTGGAAAACTTAGAACTTTCGTAAAATGTAACATCATTGTTCATTTTTTTATATGTTAAGCATGTAAAGAGAACGGTATTTCAAAGCTTTAAAAGATTTGACTATCGCTGTATTCTAATATTCCCCTTGCACCTACAAGGAAATAAGCAATAAGATAATTTGTACAAATGTTTATCTCAACTAAGACGAAGAAGATATAGGAATAAGAGTTTGTAAGAATGGTTAGTACAAGAGTGGGTGCAACACATCAAATTTTTAATCTAAGATTCTCTTATTTACAGAAAAAACAACTGACATTCACCTCTGCATTATAATTCACTACAACCTGAAAGTAACTTGAGGTACGTTGATCCCTATTGCAGAATATAAAAGTTGATTACTTTCTACATATTTGGTGTGTGGTATATCTACATTCAAAAGTGTACATTAGGAGTGATGGGGACATCAATTATATAAACATTTTGCTCATTTTAAATGTGGGGAAATGGTAGAAACAGAATTAGTTTTTTATGCTGCTGAATGTAGTCCTAACTGTTAAATGTTAAAGCTAACGAAGCATTGTGTTAAGCTGCAGATGCTCTAATACATAAAGGCCATGCAGCTGTCCCACTTCTTTAGATTGAGACAACTGTCACAAGTTGTATATTGTTTAAATGACACTGTATAGAGTAACAATGAATGGATCTGACACTCAAACTTCACTATTGCAACAAATTACCTTGGAATTGGTTTCTTCAGTCATGGAGTATGGCTGGCTGGTACATTTTGTTGGATATATCTGGAGATGAGAGTTTATCATTTGGGAAGCTGATATTTAATAGCATGCTCCTGTAGTACTGGTTTCTCTCAGATGGTTAACTTGATTGGGTTTTGAATCACTTTTTCTTTCTCTACTACTTACCTAGTGCAATCAAAAGTTCAATATCGACATTTCACTGGAAATTCACATTTCAAGATCCCTGAATCTCCCGTACAAAAGAAGTATTGTTAGGAAAAGGTCCATTTATGTATGAATAGCATAACTGAAAACCAAAATATGTTGTTGTTGTACTTAGCTAATGCTGGATTTCTGACAATGAAGTCATTAAATCTCTTGCACACTGATGGATGGGGCACTAGAAGTGGCCGGGCATATTTGAAGGTGGTCTCGATCCATTTCCTCTTGCAGATCACATAGAGGACAGAGTGGTGAAGAATATATCCTAATTCTGTTTAAATGTTTTGCCAGACAATCATGTCCTGTAATCAACCTGAAGGTTGCAACTGCTGTTTTTTGAGAATACTGAATTACTATTTGAATGTTTGGTAGTTCCCATCTTTTATTTTTTGATTTTTCATAGTAATATTTTGCAATAATTGTTGTTAATTCAGAGTTGACTAATCTTTTAGCTGCATAAAATGGTATATTAACTACAGATTTCTGTACACTGCTGATACCCTTTTTTGCAAGAAAATCAGCTTTCTCATTACCACTTAGTCCACAGTGAACTGGTATCCACTGGAAGACTAGGTGTTTTTGAAGTGCTGTTAGATGGGAAAGGATTTTCCAACATTCTATAATAGTTTGGTTTTTTGGTGACAATTTGGAAGTAATTGCTATAATTGCTGCCCTGGAATCTGAGAGAATAACTGCTTGCTGAAAATGTGAAATTCTGTACAAGAGATTTTGTAGGGCCATTCGAATTGCTTCAATTTCTCTATCAAAGTTAGTAGTTCCATAACTTAAAGATTTGTAATAGGAAAAGAGGTGACATGTGACTCCAGCACCTGCTCCATCTTGGTTTGATATTAGTGATCCATCAGAAACCAAGATATAGGATTATGCTATTCTAGTACTAGTTTTGTTATTGACATTTGTTTGATTTTGTTTGTTTTATTTTGCACTTTCCTGCATGATATCTTTCACAATTAAATAGACAATTATTATTATATGGGCTTGTGAGCCATGGTCTAGTGGAAAATCTCCTTCCAGTCATTTCATTCGAAGCTGTTTCGAACATCCTCAGTGGTGTGACTACAGTACCCTGCTAGTCTCTGCGACAACTGATATGTGCAGAGACTTTTGGTTTCACAGGTTTTATATGCTTGGCATGTGTCGGTGGTTGACACGTGGTCTGTCTTTGTTTATTGGTTTGGGCTAAAGTGGGGGCTGCTTCGTGAGGGCCAGAGCTTGTGATGAAAGCCTTATGTTCCAGATTGTGTTACTATGTGGAAGCCTGTAGCTTGGCTGCTTCCATTCTTCTGTTGCAATAACATCAGTGGAATGGAAGTTGTTCTAGATAGATCTGCATTTTTCCATGAGTATTTGGTGCCTGTTCTTGTAGGTCATGGTTGAGAGAAGCATCTATGAAGAAGGTTTCTTTCGTTAAGACATAAGCCAATCTCGACGGTGCTGCCTTTCTGATAGCCAGGATTCATTTCATGTAGCAAGCTTTGACTTTCTGTAAAGTTGTGAGACCTTTTACTTTTAGTTTGTCTCAGATAATGTGTTATTTGGAGAGTAACTCCAAGATATGTGAATTTTGTTACTAGTTCTAGTGGTTTGTTTTGAAGGGTCAGTGAGTCATTTACTGTGAGTTTGCCGCCTCTTCTGAAAGCCATTTGTTTGCTTTTGTCGTGCTTTATTATCATTCCCCACAAACCCCACGCAATTGGTCATGATTGTTTGGTAACATAACATTTCTCATATATAAAAAGCTGATCTTTGTTCTGGCTTCACAGTCAGTAGGTCGTTTCTCAACTGAGAAGTCAATCTGTGTTAATTTCTGGCATCGTAGGATTATCACCTTTGCTCCACTTCGGTCCAGAGTTACTTCCCTTCGTGGAGGAGATGCATTTTCTGGGTTTGATCTTGGATAGGAAGCTTAGTTGGTCATCACATATAGCACAGCTAAGAGCACGATGTGACCGTTTCCTGAATATCCTGTGTGCTTAATGGCAAATCATGGGAAGCGGATCGGACAATTTTGCTACAAATGTATTGTGCACTGGTCCGATCCAAACTTGACTATGGGTACATTGTTTATTTGTCAGCATGACCATCTGCACTGACAAGATTTGAGGTGATCTATAACAGGGGCATATGCATGGCTATAGGAGCTTTTCCAACATGAGCCTTTACGCTGAGTCTGCAGAACCTCCTCTGCAACATCGGCATGAGATTCTCTTAGCAAATTATGGTTGTGCACTTAGATGTATGCCTAAGCACCCAACGTTCACTTCTTTCTTCACCACCACACTAAGAGAATTATATAGGAAAAGCACACTTAGTCCTAAGCAAGCGCATTTTCATTTCCAGGACCTTCTAGCGAAGCTTGAAATTGAGATGTCAAAGATGTTTCCCAAGGGTGAGAAGTTCTACCCCCTTTGGTTATCTGGCATGCCCCATGTCGATCCTGGGATGACCATACACCAGAAATACATGATGCCTATTTGTAGTATTTGCACATGTTTTTTAGAATTTTTTCAGGCTACACTGACCGACCCTTTATCTACACCGATGGATCCAAGAGCACCAGTGGCATTGGATGTGCTTATGTTTATGGAACCGAACCACATATACTCGGTTTTCATAATAGCACTTCCATTTATACTGCAGAGCTGTATGCAATATATTGAGCTGTTTTATATGTGTGCCGTCGTAAATTAGGTGACTGCATGGTATTGATTCCCTTAGTGCACTTCAGAACCTTCGTGAGCTGTACAACCCCCATCCTATTTACAACGTATCCAGGATGCCCTCCATGTTTTACACGCTTCTGGTGTTAACATGGTGTGTGCATGGATTCCTGGTCACACAGGTTTGCTGGGGAATGAAATGGCAGATTTGGTAGCAAAGACGGCAACTACAGAACACAGTGTTACCATCTCACATGTTACTTTCGAAGACTTTAAGCTTCAAGTGTGGTGAGTGATATTGTTGTGCTGGCATGAAGAAATGTCAGCTCTCCACAGTAATAAGGTTAGAGAAGTGAAAGAACTTCTGATAAACTGGGTAACCTCTTCTCGCATATCTCGTCGTGAGGAGGTTACCTTGGCTTGGTTGCGAATTGGCCACTGTAATTTTTCGCATGGTTACCTATTTAAAAGGAACCCTGCACCTCTATGTCCGCTGTGTGACAACCTTTTGTCAGTCCGTCACGTGCTGCTAGAATGTTTCTCTCTAGCATGCCTTTGAGATTCTGTGCAGCTGCCTTCCAGACTTGCAGAGGTCTTGGCGGATGACAGAATAGCGCCGGAGAGAGTTTTTAGGCTTTTAGTGGAGTGCAATATGAGTTTGAGAATTTGAAACTTTTGATACCTAGTTTTTATACTCTTTTGACATCTTTATCACTTTGTTTATATTTTGGCTTTTGCCACTCTGTTTTGTATATTTATGTATATTTATTTTTCATTTTGCTAGTAGTTTTTATTTTTGATTGAAGTTTGTATCTGGCTAATGCCATGAATTGTTTTTAAGGATGCTGATGACCATGTAGTTTAGTGCCCTTAAACCTATAATCTTCTTCTTCTTGTTAGGTCGTTTGATTGTTTTGAACATTTCAGAATGCTCTAACAATCAGTTCACACTCTCTCTTAAATATTGCAATCAAAACACTACAGACATCAGTAAATCTGCTATCTAGATGGTTCACAACATGGAGAATGAAGTTGATTACCAATGAGACCGAAGCTAAGGCCACACAACTACCCATAAGTAGGAGTGACTACCTCCTGAAATACCAGTTAAATATCTAGGTTTAAAGCTTCACACTAAACTAACTTGGAGCTCAGAGGTCTGCACTTGGACTGGAGTGCTCAATACTGCTATACAAATGCCTTGTATGCCCTTAAAACTTTTATGTGGCTGCAGTTACCAAAACTCTTATCCATTGGTTTTAGTTTGTACAAAACAAATTCTTCTGTGCTATTACAAAGTCTCCATGGTTCATAAGAGACGATCAGGTCCATCAGGAATTTGAAGCACTTCAAATTGCTCTAAAGGACATTCTTGTTCAGATTAACCAGAGCACCAGGCACTATAACGTATCACATGGGATTCAGAAACCCACTGAAGAAAAGATAAAAACAAAGCTGCCAAAAGATTCTGAAGATAGTGATCTTTTGGAATAATTAACTTCTTTCATCCAAAACCTTCTTCAATCATTGACTATGTTCATTATATTATATTTAACTTCTTTAATAAAATAAATAAAGAAGTCTGTTAGATCCCTGTCGGGCAAAGGTCTCCTACCACCTATGGTAGGATTAGCTCAATAGTACTCGCAGAGTGAGCTAGTCTCTGTGAGTTAAAAACACTTTTTGTCCCACTCTTCCCAATGCACTATTGACCACTATGCTTTTATCCTCTCCCACATTTCTTTCCGCTTCACTCTGTCTCTCGCCATTCTTATCCACTGCACACCCATCACTACATTAAATTCTTGCGACCATCTCTGTGTTGTGGGCATTCTCTGCTCCTTTTCCCTCATCTTGGGTCCCAAGTTGTTGCCTTGGACGACTTATCCTGGTACATTCTGGCCACGTGACCTCCCGAACTCCATTTGGTCCTCCTAACATTGGTGATCATGTCCTCTATTCCACTCCTCCGTCTCAACTCATCCTGTCTCTGAGGCTAACACCCAGTCCATTCTTCTCTAGCTCACTTGTATCGTCTGGATCTGTGCTTTGGTGAATGTCCAGGTTTGGCTTCCATATAAGAGAACTGGGATGACACAAGCTTGTAGGATGTCCGATCTTGTGATGACATTGATACGTTTATCTATAGAATAAATTCCATACTCTATAACGTACTCCAGGCTAGTCTAATTCTCCTTTTATTTTCAGTTAGGCTGACTCATTGTCCTAGATAAATGTATTCCCTACAGTATTCTATCAGCTCCCCATCTAGTATAATTAGTGTCTCCGCAGAATTGGTCATTGGCTTGGTCTTTGATGGATTCATTTGTAGACCTACTTCTTTGCTTCATGTCTTGAGCTCTATTAGCATATCTTTAGCTCTGCCTCAACTTTAATACCTTGGTATAATTGTTTAGCCAAATCTAATTGTTAATATCCTATAACTGTGATAATTATCCATTTATTTACATTATTTTCTTGTAGAATTCTTAAAGTATTGGAATTGTTGTGATGAAATTTGCCTAAAGATGTCCCCACCCGGAGATCCGATTGGGGGACAGTTTTAACTCCTGTGTAACGATCCAGCAGAAATGAATGAAGAACACTTGAAGACCTGTGAAGCATTAAGATCAGAAGAAACTACAGTTCAAAAGTATTGGAAAGCACGAATGCTAATGGCCTCATTGCCAGATGCAAGGCACTAGAAAACAGCAACAACATTATTTTCTTGTTATCTGTTGTACGTGTTAGAGGCAATATCCTCAGTTTGTTATGTGTTAGTGTTAAATTAATTTATCACTGGCTTGCATAGCAAGTTTGCTGATTGGTCAAATAAATACATTTATTAAAAAAATAAAACAACAGGAAAAACAAAGTGGCGATAATTCCCAGATGTGTCTGGTTTTCTAATGAATGGAGGAAATATGGTAAATATATACTCAACATTGTCACTGCTGTGGGAAAATACTTAAATGGTACTTACTTTAAAAACATGCCTTATGTATAAAAATGGTTTAGGAATGATGCCACATGTAGCATTTATTTGACATAAGAATCATCAGGCTATAGGTTAAAGAGGCATTAAATGTAAATCTGGTTAGCAAGAAATCAAAATTTAGAGAATGAAATAAAATAAAATTAATCCAAAATGAGTTGGGTTAGAATCTGGCTAATACATTGCAGCTTGTTGAGTGATACATCTGCACCATTGCCATCAAGACAAGAGTGAAGTTGAGTGTTAGATCCAGTAAAACACTTGTTCAAAGGAACCAGCAACAAGGGAATGCTCATACAGTGAAATGAAGGACCATGCTCCCTCTTTGTTTAGGGAAGCCAATCCACCATTTTGATACATCTTTTACCATTGAAAAACATGTTCCTCCCAAAGGAACTCCATCAAGCACCTTAACACATAATGAAGAAACATGAAACAAATATACAGGTAAGTAAAACCATCTATGAAGCATGTGGCTGATTAACACAAAACTCACAGACAGACACGTACAGAGAACTCAAAAATTATATTACCAATTCTTTGCTTTTCTGGTTTAACCAGAAGTGACTACAATTTTCTTATTTTAAATAGTACATTTCTCTTATATGCATTTCAATTAGCTTTATCTCTATTTTTAACATTTTTTACAGGGACAAATAAGGTAGGTTTGTCTAAAAAAGTAGTTAAAATATATTTAAATCACCGAAGCCAGAGTGTAGCAATACAAGTCATGCTCATCTAGATATCAGTTTATGCCAGTGTCAAGTTACATACTTTTCTCGATTGATGACTACTTAGAATTTAATTAAAATCCATTTGTGCAATTCGTAAGTTTTATATTTAATGCAATATACTGTATTTCATTACACAATCACTATATGGTTTATGCTTTCTTCATAAAGTAAAAATGCACAGTGTAACCAAGAGTAAATTATTTAAGACTGGGCATTTTAACCTTCTATGGCAATGGGAGTAAGAGTGAGCCTTGTGTACTCAAGCATGGCCGTGTTATGCTGCACTCGGCAATGCATATAATACTTACAGGGTTGGTTCTTCATTGAAAACCTAATGGGCGCATAGCATTTGCCTGTGTGCGATTGGGTGTGCCACAGCCAGCTTTGCTCCTACATAAACTCTGTGCGTAAAGCATGTATAACACTCTTACCTTATAGAAGATGATGGAAATGTCGTCCACCCTCGGCTAAACAAGCATTATATCAGGAGAACATGTTCTGATTAAGTTGGGCCACTGTAATGTTTCCAATTTCACTTCTAATATTTTGTTTTAGCTCTTTGAATGCATGAGGATTTGTCTCATAAGCTTTGTCTTTCAGGTTCCCACAAATAAAAATCACACACTGTTAGATTGGGGGAGCGAGAAGGCCATACAGCAGCACTAATCACTATCTTCAAACACTTCCCTAATTTTATTCATGGACGGCTTTGCTGTATGGACAGTAGCAGAATCTTGTTGAAACCACCCACTACTTCTGTCACTTCATTATAAAATGGGGTCAAAATGTCATTTCGATACCTTTCTGTAGTTACAGTCTGCTCATAGAATATTGGACTGATTATGCGTCTAGCGCTAACAGCACACCAAACTCCAACTCTCTGATCACAATGAGGGATTTCTTGAACACGAAGTGGGTTTTCAGAGGCCCAGTACTGACTCTTATGGGTGTTGGCATGACCATTTAGGTGGAACCATGCCTCGTTAAAAAAGAACAGAAGCTGTGGATCAGTTAAACGGTCAATTACTGATGAAAGAAACCATTCAGAATAATGCATTCATGATACTGGGTCACCTTGTTTTAAAACATGGATACTTGTACATTTATACAATTTTAGTTTAAAAAATTTAATTTCTCTCTGTGCAGAAGACTCTGAAATTCCCACCTGTTGTACTAATTTTAGGATGGATTTTGTTGGTGAAGTTCAAAACATGCATTTATTTCACCTAACTTTTCCTCTGTTAAAACTGTATGTTTACACTTTCTTAAACAATTTAGTGCATTTTGTGCCCATGCACACAATGGCAACCAGTAGTGGGGGAATCCAGCAAGGTTGCAGGATAGGCGAAACACTGAGTGCTCCGCTAGGCTTTAAATGAACAACCCTGTATATATTATTGAAAATAGAATGTAGGTAGACATATGAGAGTTCAACTTTAGCAGAAAGAGGAAAGATGTGAACAAGGGGAGAGGAACATCCTGAGGGAGGTAACGGGATGACAGGAAGTGCATCCCCCTTGGAAAGGAAATTAACAAAAGGGCTGAAAATTCCAAGACAGAGTGACGCTCAGGCAGATGTGCTTAATTGCTATGTATGTTGGTCTGGGTGGCTCAGTTGGTTAGATGCTGGCCTACATCCCAAGGTTGCAGGTTCAAATCTGGCCTAGACCGATGGTTTTTAAGTGTGCTTAAAAGTGACAGCTTCATGTCAATAGATTTACTGGCATGTAAAAGAACTCCTGTGGGACAAAATTCCAACACATCGGTGACGCTGATATGATCCTAGCAATTGACAGCGTTGTTAAACAACAAAATAATTTTAATAATTAATTGCTATGTAAATCTCACCAATTGTAAAAACCAAACCAAAGCTCAAAATGATTGATAGGAAGTAAAGTTTTATTAGTGTGGGGAAATGAGCTATACTATTTTACTATTATACACAGCCAATCAGATTCACATGGCAAGAACAAGATGACAAATGACAATGTGAAGAAACTATGTGAAGGGACAAATTTTAGCTTGCCTAGAAAAGGGGCATGAAATAGATCAACCTCAGATAGAAGAAGGAAGCTTTTGAGAGGCAAAGGTGAGCACTTGTATCTTCTCTTTGGAGCGATAAGGACATGTAGTTTGTGGGGACTAGTCACGTCAAGTGATGCAAGCTATTCAAAAGTCCACAATGAGCAAACAAGATAAGCTAGCGACTGGGTGTAATCGTTGTGTGAAGCAACATGGCAAATGTTTATCAGTGACAGTTTCAATCAGGAGGAGAAAGTAATAATAATGAATACAGGATTTGTGTCTTGTGTGTCAGAGAAGGAAGCTGCTAATATGGACACAGTTCTTTACCTAACTATTCCTCTGCAGGCAACCCTGTACCTACCATATCTGACGTACTTTAACATGCTTGTGAGGAGAATGACCTGAGCTAGAAACAAACAACAGCCAGAGAAAACAAAGTACCCACACTTTTCTAAAATACACCCCCTCGACATCACCAGAAACCAAAATACCCAAACTATATGACTCCAAGTCAAAAAGAAATGAGAGAGCTGTACATTCCACGTGTTTTATTTCATTATTGCTTATAAACAGTTCACAGACACTCTAAACACATATGAAGAGTTGTTTTTTAAATAAGCATGAATATTCATTTTAGAGGCATATGTAAAAACCAGCTCTATCAAGGTAACACAAGAATTATTCGAGACAAATATCCACTTCGCTCAGTACCAGCGAAAAGCAGCATTCAAGATTTAGTGCAAAAATGGTGTACAATTGGATCCATTAAAAATGCAACAAGGAACAGAATGCATTCTATCTGGACACCTCAGCTTATGGAGCAAATTAATGAAATAATGACTAGGAGCCTTGGAAAGTCTACCACAAGATTACCTTAACAGATTCATGTGAGTAGGAGAACTTGGTCTCATCTTGGGATATGTAAACTGCCAGAAGAGCACATATTTGCCACCATGATCACCAGATTTGTCAACATGTGATTTTTATTTATGGGGGTGCTTGAAGGGAAAAGTGTACGAGCAGAATCCCCGTACCATTGATGAGCTCGAGGATAACATCAGGAACTGCATCTGCAGCAATTGACATGTGCACAGAAGTGTCTAGATGCAGATGGAGAGCACTTCCAACATTTATTATCCTGACTCATGCATTCTATTCCATTAAAGTTTGTCTCAAATCAATGTGAACATGGGCTAGTTTTATGTGCCCAACCCTATACTTGTTAGAACAATTTTAGAAACATGAGCATACACAATCAAAGAATAAGATGGTTATTGACCTGGCACATGCACATACTAACCAAATGGTTTACGTACCTTGCTGATCTCTTCGAGTACTGGCGAGTCATGTCGGCTAATTCCTGCACTTTTGGTACTTGAATCAATCAGATTCACTGATAGGCTATAGCCACCATCTGGGCATGACATTGATAATGAGGAATATATGCCAATATGCTACATACCCTGTAAGCCTAACAGGTTGCAGTGGTGGCATGTTATTTTTCAATAATTCTCGATACTCAACATCTGGAATTTGCAGATTTGATTGCATGTTTATAAATCAAGGTGTGCCCATTATGTGATGACAATGATTATGCAATGAAATACAGTATTATATTTTAATTTATGTAACTTACCATCTTATTTAATTTACATTTAACATTGTTTTTGGACCTTGTGGCAGTGATGTACATTAACATTTAATTATATTGAGTCAATATTTGACAGTGCATCACTCTTTTAAAAAGTAATCATCTTATGTAAATTAATTGTTAATTAAATAGTATATATACATTTACAACATTAATGTTTATAAATGATAAATGTTTATTACCTATATAATTATACTGATTGAAAGGATGAATTACATTTATTTGACATTTCACTGTATGAGATCCAATAACACAGATATGTTTGCAAATAATATTGTGTTTACTTTTCAAGTATTTAAAGGCAAAGTGTTGCTCATGTGCTGCTATTGCTGCTGAGTTTGTTCTGAGGGTGCTACCAAACTAAATGGCAAACAAGCTTTTTCTGCTATTTATTGTTACTAATTATGCACTTTGTTAAACTTTTATCGCTTTTACAATAACCTGTACTTTCCATTATATCTAAAGATTTACCAACAGTATAGATTATAAGCTGACAAAAATACACACATTCAAATCTGAGGAAGTATTTCTGACATGTAAAGGATGTGGGTTTCATATACATGTATATAGTACCAGAAAAACAAATTCCTTGGCTTTGGATTAAATTATATTAGAGGTACCTACTTCAAATCCCACTATCACCTGACATAATGGTTAAATGGTTTGATATATATCTTCTTGATTTAAATTGCTCTAAAACTACAACTAAAGTAATAACTTACGTAAACTTCGGCAGCCAGTATCCATAATAATATTAAGTATTTCAATTTGAAGAGTCAGGACAGTTCCTGCAGTGCTGCCAAAGAAAGCATTAGCCCTGAAGAAGCTCTACATAGTAGGGGGAAACGTTGGCAACAACAACATAACCAAGACGCGGCCTTCCCTGGAAATACTTATTATTACAACTAAAGTTGCCCCATCTTCTGATCCTGTCTCAGGTTTACAAATGTATAGATATATTTTTTGAACATATAACATAATGTCATATGTATTGTAAAATTATTATGTGTAATATAATAACTTATGAAATTTTGTACTATAACATCATTGTACACATAACATGAAATTTTTGGGATCTAAAATCTTCTTGTGTATGAATTTTAGGCACAAGTATTTGACATGTCCAGTACCATACGCTATGATGAAAGGGATGAATAAATACTATGAGGGTGGTTTGAAAAGTTCTCGGAATCACCACAAACAGGTCAGTGCTAGTGCAACGAGTTGTTCACATGATATTCCTTTGACTGTTACCTATAAACGCGTGTCACATCAGTGCTCTTGGAAGAGAGTTGTGGCAGAGACGTGGCTCTATTGTTGTTGTCATGTAGTGATTTGCAAAGGTGGAAAAAATCAAGATTTGAGCAGTGATTAAGTACTTCAAAAAGAAAGGTATGAAAGCAAAGGATATTCGTGTTGATTTCCAGAATACACTGGGGACTCTGCTCCTTCATATTCAACAGTTACCAAGTGGACAAACAAATTTAAATTTGGTCGGGAGAGCTTAGATAATGAAGATTGCACTGTAGTCAGCCAAGATGTGTCACTACCCCAAAAATTATTGAAAAAGTGCACAAAATGATCATGGAGGATTGTCAATTGAAAGTGCAAGAAAT
>CM060966.1:179988581-180223581 GCA_030765045.1 Tenodera sinensis
GTTGGTGAACAATGACACAAGTGACTCTGTTAGCTTGGTCTCAGCATGCACCACTGCTTCACTTGGTAATTTGCACAATGGAGCCACTTGCAGGCATGTGTCTCAATGCATACGCGGGGGGACATAGTCCTAACCAGCATGGCTTGTAACATCTGGGACCATTCACCATTGGATGCATCTTGTATTAAGTATATTTATTTTGTGTTATATCAGTGGTTGATGACACTGCAAACAGCTGAAGATGGAACTTCAGTCCCCTCAAATGTTTCTGAAAAACTTTAAATGTCATAATTATTAATACGATCACGTAAAGTTGCAGTAAAGTTTTCTACAACAAAGCATACAATAACACAGGAAAGCAAACAAAGAGCACAAATATAAAGAGAGAGATGAAGCATTAAATAAAAAGAACTTCCTAATTGAAGCAGAAACTAGAACAGCAAGCATAAGATGGAGTGCTGCAATAAATGGGGAAGGGCATCCAGAAAATTGGGAGCAAGTCTGCACTTTTCCAATCTAAATCTTCAACATGATGATTGTATCTCAAAGCAAAATTTGATTAGACATCATTTTTCTCAGAAATGCATGTGAAACAGTTATCCTTTCATGAACAATTAAATGGTGAAAACAAAGAAGAGAATGTATTCTTAACAAATGTTCTGGAACTGCTTTGTTTGTGACAACTTACCTGCCTGTTTCAAACGAAACATCTCAAAACTAACATTTGGAAATGTAATTAAATTAACTTTTTGTAGCTATGAATACAAACTCTAATAAATGAATATTATGTAGTCGTATTTTGGAACACGTTTTTTCACTTCCACTGTAAATTAACAGGACATGTTTCAGAAGCTTTTGCTTCCACCATCTGCTGTAGATTGACTGGAGGTGTTACCTCTGGTCCATGGCATGATGAACTTTGTATAGAAATCTGGAGGCAGGATTTCAAGTTCATAATTCGACGACTGTGTTTTTGAATGAAAATCTTCTCCCATATGGCGAGTTGTAGCAGGTGGTTCACTTCTCAGAGTTTGTGTCTATTTCATGGTGGGTTTCCCAAAAGTGTGCTGTGATGGCTGATTATCTATCTGTTTATATTTAATGCTCTGGACGTCTTCTTTGGTATGGATGTTTATGGTCTTACCAATGTATGAGATGCATCCAGAAAGTAAGTCCCAATGTCTGATAAAGAGAACAAAAATATCACTAAGTAAGAAATATTGATTGGAATAATTACGTAGATTCACTGGCTACTTTTCAACATTGTCATCACCGTTGTTGAGGCACTTACCATAATTGTGCACCATGAATTGTATGCCCAAGTTATAGGAGTCTGCTGCCATTGGTTTATCCCTCAGTGAATTGCCTACACCATCATCTTACCATACTGCTAGACATAATGTACTGTGCATACATATGATGCATCTCTGATGGAGATTGCTTTGAGCTTGTGAAAACTGAATGACTGCACAAACCTTGCAGTTGGTGAGAGACAATATCAGAGCAGCCATTTTCTCCTAGCACAGCATGGTAACCACTGCCATCACAGGACTGAAACTTTACTGTACTTTCTCTCTACTCTGGCACATTCCTATCCAACTGGTGGTGCCATGAAATATATATATTTTTAACTCCCCTAAATAAAAGTAAACATTCTCTTTTTAGAAAAATCTTCTCTGTGTAAGCAGCATAAGATAGACGTCTTCTGCAAGATTACTTCTTCAGAGAAGTAGAACTGACTGTTCACGACCACATTTAACACTGCGTGTTTCAGGATTTTAAGAAAATACAAGTGGATATGCCTATGGGTCATGTCATGTCAGCATATTGGCCATAGTAGCACATTGGTTAGAACAGCCAGACAGAGTCCGGAAGATCCTTGGTTCAAATGCCACATGTGCCATTGCATTTATCCATCTCATTTTACCCCTTTCCACACTTCTTAATGCTTCTGAACTTACTTCTAAAGCTTAAGAAGGAGAAAGCAATTGAACACTTATTATTAATTAGCTTCTGCATGCTCTGAAGCTAAATGAAGAAATGGGAATGCCAACAAAACATGCACTTGTTTTATCCTATGGCAACTGCTCCCAACTTTTCTGGATGACAAAACCACAGCTCAAGGAAATATAATATTTATGTTCTGGAACTGGGTTTGCATTAGGATACAACAAAAATATGCTGTAAATTTTAAAATTCAATTGGCAGAAACTTCTTAAGAAGTTGCATTGTGGTGTTAAGTGATTTGTGTGTAATGAATGTGTGCATGTTCTGGAAATGGATATGGGCGTACAATAGAGGTCTGCATGGGTTCGGGCTTAATTTGAAAAATGTTTGTTGGTCTTGGGCCGGGCCGAACCTAAGAGCAGGCCTCTAGTGTACAAAGTCTCTGTGCTAACACTAAATATGTGCAGTCTTTTAATTCCAGTGTTCCTGGGTTCCATTCCCAGTTTCCTTGATTACAACCAAGTCTTACTCTGTCACAAGGTTTTGGAAAGCTAGAATTGAATGGTCAAATGAAATCAATTTGTTTCTAAAATAAAAAATACATAAATGTTTTAAATAATGATGATTATAAACATTGGAATGTTTATATAAATGAAAGCTTATCTATATGGAAAAAAAACCTTTAAGACATGAGGAATATTCATTGAAGACTGGTTATAATTACTTTACAGATGTAATTAAGTGTTATATATACAATATTCTGTTAGCTTCATGATCACATGTCACTAGTTTCAGTGTTGAGGTGTAAGAGATGTTCTCAGGTCATCTCCAACAAAATGTCAGGAACAATACAATGCTTTCAGATTCTTTTACTATAACAAATCTTCAGCTGAGGTCTATGCAGCATTACAAGGGTTCATGGAGAGTATTTTCTTCCTTATAGATGGATTGCAATTACATTTAAAATCACTGGAACATGCTCACATAGGAGCAAATAATTAAACTGTAGAAAATGATTGAAGAATAAACAGCTGAAAGCAATGACTAAACCAGGCATGGGCAAAAGTGGCTCAAAAGGGCGTTGTTGCTTCACTCCACCTCCTATCCCTCCCCTTCACTGCTGTTCAGCTTCTGACATGCCTCATTCAGTGGCAAGTATGGGATGTCTGTTTCATTAACAGTGACATAGAGAATTGTTTCTAAGTTACAAAAACAAGAATCTTTGTGGTTTAATATGCAGATTTCACTGTGCAAATATCAAATGCTACTTTGATTGGAAGCATAAAGCAAACTTTGGTGATATTACAGGTGTTCATTTATAGTTTCAAAAGGTACTTTCTGAATGCCTGTGTTTGTAAACATATAAAAGGGATGCTATAATTGCACTTTTTAGGGGTCTAGTTTCTTATTCCTTTAACTAATATATCTATTGTTTTTTAAAGTTTCAACATAAAATTGAGTTTAAAACGAAATTAT
This sequence comes from Tenodera sinensis, assembly GCA_030765045.1. Taxonomy (NCBI): domain Eukaryota; kingdom Metazoa; phylum Arthropoda; class Insecta; order Mantodea; family Mantidae; genus Tenodera; species Tenodera sinensis. The sequence goes on from CM060966.1 coordinate 179,992,005, forward strand.
TATTATGTTGATCAAATAGTTTTAAAATATTTTTAAGGTAAATAGCAATGGAACTTTACTGCTTTATTCATTGTGAAAGAGAAACAATATAGTATGTTAATCATAAGGCAGTGCAAGGATATAAACTTGAAGATGATGTAATTTTAACCACAGTAGGTGGCTGTAATGATTATTGTATGCGAAATATGTTCAATATAAACAAACTAGTTAATAACAGCATAGGAATTATTACTACTGCACAGGTGGAACAAAGTGGTTGATGTACCAAAACAACTTTTGTCATTCAGCAAGAGAATGTGGGGTGAGTATCACTTACCTCTTCTCTCGTGCCCATGCCTGAACTACGCCAATTCCAAACAGGATAACCTACAAAGTGCATCCTAGAAGTCTGGTGAATGGTGCCACATGTTACAAATTGTGTTGCTTAGGATGAGGGGGGGGGGGGGGGCATGCATGCACATTAACAAGTGCCCACAGTGAAGCAGTGGTGCACGCTGAGACCAAGCTAACTGACTCATTCGTGCCATTGTTCACAAACATTTGAAAAAGTGGAAGACTTGTGCCCAGTTTCTACTGTACTGGACAAGCAGAAGGAAATATCTAGATATTTTGATATGTCTGACCAGAACCTGCAGTTTTTGGAAACAATCATTACAGGAGATAAGTAGAGACACTCTTTTTTTGCATTAATTCTTCTCAAATTTTGCGAACTGAGTTCTGACTTTCATGGGTTCTTTTTTGTTCCATATGACTTGTGCCATTGCTTTAATGTTACAATATTTTTTTTTAAATTAATGGAAAATAATACTGGGGGAGTGTTCTTCTGCATTCTATATGGCTTGTATTTATTATATATACATATATCTCACTACATTTATTTTTGGTAGTTGTATATTTTTTATTAAATGCATTGGATATACATTTTAACATATTATAGTTTAGAATGGAAAATGTTATGTACTATGAAAACTATAATAACTACAAAACAGTAATGTTATCCAAAATAAAAACAAACTTAGAGACTAAAAGCTTCACTTATATTTGAAATAAAGCTTTGAAAATGTGGTAGAACCACCATCAAACATATCAGCAGCATTTAAGAACCTGCAGCAGTTACTAAGATAAGTGAAGTTTCTAGTCTCTAAGTTTGTTTTTGTTCTAGATTCACCGTTAATAGCTTCAATTTTTCATTGAATTAACAGTAATGTTACTTTAATTTTATTTCTTATTGATACTATAGTACCCTGATACACTGAACATGTGCATTTAAGAATCATTACACACTTTTACTTTGCAAAGGACAATATAACACATGTTGCAACATTGCTTTCTTTCATCAATCACCTTCAATCCTTAACAATCAAACAACCTAACTCATTGAGTACTTATTTGCACAACACTACTTGGATGATATAAGTGTCAATTGCCAAGAATGCTAATCTATTCTTGACTATCCAGACCATCACTTTACTAATGACAGAATGGTCAACTTCCAAGAATGTTAAACTGTCCTTAATCATCAGCCATTACTTCACTATTTTTGTAATTTAGAGTTTCACTTTATTCTTTTTTGTAATTTAAGAATTCACAGGAATGAACTTAAAGAAAGTGAAAACTAATGTTTATATTCAAAATCGCTGGAAAATTGCATTCTTCACAAAATAAGGTAATTTTGCTTCAATCTGCACTCATTACTAAAATTCACTAAAATAATAATATTTATCAACATCACATAATTCAGAAAGACAATGGGAAATCACTTTAATGTAATGTTTGATGCTTATATCATTAATGCAAAAACAGAGTGCCCCTAGAGATGACACCTGGTATTACTGATACAAAGCATATCCAATATATCGACAAAGTGTAAATCAGGACTAATTTAAGGCAGGGAAACAAAAGAAAGTCTGTTTGCGCTGGATCTGGAGAATAAGAAGGGTGTTGTTCCCCTGCTTCAGATGACATGGCGCAGATGTTCCTCAAGTGTAAATCAGGACTAATTTAAGGCACGGAAACAAAAGAAAGTCTGTTTGTGCCAGATCTGGAGAATAAGAAGGGTGTTGTCCCCTGCTTCAAATGACACGGTGCAGATGTTCCTCCGTTGTATTGTAGTCACAGTGCATTTGATACTAAATACTAGACTGTTATTTTGAAATGGTTATTTGCAAACAATTTTTTTATTTTTGTTTGTAGCTGTTGCTATAAGTGAAAAACAACCATGTTTCCCACCCATTCCAAGAGCTGGAAGTTTAACTTATTTTCACAAAGCACAACATTACCTCCCAGCATGTGTATAACTCAACATATTGAAAAGATTTGACTCACCAATTCAGTTGCTACACCTAGAAATGTAATGCTGAAACAAAAATCAGATTAGTGTCTTCCTAAGACCTGATAAGTGTAACAGTGTGGTCAGTAAAGTGTTTGTTATTGTATACCTTTAAAATTTACAGCAACAGATGTAACATTACTCAACCAAATTACTGTCTTCCAATCGCACAAGGAGGTCATCTTAAATTTGCATCTTGTTACCTCTAGACAATTAAGCAGATTGCAAACTGAACATTTCTTAACTTGAGTAAAATGTCTATTAAAAATCTTTGTTGCACTCACATGACTTTCTATACTCTTGTACTAACCATTCTTACAAACTCATCCCTATATCTTCTTCGTGTTAGTTGCGATAAACATTTGTACAAATTATCTTACTGCTTATTTCCTTGTAGGTACAAGGGGAAATACAATAGACTTTGAGCGATAGTCAAATGTTTTAAAGCTTTCAAATTCCATTCTCTTCACATGGCTAAGATATAAAAAAATGTTCCATTGGATGAAAGTTTTTTCCAAAACCCACACAAATTACAAGGAATATCTCTGAAATAAAAAACAAAAACTTTATTTGGATATAAATTGTGTCTCTTAGCAAGATCTACATTTTTTTATATTAAGATTTGGTCTATCTTTTATGGTTTACCAGTTATAAAAAGTCCTCCAGATTAAACAGGACTACATGGGCTATAGCAGAAATTCAAAATATCATTTGTCATAAAAGTATCTTAAAAAATAGCATTTTGTTAGAGCCATTTTCAAGAAAATCAGAATTTTTGAAAAATTTTCCATGTAAAGGGTAGTTTAGGGTGGAGGAATTTTCTTCAAAGCCTTCATGTTGCATCCTTCAAAGATGTTCAACTTATATACCAACTTTGGCTTTTAACTAACTTTTCATTTTTGGGTTATGCTGTGCACAGGCTGAGACACACACACACACACGAGTGTGAACCTTTTTCTAAAAATGCTTTTTTTTTTTGTATTCAGGTGTTCTCAAAACATATATTTCAGTGAGATCTTCACATCAAATTTTTGGTTGTAATGCAGTACTTCCTCTACTTACTATACGTAGTAGAGAAAGTAACAATTGACTATCTTTATCCACTGTATTACACAACAAAATGTGAATTCAAGGTTCTTCTGTATAAACAGAAAGCAGGTGCAATAATAAGAATGGAATGACTACGGAAGGTGTAAAGATGCTCTCTGTGATCTAGGAGTAACTGGTTCCTGAGGTTGTGAGTTCAAACCTGGCAGAGGGCAATGTGTCTTTCTGGGTGTAAAATTATTTAGCATGACTTCCTTTGGAAGGTAAGCAAAGCCAGTGGTCCTGTCATGGATTTACAGTATGTAAAAGAGGCCTCTGAGTAAAATAAAGTGGTCCTTGATGCACGGTGTAGAAGGGAAGGGAAGGGAAGCAAAGGAAGACAGTAATCTGGTCGAGGTAGCAGCAACAACAAACTGGACAGTGACACAGAAGCAGTAGCAGTCGTAGTCAACACAGGAAGGACATTTCCTTACATTGCTACTAGGGAATGCCCTTCCGTTGCCCGGGTGCTGAGGTCCCAGTGTGAGTTGCCTTACCATGCCGGAGCCCAGCTGTTGGAGAAGGCCCGAGCCTTGCGAGCTCGACAGGCATGCCGAGGGCCGACGTGACCTGATGCTGCTCATGCTGGAGCTAAGCAGGAAGGGCACGCTGCTGCTCGTGTTGGGCATACTGCCACCCTACAACATTCAATCATCACTGTAAACAACACTTCACTCACCTACAGGCTAAAAGGAAACTCAACAAGTTCTCTTTTATCTAATGCCATTTCATTAGATAATGGGGGTGATGTTAATGCTACAATTACAATTTAGTTCATTAAAATCACAATTTTACAAACCAAAATTATTTTAAGCTTCAATTTTTTTAAATTTACATACAAATAGCCAAAAATGCAAACAAATTTTAAAGAAAAGAATTTGGTTTAATTACAGGGATACAGGAAGACAAGGAATACATTATGTTCTGCCCCCAAATCAAATAAAGTTCTTTTCTTCTGTTCTTTTTTCTTTTTTTTTCCATTTACTTTAGTTCTTGCTTTTCATAGTTAACAATGGTGCAGTAATATGAGTTGGAAACTTGACTTTGACACCAATACACTGTATAAACTGAAATGTACACTTACCGATGGATGCACTACCAGCAGGATGGAATCATGTATTGAACTGAAGAACCAAAATGACTGACTGAAAAGTCTAAACTCATGGAATAATCTTTTCTGATGTTGGCAACATTACAGTAGGCTAATTTTTAAAGTTGGAGTCTGTCAGGTTAGCAGTCAAACTTGGAACTACAGTGCATTTTCTCTAGTCGAGCAAGACATAATAGAGGTCACTAGTGGTGCTATACATTTTGTTACAGTCCAGTGAAGAGGGACCATGATCATGAAGGATAGACACACAGATAAGCTCTGGTCTATCATAACACTGTATACCATTTACTAGAGGTCACTAGTGGTGCTATACATTTTGTTACAGTCCAGTGAAGAGGGACCATGAAGGATAGACACACAGATAAGCTCTGGTCTATCATAACACTGTATACCATTTACTAGAGGTCACTAGTGGTGCTATACATTTTGTTACAGTCCAGTGAAGAGGGACCATGAAGGATAGACACACAGATAAGCTCTGGTCTATCATAACACTGTATACCATTTACTAGAGGTCACTAGTGGTGCTATACATTTTGTTACAGTCCAGTGAAGGGGGACCATGAAGGATAGACACACAGATAAGCTCTGGTCTATCATAACACTGTATACCATTTACTAGAGGTCACTAGTGGTGCTATACATTTTGTTACAGTCCAGTGAAGGGGGACCATGAAGGATAGACACACAGATAAGCTCTGGTCTATCATAACACTGTATACCATTTACTAGAGGTCACTAGTGGTGCTATACATTTTGTTACAGTCCAGTGAAGGAGGACCATGAAGAATAGACACACAGATAAGCTCTGGTCTATCATAACACTGTATACCATTTACTAGAGGTCACTAGTGGTGCTATACATTTTGTTACAGTCCAGTGAAGGGGGACCATGAAGGATAGACACACAGATAAGCTCTGGTCTATCATAACTCTGTATACCATTTACTAGAGGTCACTAGTGGTGCTATACATTTTGTTACAGTCCAGTGAAGAGGGACCATGATCATGATGAAGAATAGACACACAGATAAGCTCTGGTCTATCATAACACTGTATACCATTTACTAGAGGTCACTAGTGGTGCTATACATTTTGTTACAGTCCAGTGAAGAGGGACCATGATCATGATGAAGGATAGACACACAGATAAGCTCTGGTCTATCATAACACTGTATACCATTTACTAGAGGTCACTAGTGATGCTATACATTTTGTTACAGTCCAGTGAAGGAGGACCATGATCATGATGAAGGATAGACACACAGATAAGCTCTGGTCTATCATAACACTGTATACCATTTACTAGAGGTCACTAGTGGTGCTATACATTTTGTTACAGTCCAGTGAAGGGGGACCATGAAGGATAGACACACAGATAAGCTCTGGTCTATCATAACACTGTATACCATTTACTAGAGGTCACTAGTGGTGCTATACATTTTGTTACAGTCCAGTGAAGGAGGACCATGAAGAATAGACACACAGATAAGCTCTGGTCTATCATAACACTGTATACCATTTACTAGAGGTCACTAGTGGTGCTATACATTTTGTTACAGTCCAGTGAAGAGGGACCATGATCATGAAGGATAGACACACAGATAAGCTCTGGTCTATCATAACACTGTATACCATTTACTAGAGGTCACTAGTGGTGCTATACATTTTGTTACAGTCCAGTGAAGGGGGACCATGATCATGATGAAGGATAGACACACAGATAAGCTCTGGTCTATCACAACACTGTACACCATTTACTAGAGGTCACTAGTGGTGCTATACATTTTGTTACAGTCCAGTGAAGGAGGACCATGACCATGATGAAGGATAGACACACAGATAAGCTCTGGTCTATCACAACACTGTATACCATTTACTGTATATCATTCTGTCTGTAATTGTATGTTACCATATAATGCAAAAGAATTTAATGGTTTGTGATGTTCATGGTGGAAATCTGTGACACTTTCAATCTTCCAAAAAGCTATAAAAATCTCTCCTTTGCCTTAAAGCCATAAAAAGGCTCCACTGTCATGTTTTCTGCAGGTAAACTGTAAAAATGGAACTCCTAGTAGATATACAAGGTGTTAGGGGTATGAGTGTTCAGACTTCATAGGCAACTTCCTGGCGTTAAACTGAAACATAAGTTCCTGTACCATTTTCCTCTATAATGCATAGTTTCATAAATAAAAATTAAAACTGGTCATAAGTTTAACTGCAAATATGTCCCCGCTCCATTATCGTTTACTTCTGCAATTAGAACAGTGAGGTAGAGCTACAAAAGATGCGCTATTTATGTCTTTACCATATGTTGCTAAAATGATTTGTTTAGCCACAAAATGATATGAAAGGACTGGATTCCAGCGTGTCTATTGGAATAAAGTCATGGGCATACGCTTGGCAACCCCGCAGCATTAGCCCTTGAGAAGTGTGGAAAGTGAGAGAATGTTGACAGTACAACTACCCCTGCGACATCTGTGCACAACATCAGGTTCTGTCAGTGCTTCAGGTGCGTTAAATACATTCAGAACTATGGCAGTCTTTACAAATCAAGAGTATTTAGATATGCTTCTTGCTTAGGGCAAAATCGCTTACAACACACATGAAGCGCAACACTTGATGATCTTCGCACACGTGTGTTCAAAGCAGCCCTAGAAGTGAGCAGAACACAGAAGCTCTAATGAGGGTAGGGCAAACTTGGCTAAGAAGATACGATGCCTGCATAGATTCTCACGGAGCACATTTTGAACATCTACTGTAAAAGACATCTTGTTGAGTTTGCAGTTATTGACCATTAATAATTTTCTTGGTGGCTGTTTTTAATTACACAATTAACGACTGAGGTATTTCCATACTTAACATTTGAAGTTGCTATCTTTGATCATCCTACTACACCTTATGCGTAGTCTCTTACACAGCTTTTAGTTTAGTTCTCATAAATACAATTGAATAGCTAAAAGCAAACCACCCCATCCCTCGTTACTGGCAATACCTGGCAAGAAACACACAGGCATTTGGTGAACCGGATTTCGAGCACTAGCCTAGTTTAGACCTTCACCCGTTGCAGGTGTGAACACATATCTGGCCGCAAACTAAAACAAAACATTCGGCCTGTGTTGCCACTATGTGCAGATAATGTATTCAACAATGTTCGATTATCTCCTTTAACTTTGAAGATAGATGGAGTTGTTATTGGACTTTATTATTAGTCATATTTGGATCTCCCAGCACGCGAAATCTGTGCACTCATACCCCTAACATCCTGTATATATATATATATATATATATAATTTGTATGTAATGGCATGTTGGCTTACAATGTTGTAACCTTAAGATTTACTGTTAAGAATGTCAACACTTGTAATGCGTCTATGGAAAACAAATATACTCATCAGTTTATTTTCTAACTTACACGGGAAGAGCTCTGAATGTTTTTAAATATAATGATGTCACACCTATAAAATATACTACTGAGCACTGTGGTTGGGTTAGGATCCCAAGAAGCCTTTTATTATTGGTACCTATGCAAATTTGCTGATGGTGGTCCTGTGTTCACTCATGAAATACAAGAAATATTCATCTCTGGGGACTATGGTCTTGCTGGTGATGCTGGAAAACACTTATATTTACAGAAATAAGAACATATGAGTTTCATACTGGAAATCATGAGCATCTCATTTTTAAAATAAAAATTCCAACAATGTAACAAAAAGTATTGCATGATCATAACCTTTACACCACATCTTACCATATTATGACATCACTGGCTTCTATCATATGTCTACATACAGTATTTCTGGAATGATGGACATCAGTGTTTCATTTCAACAGCGAGCTGTCATTGAATTCCTTGCTAACAGGGAAATATTTGCTGCTGAAATTTACCTCAAACCTCAACATGGCTGTGGTGATGTCTACAGTGTTAGGAGATGAAACATTTGAAAAATGGGAATGGGAGCCTTAAACTGTCTCCACAAAACACAACAAAAGAGTTGATGAGCTCTTTAGAGAAGACAAGCATGTCACTGTACAGTGCAAGAAATGATTGAAAGTTTAGTTTATTGAAAAGTTATGGTTCCATGTTTATTGATCAAAGACCATAAACTTCAGAGAAGAACCATCACCCAAATTTCCACCACCAGATTTCAAAATGAAGGTGATGATTTTTGACAAGTATTGTGAAAGATGATATAAAGCTGGTTCCATCACTACAAGCCTTAAACAAAATACTAGAGTATGGAATGGCCCTACTTGGATTTCCATTGAAGGAGAAAGTAAAGACAGTGCAATCTGCTGGGAAAGTTTTGGGTCTGTCATCTGGGATGCACAAGGTTGCATTCTGGTCGATTTTCCTGAACGTGCCCAGACACCCTATATTCAGACACTTTTAAAGCTCCATCGTGCATTGTGCGACAGGATAATGCACGTCCTCATACTGCTCATGTCAGATGGAGAAGAGTGGGAAACTCTTCCACTTGCTGGCTATAGTCCTGACTTGACACTCTCCAACTACCACCTTTTGGGTTATTTTAAGGAATGAAGGTGAGTGAGCCCAATGCCATAAGACAGTAGTGTCTTCAGGCAGCTGGAACCAAGTACTATTGGCTGTTCAATCTTGCACAAATGTGTACAAACATATGGACTGTCAACAAATATTAACTCTCTGTTAGTTTCTAAGGGCCTAGGAGACCCAAACATTCACCTATGTAACTGCCTAACTAGGACATCTTACTTGACTGTTTGGTGGAGCAACAGCCTCATTTGTTATTTCTTTAGCACCAAGAATAACTAATCAATAGTTATGTGTTACACAGGTGAACAAAACTCTATGTGCCTACTCTCATTACATATTACTTGTTAGTTGTGCAATATTACTTTGCCATTGCAAGTAGTGTTACTACTTCTCACAAACACGAGTAAAGGTATGATTTACAAATTGGGGTCTTACACATGTATGCCAACTTGTATGAACCAGATGATTCCAGTTCTTAAGATAAATGAAAATTAGATCTTTAGATTCAGAAACTGGTCATAAAGAAGAGGATGAAAGCAACCTGTCATAATAGCATGTATTTTGTAGGTAACATCATATGCATGGCAAGATATTGTCATCGTCGTCATCATCACCACCATCATCATCATCATCATCATCATGGACTGTACATTTCAAATTACATGCTGTATACATGAACATCACAATTTATTATCTTTCCATGTAGTGTAGTACAAATTATAGTGTATAGAGTCGGTCTAGGTGGCTCATTTGGTTAGATGTTGGCCTACTGATCCCAAGGTTGTGGGTGTAAATCTGGCCCAGGCCGATGGTTTTTAAGTGTGCTTAAAAATTACAGCTCCAGTCAGTAGATTTACTGGAATGTAAAAGAACTCCTGCCGGACAAAATTCCGGCACACCGGCGATGCTGATGTGATCCCACAATTGACAGTATTGTTAAACAACAAAATAATTTTTTTTATAATGTATAGTGTACTCATACTACGTTTTATTTATCTTTGATAAACCTAGTAAAATAATGCTAATAAAAACCATTTATATTAAAGCTAAATGTGGGAATGAAAGAAACATATAATTAAAACAATCTGATGTGTTGCACTCACATGACTTTCTCTACTCTTGTACTAACCATTCTTACAAACTCTTATTACTATATCTTCTTTGTGTTACTCGAGATAAACATTTACAGAAATTATCTTATTTTTTTCTTGTAGGTACAAGGGGAATATTAGAATACAGTAGGCTTTGTGCGATAGTCAAATATTTTAAAGCTTTGAGATCCTGTTCCCTTTGCATGCTTAACATACAAAAAAATGAACAATGATGTTCTATTTCATGAAAGTTCTAAGTTTTCCAAAACTGACACAAATAACAAGGGATATCTCCCGAAATGGTTCACTCTACAAAAAAATTTATTCAGACATAAATTGTGTGGTTTAGTGACATCTACATTTTTTGTGTGGTAATATTTTGTCTATCTCTTACGGTTTATGAGTTATTCCAAAGTCATCCAGAGTAAACAGGACTACATAGGCTATAGCCAGAAAATTCAAAATACACATTTCATTTGTCATACAAATGTCTTAAACATATGGCATTTTAATCAAAATCATTAGAGCTATTTTCAACAAAATCAAAATTTTTGAAACATTTTCCATGTAATGGGTAGTTTAGGGTAGAGCTATCTTCTTCAAAATCTTTGTGTGGTATCCTTGAAAGACCTTAAACTTAAATACCAACTTTGCTTTTTAACCGACTTTTCGATTTTGAGTTACAGTGTCCACAAACTGACAGATGGACGGACAGACACACAAACAAGGACCTTTTTCTAAAAATGCTTTTTTTTTGGATTCAGGGGTCCCTAAAACATGTTTCCAATGAAATCTTGACATCGGAAACATGTTTGAAATTTTGACATTGAATTTTTGGCCAGAATACAATACTTCCTCTACTTACTATACGTAGTAGAGAAAGCAAAAATATGTTGTATTACTTATTAAACACTCCTTGTACTTGGTTTATCTAATAAATAAGGATTAAGAGTTTTAAGAATTGTTGCTCACAAATTTGAATATGACCCTCGTATTAAGAGATAAATGGTAGTACAATGCCCTTTTAGTGAGGGAAAACATTTCCAACTTCTAGTTTTCCATGTTTCTATGTTCTTTCTTTTACATTAAATGTTCTATGAACTGAGACACAACACTTTTTGCTAGAAAACCAAAAGAAAAGCAAAAATTCAACAGACCTAACATTATTTTTCTTCAAAATTCAAATTAATGAATGGTTTAGTTAATTTTCAGGCAATTAGAAGCATCTATACTACACTGTAATTAACCCATTAATGCCCAACTTATATGTTTTCAAAAATTGAAAAAAAAAAAAAAAAAAAAAAAGACATACGTAATGCATTGGTTCAGCATATAGTATGTCAACAATATATTTTGTTTGCCTTTTTATTCACCCAGTGCCCCAAAATAACCTGGTCTATAAATAGACTGCTGGGCATTAACAGTATCAGAATATACTGCAATGATGAACAAATACATTTCTGTCAAGTTCATGTGTTTTATGATTAAAGTTTATTTCTTAAAGTAGTTACAGATCATTTAAACCCAAACTACATATTTACTGATACACGTGGAGAGGTAGAAGCTTTTTATCAACTGTGGTAAAGTTTAAAACATCTTTGGCAGAGTGTTACATCACATTTTTACAGGATCTCAAGTCACATGCAATCCTTCAAAGTTGTTTTTGTTTCTTCCCATTTTTCATTTGAAGCATAATCATTTTTTGGAATTTTGTGTGTATTTGGAAGCACATTTTTTGTATCTCATTGGCAGTAGCAAACTTTTCTCTATTTCATTGACTTTTCAAATCACTTTGTATATATTAAGTGGAGGAGTAACTAGTCATTCATTTTCTGTATGTCACTCTTTTCAGAGGCAGTGAAATGTACCTCAACTGGGTCAGAAACATCACTCACATTTACTATAATACCTGTAGTGCTCCATTTTTATCAGTCAATCTGTCTGGATCAGGAGGAAGAATCACATCAACTGAGCTGTGCCGTAACCGAGTGGTTAGACCATTCGCTTCTCACCAAAGCGGCCTGGGTTCAATCTGAGGCAATCGCATGTGGGATTTGTGTTGGACGAAGTGGCGCTGGGGCGGATTTCCTCCGGGTTCTCCAGCTTCCCCTGCCATCTCATTTCACCGGTGCTCCAACTTCATTCGATGTATCATCAGTGTCACTGGCTTCAGTGCCGTAGTATTAAAAGTGGGCGTTAAACATTAAAAAAAAGAAAAATCACATCAACTGTATCTCAATCATCATGAATTTTATTGGAAAAGTTATCATCACAAAATCCAGCATAATTCCTTTGAATGTGATGTCATAATTATTACATGCCATATCTGTGAATGTAATCTAAAGATAATGAAAAGGAAAGAAGAAATAACTAACGACTTTGCTATTACCATTTGCATTTCTTATTAGCACAAACTCATTATTGCAAACTCATCCCCAAAAATAATGGCTACAAGACACATGTGCTTACATGTTATCCTTGCAGCAAAGAATACAATATAGAATATTATAACAAAACACCGCCTAAATCTGGCCCACCAACCAATGCGAGCCAATCACCACCTTAGCCTACCCCCACTATATAAGAGCACCAATGGTTGTTGCTTCCACATTCAAACTCTGACCAGCGCAGACAATGGATCGTCTTACCCTGAAGATGCCAAGTGTAGTACTTGGCAAAACGTTGGTATCTTCAATACCTTCTAGGCCATGGCCCATAAGCCTGAATATATGTAGAATACTGTTGAACACCAGTTCACTCTGTTTCAAACAGAAAAACTGCAGAAAGCAAATAACATACATGGTAGATGCTTGCATATAACAAAAGTAACAAATGTCGCTAGCTGTTGCATAAGCTGCTGATGTGAGATAACACTTGTGCCCAGCAGTCTATAAATAGATTGTTTGACTTTAGGATCATATTTTCAGCTTTAGAATTGCTTACAGTGGCACGTTCTTTTGTGTGATGCAATAATACAAACCTTTATCGACGGTTTATTACAGAAAGTTGTGATGGAAATGTAACAAGGTAAAGAGCAATTATATACTTTCACAGGCACTGCAGTCATTGCACTCTACTATGTAAATTAGCAAACTACACAATATTATAATTTTTAAGAGACAATAATGTGTTCACATAATCAGATAACATCAATGATGACATTCATGGTCAAAATAACTCTTGAGAATTCACATATAGTAAAATAAAAAAATAATATCTGTAGCACTGGGCGTTAATGGGTTAAACCTTTTACTTTAGTAATTGCACTAAATACAATTTTACAATACCTGACTTTATTGTACAGTCCTGAACATGTTCAGTGCCTATGCTCATTCCATTCTTTTCACTAATTTAGTGTACCTACTTTTTACCTTACTGTACTACTCAATCAACTTATTGTATCTATTTATGTGAGTAGCCTTAAACAACTATGCACATATTCTAAACTTTATATTCCCTTTTTATTTTTCAAAACAATGTACAATTACTCATTTTAACTATTAACTTAGGTCAGGGATTGGCAGGTCTTTCGCTCTTTGATGTCATTCCGCAGAGGTTTTCTCTTTCCTCAGTGCATGTGCTTCAAAGAGCGGAGTAGGGGAGGGTCGGGCATTACCCCTCCACTGAACAATAGCAGCCTTTGCACTGTGTAATTGTGCAAGTTGAGAAACCAGTAGTGCAGCCAGGATTTGGTACCTTTGTTGGGAAACTTAAAATTTATTTCTTTATCCATCTGTCCACCTTTGCATCCATCCATCTCTATCTGTCTGTCTATCTATCTGTCTGTTTATTTACCTATTTATTTATCCCTCTAACCATATGCCTGTCCATCAGCATCTCTATCTGTCTGTCTGTCTGTCTATTTATTTATTTCTCTATCCTAATGGAGTCCTCTCTTCAGCTATCGTAAACATGAAAAACATGCCAGTATTATAAAAATATATAATAAGGCTACACAAGCTTGTTAAACATAATGTAGTAGCTATTATCCAGGACTCTTGGGACATTGTATCACTGAATCAACCCCCAGTTAATGTGTTTATTATTAACAAAAGTAATATAAATTCTAACTCATCATAAACTGACGTTTCATATTGGACTCTGAATCATGTAGAATTAGATTACTTTTAGTAACAAATGCAGCTGTCAGGCATTACACATGCTTACCACTGTTGTATTTGTACTGCTCGTGTCATCTCCTCACAGACTGCTATGTCATGCCGACCACTGACTTAGGTGAACAGTAGTGTCTTGCAGGATTATGGAATATAATTCAGACATAGCCCAAATCATGTACAGTGATCTATGCATTGAATAAGAAATTAATGAAATCAACCATCAGCGAATAGCTGGGTGTGAGAGCAAACCTGCTTTTGAAACTTCTCCCAAGTAATTTTAAGTAGACGGTGTATTGTGTTATTATTATTGCTTTACGAAATGTTCAATTGGGATAATAGAGCGCTTTCTTTTCACTCCATGGCATCTGTATGGCCGTTCATGTTACAATGTTCTCATAGCTATAGACATGTTGCAAATATTTACATCTCTATCCACTGATGTCTTCTCAGCAAATTTGCATTCACACTCAAGAGCTCAATGTTCAAAATTGAGCAAAATTCTCACCTGATATTTTATTTACTTACTCCATGGAATCCATTGGCAACAAAGTTTATTTACATTAAGTGTTGACATAAAATGTTTTGTATTTGATCCATACCAACATCCAGTGTTGTCCAAATAAATTCATAAGATGTCCATCTATTTTCTTCAAGCATTGCTTGAACAGTGATAATATTTTCATCAGTAACAACAGTTCTTGGGCATCCTTCATTAAGAAACAGATCTCTTTTGAATTCATGTACCAATTATTGTCTTAGATGAGACTTCTTCTGCAAATCATTTCAAAGTCAATCTTCACATGGCTTAGGGATTAATACTCGTATGATTTTAAATCTTAAAGAACTCATAGCTGGAAATGTTCTCAAGTCAAATTCATAGTGTCACAGCAGCCACACCTCCAAGAAGGATTGAGTGACAGTTACATTATCAATGGCTTGCTAAGTGTCAACTACCAAACAACATACAACATTGTTGGCTCAGAGTAAATACAGTTGCATGCAGTTTTAGGAGTTTTTGACATGTAAAACACAAGCCAAGAAACTTCAATTGCCAAAAAAGTTGCTGATAATTCAGAGACTTTGTATGCAGACTGGCTTGTGAGTTAATTACGAAATTGTTTGTGAGAGTTGTGTTACCACAGCAGTGCCAAGGACAGTTAGAGAGAACAACTGTAACTTTCAAGGTTATGGTATAACAGAACACTTGTGAATTGTGATTCTGCACATGAAACAGTGACTTGTGTAATAGTGTTAGCACTTTTCTGACAGTTTTCAAAGAAATACAAAACTACTGAACTTATCATTTGTCACAATGCATTTGCTCCCATAAAGTCCAGATCTTAACCAAATAGAGAATTTATGGAATGAGCTGAATTAAAGAACTGATGATTCTCCCATCTCTATGATATCCTATGAAGTGTCAAATTTAACCAATGAGAGGGGATTACATGCATTCTTTTGCTGACTGAATACTTAAATGACTGAAATTCCATCAAGTAGGTACACTAAAGTACTTATTGACAATAGCTGTTGCACCTTAGAAGAATGATCATATTTGTTATTGCTGCAAAAGGCATGTATTTATTTGTGTTTCTTGTTATTTTAATGTTTAATGCTGTTTTGAGAAAGTAAAAGTTTGAGTTTGAATTGAAAAAGTTTGACCAAATATTTCTATGAGTACTGTATATAAATAATAAGTATAACAATAAGTTGAGGTAAGTATTAATTGATATCTTATCACTCACACTTCTATACAAAGGAACATTTGTTTAATAAAAAGAGCAATAATTTTTCTCCATCAAATTAATTCAGTTTTGGAGTGTCATTATGTTAAGTCTCCAACTGTGAAATCTATTTATAGCATGTCAGCTACAAAACAAATTGCACTAGTCACTGTATCTAGGTGTGTCTGATATGAACACTCATCTTGCCAAGTACAGTATGCAGTTAGTTTCTCATTGTGTACCAGTACTCAACAGCTGAGACCGTTTCTACACAATTGTTGTGAGTTATATTTATTTCATTTTCAATAGTAAATGAAAATGTTTCATAAAGTTAGAACATATTTATGATAATGCATTGCTGCTGTTATACTGTATCTGTGACCCAATGTTCATAACCACAAAATGCTTGGTTTGGTATTGCCTTTCTGCTCAACAATTTTCATTTGTTTTTTTCCACATCTGTGTATTCTAAATGTAAATAATTTAAATTACTACTGAGATGTAACCTTTTATGAGCTTCCATATTCATGCAAATGATGTAAAATTACCATTTACACCAAATGTATGTCTTCTTCCGTTGTCTAAGGGTAACATACTAACTCGGCTCCTGAGGTTGTGGGTTCAGATCCGGCAGAGGGTGATGGATATTTTTGAGCTTAAAAATCATTAACTAGCGTCCCTTTGGAAGGGAAGTAAAGCAGGTGCTCCTGACTCATACATTTATGACATGTAAAAGAACTTCAAGCCTGATAAAGAGGCCTCAGAGCAAAATTAGTGGCCTTTCATATACAATGGGACGCTGAGAAACGTTTAGTTAAAGATCTTCCATACATAAAAGCTCATTTTTTTCAACTTTGTAAATACAAAGTATGCTTTTGGCCAGTTGTACATAATGTACGCGGGGCACTTGGAAATGATTTACAAATGTAGTGCTGCTCCATCGACGGTCACATCCGCTCATACAATGATGAACATGTTAGTTCACCGCACAAACACTAGATGGTAGTTGTGAAGAGAAAGTATAGTGAAAGAACAGCACTTGTTTGTTGTTAAGCAGAGAAAGCCATGGACAAGATCACAGACAAAGATGGACTTCATGACTTTTGTGGAAGGAAGGAGTCAAAAAGATGTATGCACATTGGGACTTGACACAGACCCAGAAGGAGAACAGAGTTGAAGTCTGTTGTCAGCAATTGGAAAACAGAGAATGCAGATCCAGGTTTTTTGGAGGAACAGGTGATGTCACTACCATACACCTGAGAAGAAAGTCTTTGTTTGATAACATGAAGGACACACTGCAAGGTAACAACAAGGAAATGTCCATGAGTAGTACTCCCAAACAATGGTTCTGTGATGCAATAATGAGGTTCCCAGGAAAGTGGCAGCAGTGTATTGAGACATCCCAAGTTTATTATTAAATAAGGTATACAAATGTTAGCATAGTAAATATTTCTGAAAGTCCCTCATATATAATTTCTGATGTAATCTATATCCTGTTCTAGTGTTGGACAAATCCACTATATGATTCAGAGACTGAAATGGCATATTGTGTTAAACTTACATAATGGAATCAGTCCATAAAACTGTGGTATTGAGTTCCCTTTCATCCTGTGTACTGATCAAGTCAAAGAATCAGCTTTAATAAAGACATTAGCATTGCAAGATGAATATTCTGTGCGAATCCTTAGATAAAAGAAAGGTTTAGTCATGCTGTCTTGGCATCTACGATATAACAAGTGCTTGTTTTTCATCAACATAGACTAACACTATACAAGACCTCTACTGCTAGTGGTATCTACCCAACATTTCAAGCACTGTGTATCTACTTTATAAGCAACACAACTTCAAGCATTCTATGTCTAATAATTCAGCCTTGTTACGTTTAACTGAAGCACAAACCTGGGAACATGTGTAGTGCCCCTTTATATCAGTATAGGTGACAAGTGTGTGAATACATGTCAAGTGTTAATGAAGATAGACTTTTCTTAAGTTTTAATATAGTTTCTGCTATGGAAAACGTGTTCCAAAAACGCCAACAAAGCTTAGTATGTTGTGCAGGATCGCAAACTGATTGGTTTTCAAGAAGGAACGTCCATCTGGAAATGCATGGTTGAACATGGAGAGCATCAAAGCCTGAGAACAAGTGGTTATGACAATTTGTTGCAATTTGTTTCAGTATCTTAATACAACCCTTTAGGTATCTGTGCACTGGAATGAACGACCTGAGCATAATCTATTCCTCCATAGAATCCTTGGTGCACACCCTTTTATGTTACTTGTGTAATTTTCAGTACAGTAACATTTTATCAGTAGTGTGACACATACCAACATGAGCTCCAGTGTCGGTCTGGGTGGCTCAGTTGGTTAGATGCTGGCCTACTGATCCCAAGGTCGCGGGTTCAAATCCGGCCCAGACCGATGGTTTTTAAGTGTGCTTAAAAACGACAGCTCCATGTCAGTAGATTTACTGGCATGTTAAAGAACTCCTGCAGGACAAAATTCCGGCACACCGGCGACGCTGATGTGATCCTGGCAATTGACAGCGTCGTTAAAGAACAAATGAGCTCCAGCATACTTTCATGTAAATGTGCAGAATCACCTCAACATTGCGTATTCAAATCGATTGATTGGTAGAGTTGGACCAGTTCCATGGCCAGCACAGTCGCCAGATCTTACACCTCTGGACTATTTTCTGTGGAGTTGTATGAAGAGTATGGTGTATTGGCACTCGTGTAATGTCAGCACAGCATCTTATTGCTCGAGTCCACAGAGAGACAAACACAACTGTACGTATTGGGTCATGTGCATGAGGCTCACCACTGCCGATATAGGCTCTGCAATGAGGTACACATCTGTAATGTAGCTCTATGTTAGGTCCATTGACGAAATGTGAACACATACCCATCTCATATGTTGATGTGCAACAGCGTCCAAACCACACATTTGCAGACAGGGGTTCCTTCTTGAAAACCAGTCACTTTGTCATCCTGAACAACATAGGTGTCTGTGTTTTTTGGGACACCCTGTATAGTTCTTCATTTCAATGGCATAGTGGCAGTTTTCTGTTTTTAGGCTTGTCACTTTCATATTTCATTTTTACTATAAAATAATTTTATGTTAACTATTACTTCTTCAAGATAATACACTTTGGTAATGCACACTTGAATTTCAGTTGCTTTTAATTATTCTTTATTACAACCAGTTGTTTGGCATTTTCAAAGTACCTATTAAAATGTAGAAGAAGCAAACCGAAAATGAAGAGATAGGATATCCTTTACTGGGTTTTATACCTCAAAATATATGTGACAATCTTTTCCTAACTGGGCAATATTCTCTAATTATTGTTAATATAACAACATGGTGTTGGCATTGATTCATAAAAACAAATCAATGCAGTAACATCTACCTAAAATGGAATGCAATTGTTTCAGTATTTTGTTCCATTTTTACAGCTTTCTATCTTACAAAGGGTTGTATTTTAATCTTAAGATGAAGCACAGGAAAATGTGATAGGGAGAATTACATTGAAGGAAGAATTTAATATAAAAGACTAAATACAAAATAGGTTCAAAAGTGTTTCATTGTATTTACATGTTGCATGTATTTACAGTTTCTCTGTCTCCCCATGTCTGTCAAAGTGTACTATTATGACTTCTTCAGGGGAATGTTCTATGGTCGCCTTTGCATCCTACATCAGTATAGGTATATGGTTCTTTAAACCTCAGCACAAGTACAGTTGTGCTCAAAATTAAAGGCTATCACTTTAAAATTCAGAATATAGCTATATATAATGTGTCATACTCTAGCTATGCACAACTCTTGCACTTCTGTGATATGAATATCTCCATATTAGAGCACCATTTAACACAAGAAATAGCTTTGCTTTGAGCTTTATTTTTCTTTTGTCCAGATTTTCACATTATAAGGGGTCCAGTTCAGGAAGATTTTACAGTTTAATTTAAAAGGTGAGTCAATTAATAACACTAAACAACACTTACAACATAATTTTCCGGAACGCATTTCGAAGGTTAACTTTCCTCCATTATCGACCGGACAATAACTTGGTTTCCATGGTGTTTCATGGTGTGGACGGCGATGCTTCTTCTGATGTTTCTTCTGATAACGGTTCTAGGAACTTGCTGAAAATATCTTTTTGAGGAATGTCGAAATTAAATACTCGGTTTCTATTTTTTAAAATGAAGATTTGTTCCCATGTAGACAGTTCTTGTTTTCCAGTTATGTGTTTGAGGAGTTTCGGTTCTAGCTTTATGTCATGACTTTTTGTTCAAAAGTGAGATGCATCTGCTGATTTTTCCAATTGTTTACTCTTGATGTTCCTAACGTGTTCCTTGGATCTAATTTCTAAATTTCTTTTGGTTTTTCCTATGTATATTTCATTATAATCACTGCATTCAATTTTGTATATGCCAGATTTTTTTTTGGTGCAATAGCATTTTTGATGTTTGAAAGTAGCAGGTTTTTTATGGAGTAATGGTTTACTGGTGCTAGCTGAATGTTGTATTCCTTGAACACTTTTTTAAATTTATCAAAGCTACAACTCTCACAGCAGCAAAAACAAAAATGACATTAAAAAAATTCACATATCATCCATGGGCCTTTGATAAATTTAAATTGTCTCTGATGTGAGGTTCCCTTTGTGGTTTGCCAGGAGAAATACGAATCAGATGGAGAATCCAATGTCATTCTGGCAGGTTATCATGGTAGCTTAATGGTTAGAGTGGTAAGCAGAGGGTCTGTGGCTCAGATCCCAGTTGTGACACTGAATTTTTCAGTTCTGATCCTACCTCTCAAACATTGCCCACACATGGCTTGTGTGTTTAAAAACACCAACAGTAAGTTTGTTGGCATAAATAAATAATACTTTCACTTTTTGTTAGTTGTGGAAAAGAATTTTTAAAACAGAATTTACATGAATGTGTAAATCAACTGTTTTGTCATAAAATATGGGACTAATAATTCATTGTGCATTCACTGCGCACTAAACCCCAACTTTTGCAGCGTGGTGAAAAACTTCATGAATAATATGGGGATTTTTGGTCAGAGATATAGGGAATGTGAACATCTGTTGTGATATAGGTAAGTGTTCCGTAGGTACTCATGACCTGTCAGTTGTTTATGTGTAATTCTGGTGGAGTACGTGCCAGTCCTTGCCCTGTCCAGTGCCACCACAGGGTGCTTCAGCTGATCTATCAATGCATTGTATTAGGTTTTCACATGCGCTCTAAAGGCTTCCATTGATTATATTCAGAATGGAGTTTGAGCTTTTGTGAGTTGAACTGGTGGCAGAAGTAAGTAAACCTACAAATGTAGGGTAAACAAAGCAGCTGTGTTCTATTGGTATTCATAAATTGAATTACTTATTGCAAATCTGTTGTTCTTATAATATTGTATTTAATGACAAATTTTGAAACTATTGTTTTAAAATCTTGTTAGAAATTGATCTTGTGTATTTAAATCCTGTTTCCCCTATTTTCATTCTTTGAGGATTTATGCAACTGAAGAGCTTGTTATTAATTAAAGCCATTATCCAGTGAAAAGGGCAAGCATTGTGCTGCTACTTGGATACTAAGCTATTTTCCTCAATTGTGACATCACAAGTCCACATCAGTCACTCATTTGAACTGCAGCTTTTCATGAAAACATAATTTAGTCTCTTATTTTTGGAGTTATTTGAAACAAAAATCACATAAACAAAAACTAAAATCTGTTAGGAAAAGAATAAGCTACTACTGCACTTTTAATTGCCTCTGGCGCGGAGGACCCGGGTTCGATCCCTGGTACCAGCATGGGGATTTTATCCCCTCTGGAAGGTCTGGCACTGGGTGCACTCAGCCTTGTTATGTCCTGGGGGGTACCAATTGAGGAGCTACTTGATGGAGAAGTAGCGGTCTCAGGTCGAGAAGACTGTATAACTGGCCGGGAGGGCTCGGGGCAGTGACCACGTCCCACCCTCCAGTACTGCTCCCCACCAATCACGCCTGTAGTGGATAGAGGTGGGGACGCAGCGGCTGGTTGGCAAGCCTTGGCTTTCATGGCCTGTTGCGTTAAGTGTTTAGTTTCTTTTAGTACTTTTAATTAGCACCAGTTAATTTTTATTTCATTTTCATACAATGTTAACATTAATTAGTGTATTTGTTTATAAATGTACACTATAGAAACTAATTAGAGACCAAAGTGAGACGCAGCAGTGACATTGAGTGAATGTTGCCTTTTAGACCAGGAACGTATCCTTACATATACAGGATGATTCAAGGAAGTGAAACTGTGCTTTTGCAGTAAATAAGTAAGCAGAAAATGTTATAAATAATGGAGAAATGTTTAGTTTATAGGTGAAGCATAGTGTATTAAGGATTTTAGCAGCACTTTATAGTTTTACTACTGAGAGATATGAATTATAAAGTAATTTTAGTAAAACAAAAAATATGATCCACAACTGTCAGCAGAATATGGTGTTCGGTGGAATTGTTTTTGTCGTTAATATGAGTTAGGCTGCTTTAGATGACGGATGATAATGGTGAAGAGGTTAAATTCTTCTCTGTTGGAAGTCTCTTGAAGGTAGTGACTAAAATCACTCAATAATGTGTTTCATGAATAATGATAAAACCAATAAAATAATTAACTTGTTTTTTTAACAAAATGCTTTGATACTTCAAATTTAACATTTTGAGAGGAATTTATAAGGAATACTCAGACATTATTCAATATGGGCTAATTAACAATAAAACTATTTACTTATTCTTTCCTTTTTTTCACTCCCAAAATATAGTTAAGCTTTACTACCTTGTTTCTTGGAAGTGTTGAAAACAGTGTTGTTGTAATCAATTAAATTCAAAGGTGAGTCGATTAATAACACTAAACACACTTACTTTGGAATTTCTTGGAATATGTTTTGGAGGTGCATTTTCCTCCCTTATCAACCGTACGTTGACTGGTTCACTGTGGTGTGGTTGGTGATGTTTCCTCTGAGGTCTCCTCTGGTGGTGGTTCAAGGAACTTGCTGAACATATCTTTCTGGGGACGTCAAAATTGAACGCTCTGTTTCTATTATCCAAAATGAAGATTTGCTCCCACATAAACAGCTCTTGTTTTCCCATTAGGTATGTGTTTGAGAAGTTTCAGTTCTGGATTTATGTTGTGATTTTTTGTCTAAAAGTGGATGGCAACTGCTGATTTGTCCAACTGTTTGTTTTGTATGTTTCTGAAGTGTTCCTTGCATGAACATAAAAAACAAACAGACAAATCAGCAGTTGCTGCTCACTTTTGGACAAAAAATCGCAACATAAATCCAGAACTAAAACTTGTCAGCACAGAATGGGAAAACAAGAGCTGTCCACATGGCAACAAATCTTCATTTTGGAAAATAGAAATAGAGTGTTCAATTTCAACATCCCCTAGAGGGATATTTTGAGCAAGTTCCTTGAACCACCACCAGAAGAGACCAGCCACACCACAGAGAACCAGTCAATGTCCAGTTGATAATGGAGGAAGAGCCTCTGAAACAAGTTCTGGGAAATTCTAAAGTAAATGTTGTTTAGTGTTATTGACTTACCGTTGAATTTAATGGTTAAGTTTCTTTAGTTTCATGCAATATTTCATTTGTTTCATAATGAACGTTTGGTTGCAGTTTGGTAACAGTTTGATTCATGATTTAAATATGAGATTTTGGTTAAAGGAGATTTATTTTGTTTCTGGTGTCAGTCTAAAATTAAATGTTTTTGACACAGACTGAAAGGATTGAAATTCTGATGAGTTAGGATTTGGTGACAGAAGACATGTAGCTTACTAAGACTGATCGAAGTCAGAACTCTACTTCAGGGTAACCATGAGTAGAACAGAAACAAAATTCAAGAAAACGGATATGTCTAAGATACAAAAAGGTCTGGAGGATCCCAAAATATTACATTTGATGTATGAAAGCATTTTTTAAAAAAGAGTTAATTTTCATTGTAGTATGCACCAGTTCCGAAAAACACTGTATAACATTGCACAAAGCAAAGCACAATAATGTTGACACGAGGCAAACAAACCATCCTAAGCATCACATTTGTATGAAAGTACAGTAAGATATCCTCTCCCATTGCAGTTAAAGGTGGGGTAGAAATAGCATGGCATAAACTGTTTCCAAAGTTAACTTTCTTGAAGCTTTGTAACAGTGAATGCAAGTTCTAATAAATGAATATTATATAGTCAATTTTTGGAATATGTTTTTACAGTGTAGTAAAGCAAATGTGTTCCAAAATTCAACTATACAATATTCATTTATTTGTTTGTTAAGTATTCACCATTGTTGGTTTAAATTTCCATACACTTGAAGCTGTCAACTTCTTGGCTACATTTTTAAAGCAGTTAACTGCTTTCTCAGCCTCCTGATTACTAACAATGATAGGCACATGGCATAGTGTTGTCTTATTAAAACATTTCTGGTGAATAGTTATCTTGGTTAACAGGAAACAGACTGAAAATTATGCTTTTGTGTTAATAATTTGTAGAATACTTATGAAAGTCAGGAAAAAACTGAGTGAAACTAAACTTTTTTATCAGAGTATATAGGGAGAATGCCTAGTCAAACATACTATTATTTTCCAGCAGTTTCAATGCACTTTCATTCAAAAAAGTAGAATCCAACATGATCTGTCAAAGTTTCCTTATAAGCTTCTTGCATGGATGTTTTGTTTGTACGTTTCCAAGTGTCTCTTGTGGGACAACTGCAAACTACAATCAACAGGATGCAAACTGTAACAACATCTTCTGACTCTTACCTGTTTTGGAGACAATATCACAACTTTCATGACAAATTCCTATGACACAAACCATGTGGGATAAGCTGCCAGTTTGAGGTTATGGTTTGGAATGTTGCCATTAAAACTGGACTAACCACACTTGTAAGTGAAGGATTTTGATACTTCCCTGATGGGTATCAACATCTGTCAGACTCAAAGACATGTGACATATACAAGAACACCAGATAACAAGCTCCAAAATGTGTTCCGTTAGTTAATGGCAGCAAAATGAAGCTAGATGATAACAATTTCATTTTGAAGCATCAATAAACACAAAGTTTGGAAGTGGCTTACTACAGAGGTCTTTCTCTTCACTAAGATAATGTGCCCTGTTGGGCGGGCGCTAAGGGTTGCATGCATGCATTCTGTAAGTAAGGACTTGTAAATAAGAATGGCAGTAGTTTTTCAGCTAGTAATTTACAATGTCCAGTTCCACCTGAAGGGTAACAGTCATAAGTTTCTGCATATTCGCCCAATGTTTCATATGCAGGTGTAACGGAAGTTATGACATTTCTTTTAATATGCACTTCATAGAAGCATTATAAACAAAAAAGTCTAATGGCATTTTCTTCTTTGATCAGCCAATTTTGAAAAAATAAATGGTCTTTATTCCAAATTTGATGCATGATTCCACGAGAATGTACGAAGGTAATAGTTTACTACTTGTAAGATGTGTAAAGTAACTTATTTCTGACATTTCGGTAGTAATTATGGGACACACACAGGGTTTTGAAATAACCACTTAAAAGAATTAAAGGAATATTATAAGCAGCTTTTTCAGATGTGAAGTAACTCGACAACATTACGTTGAGGTTGGTCAAGAAATCAAACCAGTTTCTGGATGTAAACAGGTCATTGCTTGCAGGGTGGTGTAATGTTTTGGGAGCTAACAACTGATTGGCCCACACTCACATAGTAAACATGGAAGGACACAGTGTGGTATTTTTTTACATTCATAAGACACCTAGCTGTGGTGTTTGTTTATGTACTAACCTAGTGAAAGTGACATCCACCAATCTGCAGTATTGCCAGCTTGTTTTCAATAAAACTAAAATATCTCCGTAGAAAATGGTCAGAGACAAAAACGTAAGATGCAAAACGTGTTCCAAATAGCGAGATCTATCACTGGTTTAAATTAATCTAATGACTTCCCTTCCATCCTGTATAATGGCTTGAAAATGTGATTGAAGTAAATTACCTAAGTGAAGTAAAGTTAAAAGTTAGTGAATTGAGAGTGAAAATTGAACTACAACTTATTTCACATTAAGTGACAGTAGAAACTGGACAAAGTTGCAATATTGAGAAATAATGGTGTTGTTCCATCCCTGATATTAGCAAGTGCATTTCACTGTGATGAGATGTCCTCGCTACAGTTTGCACCCTGTGACATTCAGCTAGTCTACTCTACAGCACTACTTGCACTACTCTACTGTTCTATATACGACAGCAACACACATAATGATACTCACGATCATGCTCCGTGCAAGCTGGATAGAAGAGAAACAGACAGCCACAATCAGTTCCACGAAGCCACACACACGCACGCACACACGCACGCACACATACACACACACACTTGACATGGATACAAACAATAAAACTACATAGTATCTCGACGACGTCTTGCTTCCTTTGTGAAGATAGTGGCAGCATTTAAAGTAAACAACTACTACAGAAAAAATAATAACAATAAAAAAGAGAAGGAAACAAGAAATTGGAACAGCTCCCTCCTTGACGATGGCTGATAACACAATACACAAGACGCTGGACACGAACGCACAGATCTGCCAGACGAGGACACAACAAACGTCCCTATAACATTATGCCAAAGAAAGAAAACTGATAAGCATGCACCATAAAGCACATGATTATAGAATTTTACATGGCCAATATTATTTAACATTATAACTTGAATTTGATAGCTGCATGGCCTCTGGTTGTAACCATAAGGTATGGATTGATCTCTGTAAAGAATACAGGGGTCATTTCAAAACTGTGACAACAATGAATGCATTTGGTATTGCTATTGATAAATAATATAGGCTGATAAAATATGTTGTGTTAACTGTGGATTAAAAGGCAATAATCTCATTTACAAGTCTTCAAGTCCTCTCACCACATTCTTTATGAAATTCTAGTGAGTCCTATTCCCCTTCCAATCATACTTCTGTAAAGCCCCTGATAATACGAAAAATCCCCTCATGTTCATGCAAGTAGTGTTTATGTTTTCCTTAACCTCCTCTTAGAAATTTATCCAAGTTGTGAAAATGTAGTGTAGTTTATAGGTATAGAAACAATTAGCGGAATGGTTGAAACATTTTTATATAATCACAGTAGATGAAATTTTAAACTTTTGAACCTTGCAGTTTTCACACAATACAGAACATGTGCACTCCCGCTCCCATGGCACTCAGTCTCAGTTGTAAATTATCCATATTGGCCTAGTACTTTCTGATGCTATATGCTGGATATAATTTCTTCTCATGCATTAACAACATACAGTTAAATTTACATAAGGGCTTCAGGAAATTCATTACATAGATCTGTAGAAATGGAATATAATTTCTCTTATCAGTTATTGGATCCTCTTTCACCAAGTATTTCTAATACTACACCATGTGCACAACAGCCTGATGCCTACTGTCTGACCACCACGTGCCCTGCCTCTGTGCACATGAGCAGACAGTGGCACCGCAACTTCTGTCAGCTGGACCCATAACCCGATATGAGAGTGAGGAGAAGATATAAAATGGATGAAAGGAAAGGTGATGATGAGGCATTGGAATGGATGATGGGAGAAAGTGGAGAAAATCTGCCCAGTTGCTGCTTCGTCCACCACAAATCCCACATATGGTCCCCTGGGATCGAACCTGGACCACCTTGTTGAGAAGTGAAGTCTAAACACTCGGCCATGACACCCCTACTAGACCATTCAGTTATTGTAATACTAAACTACTGCAGATAAATTTTAAAGTTAGTTGATATTTGTTGTTCGTAAATAAGTTATTTTCTTAATATAACAATGTGTTTCTTAGTGCACCGCTCTAAATGGTCCATTGTGCTGTCTCTAATGTTAGTAAATGAAACTACAGTTCCTATACTTATGTTATGCAAGATCTACCTCCAGATGTCTATAGTCTACAGTTCAACTTCCTTCATATACCTCACAAATGACATTATTGCCTTCTATAACTCTCACATAACACACAAAATGATGCTCTTTCTCATTTTATCAGCTGATATTATTTAGTATAGTCACTCATTTTTGAATGACCCATGTAATTAGTTCTTAACTTGCTAACTACGGAGTTTGAATACACAGAAATATTATTTAGATTAGTTTCCATGTTTATTTCAGCTGCCATTCTGATATACACCAGAAATCTGCCATTTATAAACATAGAAATAAATTATCTTATCCAGATTATTGAAGGAAATGCTCTTAATGTATGAATTTTTACTTCAATAATGTTTAATTTAAGAAATAGAACCTATGTATCAAAATTCATGACATTGGGTGATCAAGAAAGTTTACTTCTTCCTCAACTGACTCTTGTTACACTTCTTGACATTTTAAAATTAATTTTGCAATAAGAAAACAAAGTTAGGCATTCTGGTATCTCTCTTTACTTTTATAAATCTGGAATCTGTGAACTAATTCTCTTTTGAATTTTATGCTACTTTCACATAAACAATGGGGAGATATGGTGTTTCAGGTTTTGAACCCAAGTAACTTACATTTAATGAAACTCAGTCACATAAGAGAGAAAGAAACAAACACCTTACCTCAGAAATCTCCTGGTAATGTTGCCCAGGAGCAACTGGCATATGCAAGTTGTGGACCAAGTTTTAAATCAAATATACAGTTCAATAGTTGCAGTCAACACATTTAGGTTTTAGTCTGTGAAAGACATTTTAGAACTGGCTATCTTACATTGTACAGGGTTCTTCATTTAAAACCTAATGGAGAACACAGCGTTTCACCTCTCCTGCAACCTTGCTGGATTGCCCCACTACTGGCTGCCATTGTGCATGTAGCTAGTTGGTACTGGGGCCTTTGAAAATCCACATCACATTCAAGAAATCCCTCATTACGATCAGAGAGTTGGAGTTTGGTGTGCTGTAGCGCTAGACACATAATTGGTCTAATATACTACGAGCAGACTGTAAATGCAGAGAGATATCAAAATGACATTTTGACCCCATTTTATCATGAACTGCCAGAAGAAGAGAAATCATATGGGTGGTTTCAACAAGATTCTGCTACTGCCCATACAGCAGAGGAGTCCATCAATAAAATTAGGGAAGTGTTTGAGGATAGAGTGATTAGTGCTGGTGTATGGCCCTCTCACTCCCCCAATCTAACAGTGTGTGGGGTAACCTGAAAGATGAAGTTTACGAGACAAATCCTAATACATTGGAAGAACTGAAACAAAACATTAGAAATGAAACTGGAAACATTACAGTGGCCCAGCTTATTCAGAGTGTGTTCTCCCGGTATAATGCTTATTTAGCCGAGGGTGGATGACATTTCCAGTATCTTCTATAAGATAATAGTGTTATACATGTGAAGTTTATGTAGGAGCAAAGCCGGCTGTGACACACCCAATTGTGCACAGGCAAAATGCTCTCTGCCCGTTAGGTTTTAAATGATGAACCTGTATTTTTGCTCCATTTGAGGCTCAGTTAAACCACTACTTTCTTCACATAACAACTAATTTTCTCTGGACGTTTGCTTACTCTCTTACAAGAGCACCAAATTTAATTATAAACACATTGTTTCTTTCTCTTGCTTTAAGTTTAATAAGAAATGTCGGAAATCTTGCATAATCTATCCAGCAAGCAAGAAAAGGAACACCTCTCTCTTTCTGCAAGAAACATATTTGCATGCAGTGCTGCTCAACAGTATGCAAATTGTGTTATAAAAACTTATAACCTTTGTAGTATCTGTAATTTTTTGTGATCCTGTTCATAGCCCAATAACCATTCTTTCTTATGTTTTTAATTTCTAAAGAAGACATAAAAGGACTAATACCTTTGTTATTTTCAATTTGATGCATATTCAAATGGTGTTCTAAAAATCACCATAAAATGTTGATAACATGTTCTTAAAATATTACATGTAAATGAATGAGAAATAAAAAATGTGTACTAACTTTATTTCCTAACCCTAAAATGTGTCCTCTTTCATCTCCAAAGCAGGTAAAAAAAAAATAATAAGAAAAAAATCAAGTGTTATACCCACTCAAAAATGAGTGGTCAATATGACCACACTACGGTATTACTATCATGAACATGCCACCATGTTTGTTAAAGGTTAAGTTGTGCATAAACAATTTGTTATAACCAAACTTGTGCTGTACTTCTCCACTTATAAAATCTCTCTCATATGATTGTTTGATATGCTGGGAAAAACAAAATGTAGTGAATAAACCTTGTTAAGGTAACAGAATTAGTGTTTGAGTTTCATTGAACCTGAGTTAAACGTGTTCAAAATAGAAACTCTCTGAGTATTAGTCTCCTATATTCAAGCTGTCACAAATGTCTTCATTTCAACGTATGATTCTCTCTCACCAATAACTTCTTCTGGATCCCAACTGATCATTTATTTTGAAAACATTCTGTTACTTTTCTCCCTGAAGAATGTTCTACAGCAGACATGCCTCACACCACCAGCCATCCCTCCCTTTCACTACTGTTGAGGTTCTGACATGTCTCATTCAGTGGCGAGTATGGCTGTTTCATGAAGAGTGGTAGATATGCGGATTTCAATTTGCAAATATAAAGCATTACAATATCAAATGCCACTTTGATCAAAAGCATAAATCAAACTTTGGTGGTATTACAAGTATTTATTTACAATTTCAAAAGGTACTTTTTGAATACTTGTATTTGTGAACATGTGAAAGGGATGATATTGCACTTTTTAGTGGTTTAATTTCTTATTAATTTATTTAATATAAACATGTATTTCGTGTTTCAAAGTTTGAACATAATAGTAAGTTCAAAATCAAAGAATTTATTCTTTTGAAAAAATAGCTTAAAAATATTTTAAGGATAAATGGGAGTGGAGTTTTACTGCTTTATCTATTGTGAAAGAGAAATAACTTGGTGTATTAATGACAAGGCAGCATAAGGATATTTGTGCATAAGATAAAGGAACGTTATAAACTTGAAGATTATGTAATTTAGCTAACCACAGTAATAATTATTGTATGCAAAATATGTTTAATATAAACATAATAGTTAATAACTAGGGCTCGGAAGTTCATGACCTAAAAAACACTGAAATATGCATGCAAATATGCTCTTAAAAGGTTGAAAATATGCCAAGAAATATGCACTATTGAATTAAAACGATTGATGTCCCTTTGCAGTAGACAAGGCGAGTTAGTATAAATAAGCAGAAATGATCCCGCTGCTAGTATTAACTGCTAAATTGCAGTTCACAACCAACACTTTGTACAAATTTTCAACTGTAAAACATTGTTTGTTGTCTCGCAAAACACTTTTGTAACGTGAAACATTCTCTTCACGTCACAATATGTTATTGGGGCATATTTAAATTATGTTAACTGTTTCACAGAGAGAGTCAAGTCTCTTGGTGTGACAGGTGGTTTTCTCTCAATGATATCTCTAATATCGCACATCTGTTTATAACCAGAATTTTTTGAAATTACATAATTCACTTTCTCTTTCACTTTTTGTCCTATGCTACCAGGAACCGAACTTAGATCACATATTGTTTTTTCAAAGACAGTAAGTGATTCATGCGAAGGAGCTCCTACAGCTTCCAATGCTGTTATGGCTGTTGGTAAGAAAGAAAAATGGGCAGATATGAAACTAAGATCCTTCTTTAACCCAGTGCCTGACAGAATATTTTGCACAGTTTCTACTGATGAGGCATCTTTCGAGTCCAATGAATTAACAACCTCTTTGACTATTTCTATGTGCTGAGCATAATATAAAACTGCATCGACCCATGTTCCCCATCGAGTTAACACTGGTGCAGGAGGAAGTCGGATATTAGGTGCTGTTGATCTAAACAACTTAACTCTTTTAGGAGATTTAACAAACATTCTCTTTGTACAGGACACAAATCTATCTACCAATGGGAAAGAATTATGTATGTCTCAGAAATGCGATGAAGAGCGTGTACCTAACAAGTTATATGAATTAAGTTAGGAAAACTATCTTTCAGAGTTTGTCCTGATTTTACCATATAAGGACCTGCAACAGTAACAAATAAAAGTAACCGGGGTATTTGATTCCACATGGCCATAGTAATTTCAAAGAGTCCATCACAAACTGGGTTACAGTTATATTGTCAGTCGCCGACAATTCGCACACATTAAGAAAATAAGGTGTAGTCTTTTGTTCATTATTTAAAGTGCCCACGATTATATTAGCAATTGAACGGCGCTCAGAATCAGGGGTTTCATCAACAACCACACAAGCTGATCCGCTAATTCATTTTATATATTTGGCAATGTGTTATTGTAACAATGTCCTACCTAGGTCTTACGCAGTGTACTTTCTTCAGGCACATGTTGTCGAGTGTACTTGGCAAGAAAGTTCTTAAATGTCGGATTATTAATTTTGAACAAGGGAATATCAGCAGCTAAAAATGCTTGGCATAAGTAATAGGAAAATCCAGTAACCCTACTTCCTAAACACTCTACTAGCTGTTTTTGAGCAGGTTCTTTGTTTGCGAGTTTTCTGATTTAAGTTCTCCTTATGTTTTGCTGTGTTTATGTGCTGAACTATTTGAAATCTTTTCTCACTCCCTACATTTTTCTCACATGCTCCACAAAACAGTACCCTATTATCTGTAGATATTAAGTCACCCGAAAACCCTTTCTGTAAGTTAATTAATCTAGCATTCGGAGTTGGTTTCATTTTCGGCATTTGAAGAGCTTTTTAACATATTATACACATAATTTAATTTGGTGGGACCCAGTTCACAACACTGTTATGTTTGAAGACTACGACACAACTACTGGTGGGCAGGCAAGAGATGCTATAATCGTGCTGCTCAAAACGTTGACCTGCACTTTATATTTGTTAATATAAACCATTCAGATAACGCACTGATTATTCTCTAGGCACATACATATAATGAAAGGGTGGAAACAGGATTTACTGCATCACAACATGACTCAGCATTAGTTCTCGCCACCTCGCGAGTTGCATCATCATGTGCAATACTACCAATGTGAAAAATATTATACAGATGGAAAAAATAATAAAAAACCATAAAAAATCATTAAAATATGCAATATAGGGGCTATAATATTGAAATCTTCATGACTTGCATCATCATGCGCAATACTACCAATATGAAAAATATTATCCAGATGGAAAAAATAATAAAAAACCATAAAAATCATTAAAATATGCAATATAGGGGCTATAATATTGAAATAATATGCATTTATCAAAATCAAGAAAATATGCAGTTATATGCACCATAAAATCATGTCCAAATAACTGAAAATTGCATAATTCGTGCACATAATGTAAAAGCATACATTTTTAACCCCTATGGAGAAACTTCCAAATGCATGAACTTCCTAGCCCTAGTGATAACAGTGTGGAAATTGTTACTACCATGCAGGGGAACTGAAGCCACCACTGCACGTGTTGTATCAAAACAACCTTCGTCACTTGTCAATAGAATGTGAGGTGAATAAGGCAAGTTCTCCTCTTGTGCCCATGTCTGTTCTACAGGCTTTAAGTTTGAGCTATTGACCTCAAAAATTGAATTTGTAACTTAAAATGTTGCATTCTTTTGAAATTATTGTCTAATGACATAGAGAGTATTTCTGGAGAATCCTTCCCTTTATTCTGTTTAATTGTAATTTTGCACAGTCCTGGCTATTCCAAATAATGGATGAAGCATTTGATACTCACACAAAGGATGTGAAATATTGACAGAATGTCTGACTTCCTTAACCTCCTCACAAGAGTGTTCCATGTTCTGGAAATACTGTACATAGCTTGTAAGTATACTTTGGTGGTGAAACAATACTCTGTTGCAATGTTTAGTTAATTATAGTAGGCTAAATTTTAAATCTTTGTACCTCCTGTTTGGTCCCATAGTTATTTACTAACATAAATGTTAAATAATTTCCAGATAATGCAGAAAACCCTTTACATATATAATGAAATAAGATTCCATACTCCTAGGTCACCAAGTTATTCTATAGAAAAGATCCATAATCTACAACCATTGAGAAAAATGTTCTTAGTTTAGTTATTTATGTACTAGTGGCCGAGTATATGTGACACGAGTATATGTTTAGTTTGTGGGCAAAAGTGTAACAATGAAAATATTATACACACAATGTTTTGTGTAATTTTAGTATTAAATATGTAAAAATAATTAATAAATTTGATAAATGTAAAATTATAATGTATCAGAGATCAAAGATGTATGACATAATATGGTTGTTTCATTTGTTTCAACACTTATAGAGGAAAATGGAAGGTGATGATAAAACTATTGAAAATATGGTTTGTGTTCTACTTGAACAAAGTGCTGAGAGTTTATTAATTTCAGAAAAATTGAAAGATGTTTAAGAAAAAGAATATGGAAAGCTTTGTGGATGGAGAAATGAAAAATGCACTAGTTTGACTAATGAAATTACTGGAATTTTCAGGTTTTCTTACAGGCATATTGGAAAAAAATTGTTATGATGGTGATGACATCATTGCTGTCTTGTTGCCATGGTAATTATGTCATTCATTTTCTGGTAATGGAGCCACAAAGAGGGGAATTTCAGACAGTTTATGCCATCATAATGAACTGCTTTAATGCTAGCATTGAATAAAATATATTACACGTCCACAGTATTTGATAAATGACAAAGATAACACAGGATCAACTGTTACCTTTTAAACTCTGTCTTCTGTTTGTTGAACTATTACATCAGAGCCATCTATGTATAGTTCTTGCAATAAAATGTTTTTGTTTTCATACTCTGTGGATTATAGCAAC
Source organism: Tenodera sinensis (assembly GCA_030765045.1). Classification (NCBI taxonomy): domain Eukaryota; kingdom Metazoa; phylum Arthropoda; class Insecta; order Mantodea; family Mantidae; genus Tenodera; species Tenodera sinensis. Next base: position 180,026,781 of record CM060966.1, read on the forward strand.
TATATTCTATAGAGTAACAGACATGCATTTGTATTCATATACAAGGTCTTTATAAATCATTTGTAATGTTTTAGTAATTTATGAAGTGAAATTAGAAGTATTTTATAGCCCCTTGTCTGTCAGAACAAATTGGGCTTTTCAGTGGTGAAAGTATTATCAAAATCGATTGAATGGTTTCTGAGTATTTAATATTTGCTTTAGTCTTCAGGCCTGTCTCAGTTTTATTTCTTGAGGAAAAAATAACAGAATGTTATGTGACATATGACAGTTCTGAGAACTTTGACAGGGTTACTGACTAAACTGAAAAATCAAGCTTTTGTTACAGAGGTATGAACCTACACAACTTTCTTGATCACTAGAATGGAGAGAGAAATTAGTTTTCGTATTAATTATATGTGCAGGAAATTGGATTTAGAGATAACAGTTGTGGTATCTGTAAGAGATAAAATGTGGCCATGTAAAATTGCATATGTCCATGTTGTTGGCTGAAAGAGAAGTCATTAGAACGTGAGCGCAGTGAGACAAGGAGCAGGAAGAGGACAAGGCGAGTGGTACAGAGAGAAGAAAGAAATTAGGAACATGTGACTTACATACGTCGATGGCACTGACAGAGTTGAGCCCTCCCGCGATACAGAACTGTAGTGGAATCCCTGTCAGACAAGAGTAAAAGTCAGTCCACTTGACGTTCAACTATCTCGACAGTAACTGAGTCAAGTTCTGTTGAATATCTTGTTGGCATCCTTGTTTCTTGTTGAATTAATGTTATATAACACACTATTTATTACCAATATACCACAAGGGTGGGAAATCTTAAGTGAGACACAGTCAACTTTGTTCCATTTTTTGAGGTTCTCTTATATACTTCATACACATGTATTATATAAACAATTTTTTGGATGAACATTAATATTAATTAATGTTTAATATTTAATACACATGACTGCTATAAGAAAGAAACAGTTTTACATAATTTATCTATTTCTGCAGAAATAAATAATATGAGCACATTATATTGGAGAAAATGCCCACTAGAGGTCCAATAATTGCACCAAGTACATTTAAGCATTCAGTATTTTGAAATAAATGTTTAAATGTAACAGCATTACTTACCTACTGCACATGGTGCAGTAACACAACAGGGACTGCCAACTTATGGTCTATAAAAACAACATGTCTAAGTACTAACTGATCTTTCCGAGCTGAGAAGAGTCCTAATGTAAACAATGCATGTGGCTCCACTTAACACATGCACAGTGAAACTTTTCAAATGATTTGTAGAACTATATGAGTTGACCTAAAGACACTTTTAGTTTTACTTAACCTATTCCTTATCTGGATGCATTTCAAAGATCATTATCTTCATTATCAACCCTTTCTGGTGTTTGAAGAGGAAGAATCTGTTGTGGGTGTGACTGTGCTGCTCTCTGGGTTGCTGGATGTAAACTTCAGGAAGTCATCTGCTTGTGCTATTTCAAAATTCATGGCTAGTGAGCATTCTTTATGTATATTTTTCCAAATTATCAGTTCAGCTGCAGATTTTACATGTCTTAATAATAATTTGATATCCTGTTTTATGGTGTGCACAGTTGACCAGATAGCAGCACAGTCACAACCACAGCAGATTCTTCCCCTTCAAACACCAGTTGGAAAACTCTTGATAATGAAGACGATCTTCAAAACACAATCTGGGTAAAAAGTAAGTTATGTGAAAGTAACAGTGTCTGTAGGTCAACTCAAATACTTGTAAAAATGTATGTGGTATTATTCTGTACTTGAAGAAGTAGTAGTAGGTTGGGTGTCAGGGTGCATAACTGTGCCCAAACAAGACAGTAAAATAAAGTTGAGACATTATACCTGCAGTATCAATGGGTTAAACATCTAAAAATTCACCAAAATAGTGCCAGCATCTGTAAAAACATAACTAATAAACAGACAGAGAACACAGAATCATAGCAACAACCAAATGACTCAATAAAAACAAGATAAAATCTGCAATTCAGACAGGACCCGCTATACCACTAAGATGGATAAAATGTAAGACATGGTCTCGGCAGTGACAGTATCTGTCGCACCTCGGGAAGGGTAGCTGGCAGACCCAAGGACACATGTAAAGGAGCTAAAAACTGGCACTGAATTAAAACATGCCGCACCATCAAAGGCTTGTGACAATGAGCACAGAGTGGTGCGACATCCACGGATAAAAGGTAACTGACTAAAACGACAGTACCCAATACGTAATCTCGCTAAAACCACCTCCTCACAAAGACGGGGATGTGAGGAAGTCTTCCAGGTGACAAAGGTGTTTCCCTCTGTAGTGCCAGCTATTTTACCTTCAGGGGTTGAAGCAACTGCCATCATTACCTCCCCATGTTATATTAACTATGTGCTGTGTTTTTGATATATCTTTCATTAGTGAAAGCTTATATGTTACTGTGAGTCTCTTCAGATAATAGTGTGACACCAGAAGTGGTGACATTACTTGAGTTATCCTCAGTCTGTCTAGAACTTGGTCGCACAGAGACATTTCTTGCTTCTGATGTTAATGTAATGATATTCCTAACAGTAAGGTAAAACAAAAAGTTGAACACCTTAAAAAATATTGTTTGCTCAACAGTTTAAAGGGCCTCATCACTGTTGTGACCTGCTGCACACTCAGCCATCATCACCATACTACATTGGTACGACTGTTGCTTTACTCCAGTAAACAACATTATTCACTGCCATTATTATTTCAAGTACAGAAACTAATGTCAGCGAGGTACTAAACTATTTTCATTCACTTGGAAGGTGTGCTGCAGCACTGACACATGCACTTGTTTACACTAGGACCCTTTCTTGGGTGGGATGCAGTATAGTGGTTAATCTAATCATCCAAAAAATTATTTACAACCTCTCATTATTGACGTGCTATCATATTTACCAATTCTGCAGGAACTAATATCTATGCATTTTGTTTGTTCCACTTCCTTAACATTTTCTCCCTGTTTCAATAAAGCAGTAAGTTTCAATATACTTAAGAATCTGTGCTTTGCTTATATAAGATATGAAAATATATCTGTGGAAGCTTTGATGTACTATTTTAAACTACAAAAAATATTAATCAGAAGAATAATGAACCTGAAACAAACAGATTCAGGTAAACCTGGTTTCAAATTGCTAGGCATATTATCATTTCCATTTGTAAACATATCTTACAAGTACAGGAGTGCTAAAAGTGGCTTTCCCAAAAAAGTGAAAGTAAAGCACTAGTTGTTAAGTTTTAATGTTGCTAGTACTGGTCAAATTGAATGTCACCATTTTGAATAGATAATGAACAATGTTTATGGAACTGCAGAACAAATTTTGTTACACTGCTCAGGGTTGTCATTTAAGTTTGGAAAGTTTTTCAATAAGTTCTCTGAGACCATTTAAGTTTATGGTTTCTCATCCTAGACAACAGTTATGGACAATACACACTGCAGTGACTGATTGTTGTTTGATAAACCCTTTTAAGTTGAGGCAGTGTTTCCATGTAAGCCTTCTAGAACGATTAAATATAAGATTAGAGAGGCAGCAGAAAAGCCTACTGATACCATAAATTGTAAATATAGTTAGTCAAGACTAACTTTTTGTCTTTTTTAAATGGCTTGATTTGGCTCTGCAATGAAAATTGTAAGTGTCCACAATAATTTGAGTGATTTCTGAATATAAAGTGAACTTCAGACGGATATTTATAGTGGTGACAAAAGATAGAGTGTCAGTACATCAAATAAATGTAAATTCTGTGACACGGCACTAATAACAGCAAAGATATTGACTTGTAAAAATGTGTAATCTGTGCATGCCGACCCATTAGCGAGATTTGAAAAGACGCCAAGCCATATGACCACATAATTTGTGATAATAGACTGAATATGTTCATTTAAAAGTTTAAATAAATTCAATACTTTAAAGTTAATCTACTGTAGTGATTAACTGAGATACTTATTGACCCGTACTGTGCCAGAGATATAAAAAAGATTAAAAGAGTCTTTCATGCTCACCACAGATCTATCAGAGAAGCGACAAATCACACCATTTCCTGCCACAATGGTAGGAGCAACAAAGTGAGTGGTACACCAAACCCTTTAATAAACTTGTTGCAAAATGGTGCCCAACGTGGGGCTAGTGGGTAAAAATATATAAAGTGTCGTCGCAGAGTGGAGTGATAGCACAACTCTATGCATAAAATTCCAAAATGTTGATCACTTGTAGAGAATGGAGCTTGTATGAAGGTGGGTGAATGCCGGATGGACAGTGGCTGTGATCTGTTCAACCAATAGGTGCCAGTCTCACAGTATCGCCACCTCCCTACTCTAGCAGACTGTACAATGCCATTGTCCATTGTCAGGATCATATCAGACTGCCAGTGTACTGAAATTTCATTCTTCAGGAGTTCCTTTACATGCCAGTAAGTCTAGTGACATGAGACTGTTGCTTTTAAGCACACTTAAAAACCATCGATCTAGGTCGTGTCTGAACCTAGGACCTTGAGATCAGTGAGCCATCCAACCAACACTAGCAATCTGTAGTGAGCCACTTCATGCTAACTCTCTAACTGATCACTTTTATTAAACTGAATGTTCAAATTATGAATATCTAGATAGTAATGTGAATTTATACATCACTTACTTATTAAAAATGGAACATATTTATTTCACTTGGTCTCATTCTCAACCTGATGTTGATTTCTGGAATGTGTTGGAGATTGCAATGCTGTCGTACTCTGGTGTCTTTTCCAGCAATTTCTTGCTGCAGTTATCCCCTGGGGGCAACTCAAACTTGAAGACTTGATCTTTATTTTTCAGAATGAATACATTCTCCCAGTTGTTTTGCGTTAGAGATACTGTTTAACAATGTAGGTTCAGCATAAATTTTATGGGTTTCTAGCCAAAAATGTGCTGCTATTGCCGATTTTTCCACTTGTTTATACTTTAGATTCTTAATAAGTTCTTTAGACCTTGTTTTTAATTTCCCTTTTGTTTTTCCAGTGCCAGCAGCATATTCTTGGACAGGAAACCATGAAATTGATCCTGAACCTACATTGTTAAACAGCATCTCTAAAAGCCTGGGAGAATATATTCATTCTGAAAAGTAATGATAGTGTCTTCAACTTTGAGTTGCACCAAAGTGACTGCCTCAACAAGAAATTGCTGGAAAAGACACCAGAGGATGACAGTATTGCAATCTCCAACATGACGACACCACGCTCAAAAATCAGCATCAGCTTGAGTATGGTAGCAATTCAGCTCTCGAAACATGCCCCATTTTTAATATGTAAGTTGATGTGGTGATTTAGTTTACCATCTAGATATTATTACACATTACTGTAAGCAAAATCTTGTGACAAAGTAGTTTATGGATTTGTTTTCACATTGGTGATTGAACATCTGCATAGTGTTCTTGGAAGTCTTGCAACACTAGTTTTGAATGTTTATGTTGCCTTCACCAAGTTCTAATACAAAACTCTTTGATCTGTTTTTAGTTTTTGATTTATATTCACAAGCAACATTATAAACAAAAACAGATAAACAGAGTAGAATCTTCCTCACACAGTTGCTATGCAAACATCATGCATCTTGCTCTAATGTGCATATCGTTATCCACTTTTCAGGAAAGTGACTTTTAGCATATCCGGTACACAAAAACACAGCTACAGTACCTACAGGAAATATATAAGTCTTTCCTAGGAACTTATTTAATCAAGTCATTAAGTTATATAACAAGCTACCCACCATGTTTAAAAAATGCATCTCAGAAGTAAAACTACATTGTTATGAGGGTAATCCCAAAACTAAGGTCTCCAATTTTTTAAAAATTTAAATAAACGTTTATTGACAACAAATGGTACATAGATTTTAAGCTTGAACATTTTTCTATTTTTCCACATAATCGCCATTTTGATCGATGCACTTTTGTAAATGCTGTGGCAGTTTTTGTATTCCCATGTTATACCAGTCCACCACCATGCTCTTGAAGAAGTGTTGGACCTCATCTTTCACCTTATCGTTGTCACTAAAGTGCCTTCCAGCCAAGTGTTCTTTCAATTTGGGAAACAAGTGGTAGTCACTGGGCACTAAGTCTGGACTATAAGGTGATGATATCCCGTCCAAACTGATGCAGGAGATCCAAAGTTTGACAGGCAGTGTGGGGACAAGCATTATCGTGGAGAAGGATGATGCCCTTGCTCAACATTCCTCTTCTTCAGTTTTGAATTGCCTGTCTGAGTTTTCTTAATGTCTGACAATACCTGTTGGCATTAATTGTTGTCTCAGGATTCATAAAGTCAACCAACAACATCCCATTTTGATCCCAAAACAGTTGCCATGACTTTACCGGCAGACTGTGCTCTTTTGAACTTTTGCAACCTCGTGAACCAGAATGCCACTACTCACGAGATTGTTGTTTTGTCTCGGGTGTGAAGTGGAAAGCCCAAGTTTCATCACCTGTGACTATTGAATCCAAAAGGTTGTCCTTTTCGTCAGCACAGCATTAAAGAAGTTGGTGGGAACTTTCAGCGTGTTGCCTTTTGTGACCTTCTGTCAGCATTCTTGGGACCCATCTTGCACACACCTTCTGAAATTTCAACCCTTCAGTCAAAGTCCTGTGAATGGTGCCTCGAGAAATCTCAGAAACAACAATGCAGAGCTCATCGAGAGTGATGCACCGATCTTGAAGCACAATTCGTTCAACCTTTGTGATTATTTCGTCGAGAATTGACAGTCTCTTGCTTCTTTCCTCGTTGTGAATTTCCGTGCGACCATCTGCAAACTCTCTACACCACTTGCAGACACTTTTGACATCCATACAAGACTCTCCATATACTTCCACCAACTGTTGATGAATTTCAATTGGTTTAACTCCTTTTGCACTCAAAAACTGAATAACTGCATGAAATTCGCACCTGGCGGTAGTCACTAATGGGAGCTCCATTACAAGTGGCTGCCAAGCCAAGACTGAGAGTCCCAGTGGATGTGTAGTGATGTCTGTAGAGAGTGGAGGGGGCAAGGAAAGAAGCAGTATGGTCAACATCCATGCAAACAGTTTCCCTGCGACCCCAGTGCCTTGGAGACCTTAGTTTTGGGATTACCCTCATAGAAGACTGTTTTTACTGGTAGATGAATTCATGGAGCATTAAATTACTATATTTTTAAATGATTAAAAGTTATTATCCTTCTCTTTTCTTTAGTTTTTAGTGTTGTCTTTTATACAGATAGTATTATTTGAATTCATCTTCTTTCATAAGAACATATGTGTCCTTTACTCAATGTAAGTAGAATGGGATGAAATAAAGTATACTTATTTACAATTCAAAGTGGGGAGAATCTGCATATGAAACAATAATCTATGTACAGTGTTGCAACATTTCTGGTCAATCTGGAACACACTAATAAAAGCACTAAGACATGTTATATAAGATGTTTTCCCCCATTATGTCAAAATTCACTTGTTTGTAAGGTGAAAGCAGTAACAAGAATGAAGCCTTTGTTTCTGTCATTGTTTGCCAGTCATTGAAAGATAAATCTCATACTGTGAAGTTTCTCATTATTTAGGTTAATAATTCACAACAAATTGTGTGTCATATTCAATCACACTTAATGTTTATATTAACATGCAATAAATGCATGTCTGCCTCCATCTTCAATATGGATTTCAATATTTAATCAGAATAGTGTAATTTTGACATAATGAGAAATAATTATTTACAATATAAGTCTAAAGGTTTAATTTATTTCACAATCCAAACTGTTTTTCATCTGTAAATAAATTTATGGAACATTACACTAAGATATTTTCAATTCTTAAGTATATGATGTACAGATGTATTACACCTTTTTAGCCTGGGATTTTAATGTAGCATAAAACTATTATTAATAATGTAGGTATTTATAATTTCATATTTTATTACATGTCTATATTCATTACATAAAAATCTGGGCTTCAGTTATAACACCATCAGTAGTTTGTCATGATAAAGCCCTCTAAAATAATCACAGAAGTTAAAGAAGGATTTTACAGCTGAAACAATTAAAACAGTAAAAAATAAATAAACATACAAATTCTTAGAATTTTACCTATTTATGTGTTCCAGACTCTGAGAAGGTCTTATTTAAAACCTACACAGAAATGACTTGTCCAAACAACATGGGTTGATTGTTTAATAGTGGCAATAATGCTGTAACATGCCATGAAATGGAGCCAGGCAATGTAGTGTATTTGAGAGGTAAGTTAGATGCTCATTCTTCCGCAGAGCAAATGAAGTTGCCCCCCAACAGTCCATGTACATGTGCAGTGACAACAGCAATAATGAAGTTTTGAACAAATGCCAGTGGAGTACAGACAATGAGTTTGGAGCTGGAGGTTGCAATACAAGACAATGTTACCAGAGTGCATTGCCATTCCCATACAGTAGCAAGGTGGATCAAGGAAATGTGACAGACGTGCCTTGGTCTGGTCGTCCTGCAGTAAGGGAAGGAACACACTAGTGCTGGCAGACAAAAACACTATCAGTCACAAACTGGCCAACAATGCAGGCAGTGGCGCAGTGTGACTATCAGCCTTGGGTATGTAACCCATGCGGTAGCAAGGAAATGTGACAGACATGCTTTGGTCTGGTCGTCCTGCAGTAAGGGAAGGAACACACTAGTGCTGGCAGACCAAAACACTATCAGTCACAAACTGGCAGTGGAGTAGTGTGACTATCAGCCTTGGGTATGTAACCCATGTGGTAGCAAGGAAATGTGACAGACTTGCCTTGGTCTGGTTGTCCTGCAGTAAGGGAAGGAACACACTAGTGCTGGCAGACCAAAACACTATCAGTCACAAACTGGCCAACAATGCAGGCAGTGGCGCAGTGTGACTATCAGCCTTGGGTATGTAACCCATGCGGTAGCAAGGAAATGTGACAGACGTGCTTTGGTCTGGTCGTCCTGCAGTAAGGGAAGGAACACACTAGTGCTGGCAGACCAAAACACATCAGTCACAAACTGGCAGTGGAGTAGTGTGACTATCAGCCTTGGGTATGTAACCCATGTGGTAGCAAGGAAATGTGACAGACTTGCCTTGGTCTGGTTGTCCTGCAGTAAGGGAAGGAACACACTAGTGCTGGCAGACCAAAACACTATCAGCCACAAACTGGCCAACAATGCAGGCGGTGGAGTAGAGTGACTATCAGCCTTGGGTATGTAACCCATGTGGTAGCAAGGAAATGTGACAGACGTGCTTTGGTCTGGTCGTCCTGCAGTAAGGGAAGGAACACACTAGTGCTGGCAGACCAAAACACTTACAGCCACAAACTGGCAGTGGAGTAGTGTGACTATCAGCCTTGGGTATGTAACCCATATGGTAGCAAGGAAATGTGACAGACGTGTCTTGGCCTGGTCGTCCTGCAGTAAGGGAAGGAACACACTAGTGCTGGCAGACCAAAACACTTACAGCCACAAACTGGCAGTGGAGTAGTGTGACTATCAGCCTTGGGTATGTAATCCATGTGGTAGCAAGGAAATGTGACAGACTTGCCTTGGTCTGGTTGTCCTGCAGTAAGGGAAGGAACACACTAGTGCTGGCAGACCAAAACACTATCAGCCACAAACTGGCCAACAATGCAGGCGGTGGAGTAGAGTGACTATCAGCCTTGGGTATGTAACCCATGTGGTAGCAAGGAAATGTGACAGACGTGCCTTGGCCTGGTCGTCCTGCAGTAAGGGAAGGAACACACTAGTGCTGGCAGACCAAAACACTTACAGCCACAAACTGGCAGTGGAGTAGTGTGACTATCAGCCTTGGGTATGTAATCCATGTGGTAGCAAGGAAATGTGACAGACGTGCCTTAGCCTGGTCGTCCTGCAGTAAGGGAAGGAACACACTAGTGCTGGCAGACCAAAACACATCAGTCACAAACTGGCAGTGGAGTAGTGTGACTATCAGCCTTGGGTATGTAATCCATGTGGTAGCAAGGAAATGTGACAGACGTGTCTTGGCCTGGTCGTCCTGCAGTAAGGGAAGGAACACACTAGTGCTGGCAGACCAAAACACTATCAGTCACAAACTGGCAGTGGAGTAGTGTGACTATCAGCCTTGGGTATGTAATCCATGTGGTAGCAAGGAAATGTGACAGACGTGCCTTAGCCTGGTCGTCCTGCAGTAAGGGAAGGAACACACTAGTGCTGGCAGACCAAAACACATCAGTCACAAACTGGCAGTGGAGTAGTGTGACTATCAGCCTTGGGTATGTAATCCATGTGGTAGCAAGGAAATGTGACAGACGTGTCTTGGCCTGGTCGTCCTGCAGTAAGGGAAGGAACACACTAGTGCTGGCAGACCAAAACACTTACAGCCACAAACTGGCAGTGGAGTAGTGTGACTATCAGCCTTGGGTATGTAATCCATGTGGTAGCAAGGAAATGTGACAGACGTGCCTTAGCCTGGCGTCCTGCAGTAAGGGAAGGAACACACTAGTGCTGGCAGACCAAAACACATCAGTCACAAACTGGCAGTGGAGTAGTGTGACTATCAGCCTTGGGTATGTAATCCATGTGGTAGCAAGGAAATGTGACAGACGTGCCTTAGCCTGGTCGTCCTGCAGTAAGGGAAGGAACACACTAGTGCTGGCAGACCAAAACACATCAGTCACAAACTGGCAGTGGAGTAGTGTGACTATCAGCCTTGGGTATGTAATCCATGTGGTAGCAAGGAAATGTGACAGACGTGTCTTGGCCTGGTCGTCCTGCAGTAAGGGAAGGAACACACTAGTGCTGGCAGACCAAAACACTTACAGCCACAAACTGGCAGTGGAGTAGTGTGACTATCAGCCTTGGGTATGTAATCCATGTGGTAGCAAGGAAATGTGACAGACGTGCCTTAGCCTGGTCGTCCTGCAGTAAGGGAAGGAACACACTAGTGCTGGCAGACCAAAACACATCAGTCACAAACTGGCAGTGGAGTAGTGTGACTATCAGCCTTGGGTATGTAATCCATGTGGTAGCAAGGAAATGTGACAGACGTGCCTTGGCCTGGTCGTCCTGCAGTAAGGGAAGGAACACACTAGTGCTGGCAGACCAAAACACATCAGTCACAAACTGGCAGTGGAGTAGTGTGACTATCAGCCTTGGGTATGTAATCCATGCGGTAGCAAGGAAATGTGACAGACATGCTTTGGTCTGGTCGTCCTGCAGTAAGGGAAGGAACACACTAGTGCTGGCAGACCAAAACACTATCAGTCACAAACTGGCCAACAATGCAGGCAGTGGCGCAGTGTGACTATCAGCCTTGGGTATGTAACCCATGTGGTAGCAAGGAAATGTGACAGACGTGCCTTAGCCTGGTCGTCCTGCAGTAAGGGAAGGAACACACTAGTGCTGGCAGACCAAAACACTTACAGCCACAAACTGGCAGTGGAGTAGTGTGACTATCAGCCTTGGGTATGTAACCCATGTGGTAGCAAGGAAATGTGACAGACGTGTCTTGGCCTGGTCGTCCTGCAGTAAGGGAAGGAACACACTAGTGCTGGCAGACCAAAACACTTACAGCCACAAACTGGCAGTGGAGTAGTGTGACTATCAGCCTTGGGTATGTAACCCATATGGTAGCAAGGAAATGTGACAGACGTGTCTTGGCCTGGTCGTCCTGCAGTAAGGGAAGGAACACACTAGTGCTGGCAGACCAAAACACATCAGTCACAAACTGGCAGTGGAGTAGTGTGACTATCAGCCTTGGGTATGTAATCCATGTGGTAGCAAGGAAATGTGACAGACGTGCCTTAGCCTGGTCGTCCTGCAGTAAGGGAAGGAACACACTAGTGCTGGCAGACCAAAACACTTACAGCCACAAACTGGCAGTGGCGCGGTGTGACTATCAGCCTTGGGTATGTAACCCATGTGGTAGCAAGGAAATGTGACAGACGTGCCTTAGCCTGGTCGTCCTGCAGTAAGGGAAGGAACACACTAGTGCTGGCAGACCAAAACACTTACAGCCACAAACTGGCAGTGGAGTAGTGTGACTATCAGCCTTGGGTATGTAACCCATGTGGTAGCAAGGAAATGTGACAGACGTGCCTTAGCCTGGTCGTCCTGCAGTAAGGGAAGGAACACACTAGTGCTGGCAGACCAAAACACTTACAGCCACAAACTGGCAGTGGAGTAGTGTGACTTTTTAATTGCACATGTGATGACGGCACTCACACTTGAAGTTAAGTCATTCTGAATATCAGGTGAAGTTGCACGAAAAACAGTCGAATTTTCCAAGTGTACTTTTAGAGGGATGTTGTATATTGCTAGTTTACTTAAATATTCAATATAATTGCCTCTGTTTGAAAATTCCTCATTCTCATTGTGACAATGAAAAGCAAATGCCTGTTTTCCCAGAAAATATACAGTTCATACAAAATGAGAAACTAAAGCTATTCTTTTTCACTTTATTGTTATGTTACTCAACTGAGAGCTTATACTAATTATTCAATGAAAATTCTCTTCCTGGAATTTATCCCAACATTTCTAGTTGTTTTTCACATATTACGTGATTACAAGAATAGTTGTGTTTATACTTGCCTTATAAATGTTATTTAAATCATCATAACTGCTGGAATTCCAAGCTCACTTTTCTTTTGAAAAAAAGATAAACAATATATGTGTTTAAAGTATTATGACACAGCAAGGGCTCACTGTCATAAACTTTGATGTTGAAATACCTTATACTTTTTTTTTATGTTCATCGTAATCCTCACTGTGCACTTTGGAGGATCTGCTTTAATTACATGTTACTTTTTAGAGAAATTTTAATGTTTGGAAGCTTCTTATGTTCAGTTTGTCAATCACACAACAGCTTATTTTGATATTCGTTGCAACAACAGCATGGAAACACAGTTTTGTTTACTGCTCTAGCTCTGATTCATTTCATGACCTCTAAGATGTGATTGCATGTATCACATACCTTCATCCCATAATCCGCGCATATCTTAATCTACATTTTGCTTTAATCATAAGTAAGCAAGTGTCCAAATCATGCCCATATGTCCATAATTGAAGAACACACATACAAGAAGCAAAACAAATCACAAATTACTCTATTCATGACTTTTAATGCAACAATTTGAGTGTGATACTTAATACGAGATGTGGTCTTACATAGCACATACTTGGCTCAGGCACACAGCACAAGCTTCTTGTAGCTGATGACAGATATCATTGACCTAAGCTTTGTTTCCCAGCATAATACTGCAGAGTGATGCAAATTCAAATCATGTTTATGAAAGTTTGATTTTTAACGACATTAAAATGATTATGTAGGTATAACAAAATTATAATAAACATCAATTTGGCAATCAGTTTGAGGAAAGTTTCAGGGTACATAATACATCTCCCACATCCAATGACACTACACTCCTGGATGCAGGACGGCTGTGATACAATGCAGGTCATACACTTGGAGTACTAGGAACGCAAAGGTGAGACTTTGTTATGGTGGATCATTACTGTTGACAAGATCTAGGCCCGACTTTATGACCAGTCACCATCAACAGTAACAGTTTGGCAGACCACAACCAATGTGAAAGCTATGCTGATCATTGTCTACGACTGGGATGGTGTTATCATAAAGCAAGATGTAGCCTTACCCTGAGGACACATGAGCGTTTATTTTGCATGTGCTTTACGCACGTAATATGCGCACAGTTTAGCTTCAATGGAGCAGCACACATGCTCAGCATGTAATCAAGGTCACCAAATTAAAACATATGTAAACATGCATCTTAGCAGGGAGCAGAACTGAAATGCCAGAATGCATGTAATCTGCAAGCTGCATGCACTTTCAACTGACTAGCATAGCCATAGAACAAGTGAAACACTTCACATTCAGTGGATTTTGTTTGTGTTCTACTTCTCCAAGAGCCTCTGCAATTGCAAATATGGATACAGAGCATTAATAAGTGAGGTTGAAATTTGTCCTGTGTTATGGGACGCTGCTTGTGATGTATACAAGAACAAGCATCTCTTTACATTTGAAAGAAGTTCATTAATTGAAGAAGCTGGCATTTGAAAATTAAAAATGTTGTCACTATCTTCACAGAGTGAAGGATATAGTGTGTAAAAATTGCCGTGCAAATGCGTGTTGCTGTTATTGGGTGTAGTGTTTCAGCCATGTGTGTTTAGAGCTCATACACGTGTATAAAAGTGGACGCAAAGATTACACTCGTGTGTCCCGGTGTTATTGTGGATTACCTGTACATTTTAGCAAAATAATCTGCAAGTACCTCTAAAAAGATTTCTGCATGACAAAGCAAGGAGCTGTGACTGATTGCTCAATGACTTCCACATAACTGGGAACATGCGATATACAATGGTTGTGATTACATTGAAGGTCTATAAAACTTAAAACTTTGTATATATCTAGATCAATGATGGGCAAATGCCAACACATTAGGTTCTGCTACCTGCTTGGGATAGGGGACCTGAAATTGGCGAGTTTACAACTGTCCTGCCAGGCAGCGGCATTGTGCATTATATTAGAAGTCAACTGTCTTCATGATATGTCAATTAATGAAAATCAGGAGTTGCCACATGTAGTTGAGCCAGTAAATTATCATTACTGCTTTGTGACCTGCATTTCGATTTAACCATTTTGAAAAGAAGTGCTCATACGTAAATTGATGCAAACATGGCTTGGATCATAACTGCAACGATGTCAATTGCAGATATTTAGTGCTATCTAACATTTAAAAAATATCTGCACCTACAAGATTTGTATATTATTTCAATAATTTGTCTATTAGTTCTGTCTGGAACCTTATTCCAGCACTTGTAGGATTGATAGAGAATGTATCCAAAAAGTTTTCTACTTTTCTGAAATCTTTAAACTGTTTTTCAGTGAACTCTAGTTTTATAGATTCCAAGATTCCAACATACTTCTGCAGACAGGGTCACAAGTGTGCAGATATGTGAAATAAAAAAGTTCTTGATCATTGAGATGTCCAATATAGAGATCCAATTTAGTGACAAATGCTTGTATAGCTTTATACATTATTGTATATGTTGTCTGTGATTCGCCACTGAACCAGTGTCCATGCAGCAGCTAGGAGAGACAGATGAGAACCACACTGCTGCTGTTTCAAGTGAAGGACATGATTACATTCAGGCTCTGCCCATGGCTGATCTAAGTAACAAAATTGTTGCCACTATTAGCAAATCAACCCATGTACCTGTGTGTACAACTTAGGTAGCTACCATCTAGTTTCAGGCAGAATGCCCAATAGTGTTCATCTACAAACGTTCTTATAAATACCTTTTATATATTTTATTTACTTATTTGTTTAAAGAGTTCATTGATTTTAAATGCATGCTAACATTTACTTCTGCTTTGTAGAATGTGAGACTAGATGGGAAGTGTGGCAGATGTTTGTAGGTTATAAACTTTAAGGCACCTGTGTAAGTTCTCACAATAATAGTAACTGGATGTCAAAAAGCAAGATATGCAACATAGACTTGACCCATCATAGGACAGATCACGACGTGGACACTGGACAAAACACACAAACATGTATCACAAAGTACATTGTTGTTGTTGTTGTTTTGTTTGTAAAAAGTGTTAATGTGTGTTCATGGGCAGCTGAGAAGAATTGTGGCTATGTGACACTTAATTAGTGGAGTGATGATAAAATAGCTTCACTCAAACAGGATGTACCAAAAGTTCCTTTAACTTAATGCATACGCGCCAACTTTCAAACACTGAAACTCATAAAACTTTCCCCCATCGAGCAAAGCATAGTAATTTTATGGGAACATAAAATTTAGAATGCATAAAATATTCAGTGCACTTATGTACAAAAAATGCATGAGAAGTAAATAGGAATACCATTTGGAAGGGGGAAACAAGAGTGACACTGATGATGCAATAGAATTATTGTGAATCTACAGTTTGCATTTAATTTCAAGAACTTGCACAAATACTAAGATACGTGAAGCTTATAGTCTCTAAGATATTTCTTATAATTATAGATTTCAATTGCTTCAGTGTTAATAGCTTCAGTTTTTTCATTATAAAACCAATCTTGCTTACTTTAAGGTCAGAGATAGGGAGCTATGTCAAGGAATGAGAAATAATAGATTTGCTAAAGTATTACAGCATGGAAAAGGAAATGATTGTTGCAAGCAGAAAGATATGAAAATGCTGGGAGCAAAGAGAAGAAAAGAAGTAAAATTGGGGTAAATAGGATGTGACATGTCATTGAAATATAATTAAATCCAGTGGATGTCTGCAGAGGATGCTGAGTTGTTTTATGTGTGCATTCTCAGGCCGACTGGATTGCCCCGTGACGGCAGTGAACCAGGCAAGGACCTGCAGGGCCTCTGCCAGAGTTACAACTAGCCAGACATGGCTATGGAACACTGCAGTAACTTGCCTTAGACTTACCTACATCACAACAGATGTTCTTCAACGCGAACACACTCCCTATATCTCCAAAAATAATTCTGGTTTACTCACTTTTGCGAGTTGACATGTTGACCGATTGCCTGTATTTCTCTCGTGATGTTGTCCAATTCTTGTAACATGTGCGGATTTGATGCTTATACTTTATTCTTTAACATTCCCTATCAATAAAAAGCATTAAGATGTTTAGCACAAGTGATTCCAAGATGTCAACTTTCCTGGCAGTGAAACTTCTTCAACCTTTACAACCACAAGATCCTGTAAGTAGGGTTAGTTATTGCAATTGGTTTTAGCAGCAAATTCATGACAACGTGGAACCACCTTTAAGGTTCTTCAGTGATAAAGCATGGTTTTATCTTCAAGGTCAGTTTCTACTCAGAACAATTTATACTGGGCTACCGAAAATCACCATATTATTAATGAAATTCTCACCACATGTAGAATTATCAGTCTCGTATTTACGACAAAACAGTCGATTCACACATTTATGTAAATTCCATTTTAAATATATTTTCCCACAACTAACAAGAACTGAAAGATTGCATGGCTGGCTTCAACAGGATTCAGCTATAGCACACACTGCTGGTAATCTTATGCATGAATGTGAAGCATATATGGGGACAAATTATCCTATTAATAATCCTTATGTAGATTTGTAAAGTCTCTAGCTCATTTTATTCTGTATAAGATTATCTGAATGACAAATGATCCTGTTAATGCTTATGTAGCTTTGTAAGTAGTTTCTAGCTTCTTTAGTGACAAATCATTGTTAATTACATTTGATGCCTGTGTGAAAGCTACCTAAATGTATATGTATAGAACAATGTGACAAAAAATGACATTCATTGCCAATTATATTATAACTAAACAGTTGGACGTGGCAGGAAAAGCCTAGCCAAAGTTTAAAACAAAGCTCAATTCATATTTGTAAATATACATAATGTAAGTCTTATAATTACAGGAAAGTTTCTCCTCTACCCTGTTTTTTCTTCTTTTTTGCTTTGCTTTTTGTGCCTGTAAATATGTTTTTATATATCTTCCTTTCATAGAAGTTTGAAAACAGTGTTGTTATAATCAATTTAATTTAAAAGGTGAGTCAATTAATAACACTAAACAACACTTACATTGTAATTATCAACCGGTTGATAATGGAGGAAAGTTAACCTCCGAAACGCATTCCGGAAAATTATAATGTAAGTGTTGTTTAGTGTTATTAATTGACTCACCTTTTAAATTAAAATGTTTTTATATGCTATTCTGTGTATTTATTGACATGTTCAATGTTCACCGACATACATGGCTATTTGTGAACTCTCTGAATGCAATCCAATCTAACCTAATTAGTCAAGGATTGTGGTCACCTAGTTCCCCTGACTTATCACCATGTGAGCTATGTGAAGCGTTAAATAATAAAGTGTAAGCATCAAATACATTCATGTTACAAGTGTTGAAAGACTATCATGAGAGAAATACAGGCAATCAATCATCATGAGCTTTTGCAGTATACCAGAATTGTTTTAGGAGGTATAGGGAATGTGTTCATGTTGAAGATCATCAATTTCAACATCTGTTCTGATGCAGGTAAGTCTGATGTAAGTTAGTACAGCAGTTACCCATGATCTGCCAGTTGTTTACGTGTGACTTTTGGAGAGAGCGCCGGTTCCTGCCTTGCCCAGTTCTGCCACAGGGTGATCCTGTTGATCTGAGAATGCATGATAGTTAAACAAATGGCGAGATGTATTAGCTTGCATTATCTTCTTAAAGTGGTAAGATCCAAACATAATCGACTTGTTACCATCCTCTAAGCCATTCAATCTGCACTGGAATGGGGAGTGTGTATCACAGGTCCTAAAGAGTCAACAGAATAAAGAAGATTCTGAGCTGCAGTTTTATGTGAGGAGTCTGCACTCTGTAGTGAAAACCAGAATGAAGAAGAATTTCATGTTTGGAGGAAGAAATGGGTACTACTTAGTTACAGAAATAAGGTTGTATTTGTTGAAATAAGCAGATGTCTCAAGGTTTTACAGAAAGTGACATGAAATTTGAACACCCACTTTTCCCCTGAAAAATTGCACAACACAAAGTATAAAACTTCTTTTACAAGTGGAATTAAAATTGTTTACTAAAACATCATTAAAACAATAAGGAAAATTGAAGCTATTAACAGTGAAGTAACAAGATTCTAAAGTAAGAACAAATTAGAAACTAAAAACTTCACTTATCTTAGTAATGTTGCACGTTCTTTTTTCTTTTCTTTTTTTTGTGCAAAAAGAACATGCAACATTACTAAGATAAGTGAAGTTTTTAGTTTCTAATTTGTTCTTACTTTAGAATCATTAAAACAAGTTTTTCCCATGTTTTTCTTATTACTCGTGATAATACTTTCAGTATAATTGATTCAAAATGCACTAAATCATAAACATTTTTCATTGTAAATTTGTATTAAATAAAAGTTATTTTGGTAACACAAGTACCTAGGAAAGTGACATATGCACTACAGTTGGTTACAAAGTAACAGTTTTAAAAAGTGCAGTTCTTTCCCCTCTCTAGAAAACCGTTCTATTGTGCTCACTGTTTTAACATGTGTTTTGAAATTAACGGACGAAAGCTTCAATCCCATATGGGTAGATGGTCAATATTTAGGATGTCACATCCATATAAGCTGCACTTGATTTAACATTGATTGAAATATGTTTAAAAATATCTTCATATTTTTATAGGTACATAAAACTTGAACTCTTGATTTGAAGTAGTTTATGCATTATTTCCTGCATGTAGACAGATGTAAAGAGATTTTTCAAACTACAGAACTACGCAGAAAGAATTTAAAGCAATGAATGGAACTTTTAGGACACCCTTTAGTGCACTTTATTTACAAAACAAAATTTTTAAACACATTACAATACACTGCTCAAAATAATTAGAGGGGCAAGATTTTGTAAGAGCATTTTCCTGTTTGTAATGAAGGTGTACATAGTACATATTATTATAGGAACATATTTAATTAAGATATGCAATCCACCAGGACAACTTTTAAAGCCATGGCCTGTTGACAATATTATAATATATTGTGTTATATTGAAAAACAAAATGGGTTATGTATAGAAAGTAATGATTCACATATTGTTGAAGTGTCTTCTGTGTTGTTAGTGGGAGTATTGCATCTTCTATAACTTTTTACATTCAATTAAGTTTGAAATGAGGTATCTATCTGAAGCTGAAGATGTCTGAGCGGTCACACTGATACAGGAAGCTTGGACAGTTTGCACGGTAGCTAGCAAGATCAATGTGGCTTCATCTGTCATTGCAAGGGTCTGGAAACTGCCACCTATACTAGAAGGCAGGCCAGGGTTGAAAATGTAAAAGGTCGGCTAGAGATGACCAATAAGTGCTCAGTTATGCTGCTTACAGTAGCCAAGTTTGTTATGAGAAGTAAACATGATTTGTGTTATTGTTAAATAAAGACTGGCTTTTCAAGGAAACAATTATTGCATAGTCACATTAAATACCACTACAAAAATATGCCTGAACAAAATATTGTCCCTCTAATTATTTTGAGCAGTGAAGTATGCACTTTACAGGAAACAAATTATTCAGTAAACTTCTAACTTCTTTTTTTTTTAATTTTGCAATATTATATTAAATTATACTAACAACTAGTTTAGTTTGTTTAGATCTTTCCAGAAATGGTTTTAAATAAGGATAGGTACCTCGTCATTACATGTCACATCTTAAGAAATTGCACACCAAAATAATATATCATCACTCCACCAGACAGTGTAGTTTTACACATATCACTTACCGTTGGGGGTGATAAGTTGATTGTCGAGCCCCGTCTCTCCTGTGGTCCAATACTGGAGTGGCGTCGAATGGGCAGACCACCACCAGGGGTGCCTCCGGGGGAGGAGGCGCAAGATGGTGCGATGCGGATCTTGGGCGGCATCATCAACGCGTTGTCCGAGAGGCGACGGTTCGGGAAGGCGTTGTGCACCCGCAGGAAGTTGGAGTCCGGCGAGGAAGGTGAGGCCCCAAACCACCAGCCTCCTAGTACGCCAGAGTCTAAAGTTGAGCCCAAGGCACGGAACCACGACAACAACAAACACTGAGTTACCACATCACATCACATACAGGCAACACGTAACATCTCACCGCACTCATTACAATCTACTGCCAATTGTCTTATGGTGTGCTAGTTTGTTATTCAATAAAAGGTGCAGTCTCTTCACTTGCAGAACATCTGTCGTGAGCTTCAACTCACATTGTCAACTGATTGCTGGAGAATTATCGACTTGGATTACATATAACCTGGGGTGTCCTCTAGTGACGAGATGATGAAACTGGATAAGGATTTGTCTGCTTTCAGCAAATCCTGGTTCATGGTTTGGTTTTCAAATTTGTTATGTAAATCTTCTCCTATACTTCAGTTCTTTGGATTTCTTGGTTGACTTCAATAACGAGATATTATAGTATTTGGTTCAGTAGCGTTGCTCTAGTTCATCATAAAGAGTGAACTATATAAATTGAAAAATATGTCAATATTTAGAAACACATTCTGCTCCAACCTACTTGTAATAATATTTAACACAGGACTAGTTTCAGAGAGGACCCTCTCCATCATTGAGCTGTTGATTGACTGGTTCAACATCAGTAACTGCCTCCCCCTTCCTTCGTTGCCTGGCCTGCTGTTCTTCCTATTGGTCAGTCGTAAGACATCCTCTATGATTGGTATGTTGAAATTCATCAGCCGATCTCGATCCTTAATAATTTAAATATTTTCCCACACTGTTAACTACCAATAATTTTATGCTGGCTTTAAAAGCTTGATATCTAGGCTGATACTATGTTTGCAAGATGAAAAGTGATTACTTATTTATCTGTCTCTTTGTATTTGATGTTTCTGATGTGTTCTTTCATTCTGGTTTCCAAATTTCTTTTTGTTTTTTCAGATATATATCTTATGGCAGTCTTTGCAGTTGATGTGGTAGATTCCTGATC
The DNA here is from genome assembly GCA_030765045.1 of Tenodera sinensis. NCBI lineage: Eukaryota > Metazoa > Arthropoda > Insecta > Mantodea > Mantidae > Tenodera > Tenodera sinensis. The sequence goes on from CM060966.1 coordinate 180,048,213, forward strand.
ATTTAATACTTGGAGTTGTATTTTTTAGAGGGTGACTGAGCAAATTTCTCACATTATTCTTGTTTTGCAGAGCCAGTTCTATATTATAATCCTTAAAAAGTTTGTTAAATCTGCTGAACAATTTAGGAGGATATGTGAATTTACAATATCTTTGTTGGGTACCACTAACTTTTCATTTACTGACATCATTGATAGTTTTAGATCTTCTGTTTTTGATTAATCTGTTTACGAAATTGGGTTTAAATCCATTCAAATTTGCAACAAGTTTAATATGTTCAAGTTGTTCATTGTATTTTCTGTTTCTTAGTGGGATATCAATCAATCTGTGAATTAAGCTATGAAAGATTGCATGCTGATGTGCTTTTGGATTGGAACTTGTTCTATTTCAATAATAAATTTTATGGAACGGTCCTGTAGGTTCAATAATTTCAATGCATCTTGAGCTAATTTTTTTTGGAACAATGGCGAAAATGTTGTCTATGTATTTTAATCAGATTTTAAACATATATGCAAATGTCTTTGTGATATGTATATCTAAATATGTTTCTAAATATCAGCATATTTAGCTTTCAGCTTATTAATATGCTCCACTGTTTTTAAACACTTCATTAGCATCAGTTTTCTAGTGATATATATATTTGTTTCTGTATGAACTTCCTAGTAATTGATGAAGGATCTTTACAGAAAACATCTTTGAGTGCTATAAAATACATTTTATAATCAATCACAGACTTCCACTTAACATATACTAAGTGATATAAACAGTGAGATTTTTAAAATGATTTGTAGAAGAATAAGTCGACCTATAGACATTTTTAGTTTTACCTAAGCAGAAACGCACTATCATAAAGACCCTCACTGACTGCGCTGCCCGCATCTGGGAGCCTAACTTGGTACAACAGGAACTCCAAAATCTGGAACAAGCTTTATATTCAAATGGTTACACGGCACAAGAAGTTCGCAGAGCAATATGCGCACCTAGGCCTCACCCTGCCAACCTCGAATGGGATCCACCCAAGAGCAAAGGCATGCTTTACTGCCTTACTTCAAAACTGTCACGGATAGAATAGGATGCCTACTCAAGCGCCACAACATCAGAACTATCTTCAAAACTACCAGACAGATTAATACCTTGCTTCGGTCGGCCAAAGATCCCAGGGACCCGCTCGCTTCAGCCGGTGTTTACCAGATTCCGTGTTCCTGTGGTGCAGTGTACATAGGTACCACCCAACGCAGCATCAACACCCGACTTGCACAACACAAGAGGTGCGCTGGGACATACAGAGAAGAGCGGTCGCAGAACATGCTATATGGGCCAACGGCAAACACATAATTCAGTACAAGGAGACTACTGTTCTTTCATCTATGCCATACTACCACACCAGACTACAACGTGAAGCCATAGAAATTTACAAACACCCCAATAAGGAAGGAAGGAAGAAACTCTAAAATTGAACAAAACCTGGCATCTGATACTCGAACATGAAAAAAGAAGTACTAATGCAGAAAAATCACGTAAACCAATCAGCAATCAGAATGACCTACCCATCTAACACACACCTCCCGCTCAAGCCCAGCCAATCCCGTGTGAGCAGCCCACATATAAATACGGCACCTCCAGTCATAAACGATTCTGTTGTAACTGAACCTTCACCGAGAAGACTCACACTACGCCAATGACGATGTCCACCGCAGGTGTGGACGAAATGTCTGGACCTCAAAACTCCAACAGACAATAGCTTTTAAGCGTGGAAGAAATCTCTAGCCTTAATTCTAACTCCGGCCATGAAAGCTTCCGACTACTCATAACTTACTTTTTATCTGGACATTTTTCAAAGACCATTGTTTTCATTATCACTGGTTTCTTGACTGGCATTTGAACAGGAGGAATCTGTTGTGGTTGTGACTGTGCTGCTATTGAGTTTCTGGATGTAAACTTCAGGATGTCGTTTACTTGTATTTAAAAATTCACGACTAGGTGGATATTGTTCTTTATGTGTATCTTTTCTCAAGTTATCAGTTAAGCTGTGGAATACATGTTTTAATAATTTGATATCCTATTTTAAGGCATGCTGAGTTGATCAGAAATGAGGGCTATGACTGATTAGTCAGTTTGTTTAAGCTTTGTGTTCCTGATGTGTTCCTCCAGTCTTGTTTCCAGGTTCTGTTTTGTTTGGCCCATGTATACTTTTGGCAATCCTTGCATTTTATTTGGCACACACCAGATTTTGAAGTGGCTGGTATTGTGCCTTTTAATGGATGGTTTCTCAGGTTGAATTTGTTGTAAGGAGCAGCCTAATGTTATGCTCCTGGAACAGTTTCTGGAATTTGTTGTGCATCTTTGGGTGGAATGTGAATTTGCTGTATGCAGGTTGTGGGTTGGATCCATTGCTCAGTGTTATGATGTCTTTTATCTATTTTTGATAACAATGGCCTGTGAAACGTGTCTGGATGAAAAGTAAGTTAAGAGGAACTAAAAGTGGCTATAGGTTGATCCAAATATTTGCACAAATCAATCACAGACTGTTCATTGTATTATATGTGAAAACTTGCTTTTTATTAGTTCTGGTTCACGATAACTAAAACTCTATCTTGTACATAAGAGAAGAGCATATTCACAAGCTGCTGCCATGGACATGCAGCAAACAGTAGAGCAACCTTCATCATTGCAACTTTTCTAAGGAACTTAAAGAGCTCCTTGCTGTTCAAAACTTGAGTTTGCTTCACTTCAGATCTTCTTGAAACTTGCATAGCCTCATGTAGTTTCCAATGTTTACATTTTTGTTAATCACCAACATCATATACTTAGCCTAAAGTCAATTAGGAGCAAATGTCTTAGCCAGATGTTCTGTATGAAGTAAGTCATTAGTGCAGTTTCATTGACACTGTAGCAGGAATTATACGTCCAAATGAATGAATGAGAAAATTTACGTCAATATTTAATATGTCAAGTTGTACCCACATAATATCTGTAAATTTCCTATATTCTCAACCTGCATCCCAGGGCTATTCAAATCATGTAAAACATGTCTAAGGTTGATTGTAATTTGTTAAGATCGATACATGATGATTGATAACAGTAGGCAATTGATAAGCGATGGTTGCTAGACATGTATCTAAGAGGAATAAACCAGTAACCCTATAAGGACTATTCACCAAAAATGTTGTATGATACACACATATATTTGGGTGATATAAAGTAACTATACTGACCAGCAGCAAAGTTGGCAGGTGAGACAGGACGTGCAGTGGCATTTACTGATGACGTCAACCATGTCCAGCAATGGGATTCACTGCGCTGTTGACTGTCGCACAGAGAAAGCTGTGTTCATCTATTCAACATTAAAGTGCTCTTTAATAGTGTAGTCATACTGTGTGTGTTACAATTAATATATAAATGTATAGTACTTAGTGTTCATGATGGAAGGAAACAAAAAGAAGCAGCCGGTTTTGCACAAACAAACGAGGGACATAATATATAAAATGCATTCCTTCTTTAAGAGAGAGGCATCAGACAACAGGCCATTATGTAGCATTGCCAAATGTGGTGAATGAACAGCTGAGGCCTGCGCCGTAGGTCTCAGAACAGTGTAAAGAATTGTTCGTGAGGGTAGGTTGTCAGAACAAGCTTCTGATAATTCCGTACTTAATTCCCCTGGAAAATGATTGTTAGATAGTGCCATAAGCGTGATTCCGTAATATTTCCCATTTTCATCAGAAAGAATGTTTTGTTATTAAATATAAGATGTTCATATTGACAGTGCAGTGCTATTTAAAGAAAGTTAGTATTGATAAAGTAATAATCAGAAAAACACAGTATAATTGCACAAGGATGCATCAAACAATTTATAGAAGATGAATATGCAACTATTTTTAAATAATGTATGCTAACACGCATTATGTAGCTCTCTGTGCTATTTTCTGATGAATGAATCTGTTGTTGTTAGCTAATGCTGGATTTCTGACAATGAAGTCATTAATCCTCTTGCTCTCCAATATTTTTCGCTGATGATATTGAAGAGAGCAATAGAAGTAATAGTAACCGCTTTTTAGAGAGCACCATATTTTTATGTTTTGGCGGTCACATCGCTCTCTCACAATGAATGAATCAATTGCTACCTATCTTTTGCTATTTTATAGGAATGAATCTTAAATGTTATTGTCTTTTTAATTCCTTATCTCTTATATTTATTTTGTTATCCAATTTTCACATTCTTATTTGTGTCACTGAAATGTATGTTTACTGTAAGAAATTAAAAACAATTGAGGTTTAAGGTGCGAGTAATATATTGAATGTCCTTTATATATATATATATGTGCATTATAATGCTTTTCATTAAGGTACGCAAAATTACGGATATAGTAGTGCATTTTGCCCCTTTCCTTTAATTGTTGAAGGCAAGTTTGCTCTGACGTGAGAAACTTGCTGCACGTGCAACAATATAGCAATGCCGCTATACTAGCTCTGTCTCTGTGTTCTGTGTGAGGAACTACCAAGTTAGGTGCCGGTTAGTATAGCTATGAATCAGCAGTCATTAATCTTGGATTGCGTTGCCAATAAATATCTAACAAGGAGCGCAGGATATTGTTTGCTACGCACGACCTTATTCAAAATAGGAAGTAACATTCATGGAATCTATCTTGGACTTAATATATCCAAGAAACACGGAGATATTGAATTGAACAGCTCCAGAAACCCACTAAGTTGAATCTGTGAAAATTGAAGCTATTTATTATAGTATTGTTATAGTATTGTTACTACATTAAAATAAATATAATTTTATGGAAGAAATTTGGATACTTATTGAGATAACCTTAGTCTTTGCCTTCATTTGTATATCTGCTAACCATTGAATGCCCTGAAGATAAGATATACTCATTGCTAGAACCTCTAAAAATTGAAAACAACACCCACAACACTATCTGTTTTGAAGCTAACATATTCCTGACTGATTGTAGTGTATAACTTCAATCACCAGCGAGCTTTCTTCATTAAATACAGAGCCATTAGATATTTGTTGCTACAAAAAATAAAACGTAGTATTCCAATGTTTATTTAAAGCTTTTCTCTAAGTTATTTATTTATTTATTCAATAACAAACTAGTGCACCACAAATTTAGTGATAATGCCCTCTAGACGTTTACAAACTTTGTCCTCATAGTCATTGTCCCTTGATACATAAGGAACTATAGAACCTTTGTTTGAATGTGTGGCCAGTGTAACAATGTTTGCCAGCAGAGTCAGCACCTTAAGTTTAAATGCATAACTACAATAACCATATACCTATCTTTGTCATAGATGTTGAAAATGATGCCTACATATCTCAGACCGTTTAACAAAACTTGTGCACACATGGACATATTGTTGTTGTTAGCTAATGCTGGATTTCTGAAAATGAAGTCATTAATGCTCTTGCTCTCTGATGGATGGGGCACTAGAAGTGGCCGGGCATATTTGAAGGTGGTCTTGATCCATTTCCTCTTGCAGATCACATAGAGGACAGAGTGGTGAAGAATATATCCCAATTCTGTTTAAATGTTTTGCCAGACAATCATGTCCTGTAATCAACCTGAAGGTTGCAACTGCTGTTTTTCGAGGATACTCAGGAATTACTGTTTGAATGTTTGGTAGTTTCCATCTTTTATTTTTTTATTTTTCATAGTAATATTTTGCAATAATTTTTTTGAATTCATAGTTGATTAATCTTTTAGCTGCATAAAATGGTAGATTAACTATAGATTTCTGTACACTGTTGGTACCCTTTTTTGCAAGAAAATCAGCTTTGTCATAAATAATACAAGAATCATTAATGTTATCTAACATCCAATTACAAAATAAATTTGGTAATGTTGCAGAATATAGGCTTCTTGATGTGCAATGTTGCTAAACCATGCCAACTTAGCATGAAAAAATACACTTCTGGACAAAGAGGTTGGCAACTACGTATCAGAGAGGAACAAAGGTAATGGAACAGAAGTGTGATCTAAAACCGAATCAATGGAACAGAAACACAAACTAAATAGTGATATAATGCAAATAAAGGAGATGTAATAGTATCAGAAAATGTTACAAAGTGAAGATTTCCTTGTTCCTCATCTCCATTTAGCTGTTATCATTAATGGAAATCTTATTTCAAATAATGTTGAAATCAGCAGTAATTGGTGACAATTATTTCCAGTCAAATCTAAGGTTTAAAGCATTCTGTTTGTCAATTACCTGCCACTTGTAACTGTTATAAAACTGTGTTGAGTTCCTCTTTAAGAACACAGTAATTTACTTTGAGTTTCTTATCAACAATAGATTCCATTTCCCACGATGAGGATGTGAAGTGCACAAACAGCAGGGAATCTGCCTCACTTCTCTACGAGAGCTTGTTGTAATATAGGAATTAAAGATGAAGATTCTGTGTGCTGAGCATTAACATGCCTTAACACTGAAATGTCTGTTTGCAGAACGTATAAACTTTGTGCTGCACAGGTTTTGTGTAAGCTGATTAGCTGGCATATGGAGTGCTGGGTGGGTGGTGTTGAAGGGTTTGTTGACAAGTAGGTCATTTGGGTGGGACATGGAGAAGGAATACAAACATTGCAGATCAGGGTAAACAATTCCCTGTAACATGGCCATGCATTGAGACAAAGGTTCTGTATTTGCATGGTATTGTTGAGCCAAGTACTTAACCTACAAACATAGAATGCTACAAGGCTCCCTGAATGTGCTACAGTACACAGATAGTGTGTGAGACACTCTTACCAACAAAGAGCAAGTGCAACGTAGTGGATAACAAATACCATGCGCCACTGAAACAATATTCATTATTTATTACTTGAAATTGAAAACACATCAACATTGATAAACAGTCATCACTTAAAGCAAATATTTGACCAAGCTCACAGATTCATAGATAAGTGTGCAGCCAACTTTGCTTGTTGTTTTCATTGTGAAGGGCACAAATATAAAACAATGGAAAGCTAAGGAAGAGTTCAACTAAAACACAGTCAATTGTTTTAACAATGTGGTCTTATATTATACACTCAACACTGAAAATATAAAAGGAGAAACAACACAAGATATTTTGACTGCATACATTGAACATTTATAGCTACAATTAAAGATAACATTTACTGACAAAGTTAAATATCAAAGAACAACATTTAAACAAACAATATTAAAACATTGAACATTATCACAATATATTGTTTACCATTAGACGTCTTATGCTGTTAGAAACAGAACTGTCATTTAATGCAACTCATTAGTCAAGGTTATTAAAATATATATTTTAGAATAATAGTTAAAACTGTTTCTTTTTTTTTTTTGTGGGAGACGAGATTATAAAGCAAAAGAAGTGGTTATGAGATGAACGCTATCAAAACTGTCAAGCAATTTATAAATTGAGGACAGGACAAAAAATAAATAATTTGGGGAAAAAGAAGACTTAAAATATTTCCGAAGATGGACTGACAAGATGCTGGAGTCACAATCAGTATGTTTCCATGGGGAATTCAAATTGATCTGAGTTCTCGTTCCAGATTGAATACTGCATGGAAACCTGGATTCAGGTTGAGCATTGCACACTTGTCATTTTGTTTTCTTACTGAAAGTAAGACACAAAACACAAAGTCACTTTTATTGTATCTGTTGTTGTTAGCTAATGCTGGATTTTTGACAATGAAGTCATGAATCCTGCTTTCTCACAATATATTCTTCTAGAAAACATTTACTAACCTCAAAACCTACTTAACCCTTTCAGTCCTGGTGAGTATTATAAGATACATAGGTTTTTTTCCTATTTGTACTATTTTTAACTTTCTTTTTCTACTGTATTCTTGTTATACTGTCTGTCACCAATTAAAAATACATATTTGAGACATTTTGATTGTTGTTGTTGTTTTCTAGTGCCTTGCATCTGGCAATGAAGCCATTAGCATTCGTGCTTTCCAATACTTTTGAACTGTAGTTTCTTCTGATCTTAATGCTTCACAGGTCTTCAAGTGGTCTTCGTTCATTTCTGCTGGATCGTTACACAGGACACATATTGGTGAGGCTAAGATACCTATTCTGTAGAGATGACTTGCCAAACAGTCATGATTTGTCAATAGTCGGAAGGCTGCAACAGCTGTTTTCCTTGGTCTCTGGGGGATTATATCTGGATTGGAAAGTAGGGTAATCCATTTTTTATCTTTGGCATTTGTTTCTATTTCTTGTAGATATGAATGACAAAAATTTTTTATGATCAAGCGTTTTATTGAGGAATATGAAAAATTGAATTTAGAATTTTGTTTTATTGTTGTGCCTTTCTTTGCAAGTGAGTCTGCAGCTTCGTTCCCCATGACTCCACAGTGTGCTGGAATCCATTGGAGATGAACAGTCTTATGAACTTTTTGGAGTTGTGTTAACATTTTGTAGCATTCTCTAATTTTTGTTGACTTCTTTGTAGTATTTGAACATATTCCCTGAATTGCAGCTTTAGAATCTGAAAGAATTACTGCCTTGTTAAATTTATTTAAGGGAAGATTTAATAATTGTCGGAGAGCAATGTATATAGCCTCTATTTCTCCATCATAATTTGTTGTGTCTCTGCCAACAGAATGATAAAAGGAAAAATGTGAACACGTAACTCCAGCTCCAGTAAGGTTTTCCTTCGAGGATCCATCAGTATATATGTGCAGCCATTCTTCTGTGGGATATCTAGTATTGATTGTTTCCAGAGCTAGAAGTTTTTGTATTTCTTTTGGTGTGTCTGATTTACTTATTTCCTCTATTAATTCCAAATTGAAGGTAGGTTGCAATAATTCCAATGGATTTTCTCTTATAAGTAGATTTTCTCTGGTGTTAGGAATGTTCAATTTGGATTTAATCTGTGTTACCTTTTCTAGGAAAGTACTATGAGTTTTAAGGATTGAATGGGGGAGGTTCTCTTCTTTCCATTTAGAGTTTGGCAGTCGTAACATTTTCTCGTGTTGGAGCAATGCTTGTTCTTCTATTTTTGTTGTTATTGATGGGGTCCGTGTTAAGGCAAGCATGGCATCAATAGGTGTGGATTTAACTGCTCCAGTGATTAGGCGAAGAGCCTGATTTTGTATTTGTTCAAGTTTATTGATGTTAGCATTTGCTGCTGTTATTAAAGCTTCAGAACAGTACAAGAGGTTTGGTTTAATATACATTTTGTATGTTGTGTTAAGGACTCTCCTTGAGCAGCCCCATTTAGCACCAGCTAACCTTTTCAGGATTTGCAATTTCTTTTCAACCTTTTCTGAGATGTTTGTTATATGTTTTTTCCAACTTAGCTTTCTGTCGAAAGTGATGCCTAAGTATTTGGCATCATCAACTGCTTTGAGTGGTTTACCATTATAATTTATGCTAACATTAACTGGTTTGTATTTTAGTGTAAATAATTCATAATTTGTTTTTTCCACATTGATAGTCATGAGGTTTTTGGAGCTCCATTCATGTACTTTGTTTAGGGCTGTTTCTATTCTGTCTTTAATTAATTCAGGTTTTTTTGAAGAGCCTGAAGTCCAAATGACTACATCGTCAGCAAATAAAGCAATTTTGGTTTCTAAAGTTTTTATTATTGATGGAAGGTCATTTATATATATGTTAAAGAGTGTTGTGCTCAGAACAGCACCTTGTGGAAGTCCTCGGTGTGTTTGTTTATATTTGGAAATGTATGTATTATATTTTGTGGCACAAAATCTTTGTGAAATAAACTGAGTTATCCACTTAAGCATGTTACTTTTCACACCTATTGATTGCAACTTATCAACTAATTTATTTCTCCAGACTGAGTCATATGCTGATTTAAAATCAATGAATACTGCCAAGGTATCCTCCTTTCTATTGAAAGCTTCCTTGATGTCTTGGCTTAGTAGGAGTACATTTTCACTTGTACTATGATTCTGTCTGAAGCCGGTCTGTGAACTATTAATTAAGTTGTAATATTCTAGAAACCAGTTAAGTCTAGATGCCACCATTCTTTCCATCACTTTTGCAATAACACTGGTCAAAGATATTGGTCTGAAACTATTAATATTGTTTGAGGGTTTGTTTTTCTTTAAAATCGGGATGATAATGGCTTTTTTCCAGTCGGAAGGTACAGTCATTCTCCAACACGTGTTATACAGTTTAAGTAGGATTTCTTTTCCTTTCCTGCCAAGGTGTTTAATAAACTCTGGGTGGATCTTGTCAGGTCCAGGAGATTTTTTGTTCTGTAATTGTTCTATTGCTAAATCCAGTTCTGTTTCATTAAAATCCTGAATAAAAATATCATTTCGTATACCTTTTGGCTTACTAGTTTCTCTGATAGTTTTTTGGATAGCCTTATCTTGTTTTTTATACGCTTGGGGTATTCTTTGTGACTGAGCATAAAACTTGTTAAGGGATTCTGCTATTTCCCTATCTGTAGTTAAGCTTTTGTTATTATATTTTAATGGTTCAGTTGTATTTTTTGATAATTTTGTTTTATTAAGAAATTTGTATATTTTATTTCCATCTTTCCTATAGTCCATATGTTCTACAAAATTTGTGAAACTGGCCCTTTTTGCTGTAATTAATTCTTTCTTAAAAATGGCTGCTTTTCTTCTCCAGTTTTGTACATCTTCTGGACACTTGGTTCTTTCGGCTTTGACTCTTGCTATATTTCTTTCGTGTTTTAACTTAGATAAAGATGGAGACCAAAAGTAGCAATATTTCTTTAACTTTCCTTTGGGGAAAAAAATTATTTTTGTACAATTTATATTGTAGTGTTTTTTTTATAAGAAAAGAAGCAAAATCCAGGCAACCGCAGTCAAATGATACCCCGTCATCATCCATGCATGCCATCACACCAATTATTTTACGTGGACCCTCCCCGTCCTTTACACAGGCACATTTGACTGTGGTTGCCGAGACTCGAACTCATGACCTCAGGCTTTGAGTGCATGGCCAGTGCACTACGTGTTGCCTTAACGATCATGGCTATTCAAGCCAGCAGGCTGAAGGGTCCCAGACCACCTAATCTAAACCGGTTTCGAATTAGAGGAAGAACGGCCTAAGTAGCAAAATAATTCAGGACTGAAAGGGTTAAAATGTGCAGAAAACATTTTTTACAGGTTTGCTAACATAAACCAAGTGACCAACATAAAAGCTAGAATTATTTATGCTTGAGCCGTGTGTATTCAAATCGATCTCATTCCAGATTGAATTCAACATGTATACATGGATCATATTGAGAATGGGATTGGACTCAAATCGATTTTGGTTCTCCATGGAAACATAGTAAATGTCTTTGTTATGCATTTAACTCAAATTATTTCACTTTCTTTACCACCTACCAAAGAAAACATTATATTACACATAATCATTTGTTCACTGAAATGCATGTTTTGAGGTCCCCTGCAAAAGAAAGCTTTTGTGTGTATCAACACCATAATTAAAAAATAAATGGTCAAATGTCTGTGAAATCTTTTATTAAACACAGAATCATGTTAAGAGGGCAAGCAAAAATATTAAAGGCACCCAAAGAAATAATTTATATGCAAAATTATTAAATGTCTTTTTTTTTTTCTAAAAAAAGAACACATGTTATATTCACATAGCTTATTCTATCCACTTCATTTATTTCTAAATTTCATCTACAAAAACTTATATTTCTGTCTACTTCATCTTAATTGATAAACATTTGTGGAACTGTTTTGCTGTTATTTTACATACAATAGGGATACAGGATAGTGAGGCAATAGTGCAAGATCTGGGGCATGGCCATGGACACAAACCTTCTGCAACTGCAGCCAGTGATAATCTATTCTCTATACTGCACGAGACCTCATCTCTTCTGTATGTGGACCATGAAATGAGGTTCTGGGCTGCACTCATTGCCACAACATTGGAGTGTCCTGAGTGGCTCTCCTGGGGATCATACCTTCCCCACGTGGCATGCAGGTGTATCTGGTAACAGCCGAACCAATCCACTGGCAGCAAAAGCTCACCTCCCATACAATCTTCTGTATGTGGACCATGAAATGAGGTTCTGGGCTGCACTCATTGCCACAACATTGGAGTGTCCTGGGTGGCTCTCCTGGGGATCATACCTTCCCCACGTGGCATGCATGTTACCATCTGGTAACAGCCAAACTAATCCACTGGCAGCAAAAGCTCACCTCCCATACAATCTTTCCCTGAGAATCTTGCATTTCAAAATTTAAAATTAAAATGCCCATATTTTTCATATCCCAGGTGGAAGGGAAGTCATTACATTAATTTAAACCAGTGGTAGATCTTGGTGACCACCTCTGTAGCACACTTGGTGGTGTGCTTGCCTCTGGCGCTGAGGACCCGGGTTCAATCCCCGGTACCAGCATGGGGATGGGTGCACTCAGCCTTGTTAGTCCCGTGGGGACCAATTGAGGAGTTACTTGATGGAAAAGTAGTGGCCCCACGTCGTGAAGACCACATAACTGGCTGGGGGGGATCAGGACGCTGACCATGTACCACCCCTGTAGTGGGTCGAGGTGGGGGACGCAGCGGCTGGGCAGTAAGTTTTGGCTCTTCATCGGCTATTGTGCTGGGCCTTAGTTTAGTTTAGTTTAGGTAGATTGATATTTGGAACACAGCTGCATCTAATGTTTTTGTCTCTGATAATTTCCTATGGCGATATTTTAGTTTTGTTGAAAACAAGCTGGCAACACTGCATATTGTGTGGGTGTCACTTTTACTAGCTCAGTACATAAACAAACACCGCAGCTGCGCGTCTCGTGAATGTAAACAAATACCATGTTGTATCCTTCCATGTTTACTGTGTGAGTGTAGGCCAATCAGAATTGTTATCTCCCAAAACGTTACACGACCCTGCAAGCAACCGACTGTTTACATCCAGAAACCAGTTCAGATTTCTGACCAACCTCAAAGCAGTGTTGCTGAGTTACTTCATGTCTGGAAAACCTGCTTGTAATATTCCTTTAAATCTTTTAAGTGATTAATTATTTCAAAACCTTGTGTGATATTCTCTGAAGCTATGTCAGTAATACATTACTCTATGTATCTTAAAAGTAACAAACTGTTATCTTCGTACATTCTTGCAGAATTAAGCTTCCAATTTGGAACAAAACCCATCTATTTTTTTGCAATTAGCTGATCAAAGAACAAAATGCCATTAGATTTTTTTGTTTGAAAAGCTTCTATGAAGCACATATTATAAGGAATGTAATAAACTTCCTTCCACCCGATATACACCAGTGGTCAGGGTTCAAATTAACAGGGGATGGGGATTTCCCCCTCTTATTACATGATTTCCACAGTTCATCAAAGACAAATTCCTTCCCTGCCTTTTTACTGTATTTAGTATTACTGCTCTTTGAAAATACAAGAAGATACAGAACATTTTCAATGTAGACTGTACATGGTACAGGTGTGAGCTGTGAGAAAGCAAAAGTATCATATCGCAAGTAAGTTAAACAAAAAACAATTCTCAGGTTCATTAGCTCTGCCGGCATTCAGAGTCACAGTTCCAGCAATTCTGCAGACTGCACTTTGCAATATTTAGTTCAGTTTCTTGCAACTCGTATGGATAAAATCGTGAAAGAAAGCGAAAAGTTTCAGAAAGTAATGACAGTGATGTACTCTGGTTCGAATCTCAGGCTTCAGCTTCAAGTAATATCAAAGTTTCTAAGGTAAAAACTGCAGCATTAGACGTACTATGTGTTACCAAACATAGTGAGAATAAGGCATTACACTAATCGGGGGATGTGTGTACAAAACTACATGTTGAAAAATCTGATGTGTTACACTCACATGACTTTCTCTACTCCTGTACTAACCATCCAAAACTCACACAAATAACAAGGAATATCTCCAAAATGGTTCACTCTACAAAAAAAATATTTGGACATAAATTGTGTGTTTTACAAGGTCTACATTTTTTTGTATAGTAAGATTTGATCTATCTCTTACATTTGCGAGTTATTTAAAAGTCATCCAGAATAATCAGGACTACATAGGCTATAGCCAGAAAATTCAAAATGTATATTTCATTTGTCATAAAACTGTCTTAAACATAATGTCATTTTAATCAAAACTGTTAGACCAATTTTCAAATTTTCCATGCAAAGGGTAGTTTAGGGTGGAGGAAGTTTCTTCAAAATCTTTGTGCCACATCCTTGAAAGACATTAAACGTAAATACCAACTTTGGTTTTTAACCAATGTTTTGTTTTTGAGTTATGCTGTCCACAGACTGAGACACTCACACACACACAGATCTTTTTCTAAAAGTACTGTTTTTGGAATCAGGGGGCCTCAAAACATATTTCCAGTGAAATCTCGACATAAAATTTTTGGGTGAAATACAATACTTCCTCTACCTACTATACGTAGTAGAGAAAGTAGAAATGGAAAATCGCCCTTGACTTTCATTTAACAGTTTTGGGAGAGTTATATCACGCCTGTACTGCTCAGAAATACAAAATCACGGTGCTCTTAAAGACAGTAAAATGCATATTGCTGCTGCTACATTTATGTATATAACACACCATTATTGCCATAAATACAGAGAGACCCAAAAACATCTGAACCACTGTGCGGTGTTTTTCCACTGCATACATGAATACATAACATCTGCTGCTGTACACAAGGTCATGGTTGACTTGTTTTTCTCTGCTCTGAAAGTGCAGTATAGAGCTGATAGTCATATGTGGTTGATTTATTACCAGTGTGCTTCTTTATTTTGTACTGTACTTAGTCACAAAGTGTATTATGGTTCAGCATTTGTTTTCTATGGCACAGGGTGTATGTATTTATTTATAATTCATATGTGTTATCTCAGTCAGCTTGCCAAGTGGAAGTGTGATTTGCAGAAAGATTTCCAGGTGTAAAAGTTCCAGGCCGTAGAACTTTACAATAAATGTCAGGCCACAGAAAGTGTTCAGGCTCAGAATTCTAAAAGGTGGGTACGGTTTTTACCGAAGAAACATTAGATGACATTGTTTATTGTTTGGAGAATTCCCTCCATAAATTGTTTAGGCATCTTTCACAACAGGCAGGCATTTCTTATGGCTCTGTGCAAAGAGCTACTAAATTGCTGAAGTTAACATCATATAAAACAACTGTGGCACATGCTCTTCAACCAGGTGATCCTATAATTAGGTGCTCATTTTATGAGTGAACTCTCAGTGATGTATACAATGGCAAAATTTACCCAAATTTAATATTTTTCATGGGCAAGGCGTGGTTCCACCTTCATGGACATGTGTGTTAACAAAATAAACATTATTGCAGCTCTGAGAAACCTAATATTGTTTATGAAATACTCCATCATGAGGAACAAATTGGTATATGGTGCATCATTAGCAGAGAAAGAGTCATAGGACCATTCTTTTTGAGTCAACAATTGATGCCTGTACTAACGTGAATACAATTTTGGCCCCTTTTTTACTTTCTCTACTGGTAAGTAGGGGAAGTATTGTATTCCACCCAAAAATTCGATGTCGAGATTTCACCGGAAATATATGTTTTGAGGCCCCCTGAATCCAAAAAAAGCATTTTTAGAAAAAGGTCCGCGCGTGTGTGTCTGTCTGTGTGTCTGGGTGTCTGTCAGTCTGTGGACAGCATAACTCAAAAACGAAAAGTCGGTTAAAAGCCAAACTTGGTATTTAAGTTTAATGTCTTTCAGGGATGCGACACGAAATTTTGAAGAAAATAGCCCCACCCTACACTACCCTTTACGTGGAAGATTTTTCAAAAATTTTGATTTTCTTGAAAATGGCTCTAACAACTTTGATTAAAATGTCATATGTTTGAGATATTTTGATGACAAATGAAATGTATATCTTGAATTTTCTGGCTATAGCCCCTGTAGTCGTATTTACTTTGGACGACTTTTGCATAACTAGTAAACCGTTAGAGATAGACCAAATTATACTGTACAAAAACGTTGTTGTTGTTGTTTTCTAGTGCCTTGCATCTGGCAATGAAGCCATTAGCATTCGTGCTTTCCAATACTTTTGAACTGTAATTTTTTCTGATCTTAATGCTTCACAGGTCTTCAAGTGGTATTCGTTCATTTCTGCTGGATTGTTACACAGGACACATTGGTGAGGCTGAGATACCTATTCTAGGACTCATATTCATGTATGTGGCTTTCATGTAACTGTTTTCTTAATGGGCACCAGTTTTACAATGTGGCAGTTACATCACCCGACTTAAACCCCCATTTTGCAAGGGGGACCACACCTATCGTTGGTCAACGGGTCCATCGGACCTAACCGGGAGGACTAAATAGGTGGTATTTAGATCCACCGACCTTCCCCTCATGTGCCTCTGAGGGACGCTGTTGTGCTGTGATAGGCCAGCACATATGTAAATGACATTTCCTCCATTTTAGATGAAACAGTTATACCGCTGTGATTCGGTCCCCAGAGCCTCATCTGTTAAAAGCAGGGTGCACCACGGGCAGGATGAGGATGGGAATTGGATAGGAGAGGCTATAGGAGGCGCATCACTACCCCTTACTACCCCCTGTACAAAAATGTAGATCTTGCTAAAATACACAATTTATGTCTCAATAAATTTTCTTGTAGGGTGAACCATTTCGGAGATATTCCTTGTTATGTGTGTGAGTTTCAGAAAACTTAAAACTTTAGCGAAATGCAACAATGTTGTTCATTTTTTTATATGTTAATCGTGCAAAGAGAACGGAATCTCAAAGGTCAAAAAGATTTGACTGTCGCGCAAAGCCTTCTGTATTCTAATATTCCCCTTGCACCTACAAGGACATAAGCAATAAGATAATTTGTACAAATGTTTATCTTAACTAGCATGGAGATATAGGAATAAGAGTTTGTTAGAATGGTTAGTACAAGAGTAGAGAAAGTCATGTGAGTGCAACACATCAGATTTTTTAAAGAACTATCTGATAGGGACCAGGAGTTTGCCTTTTTTTAACAAGACTCTGCTACACCTCACACAGCCCATCTTTTGATGAGAACAGTTGAAAGTGCGTTTCAGGACAAAATTATTTGTAGAGATTTATGGCCCCCTCGGTTCCCTGACCTAACCCCCTGTGATTTCTATCTCTGGGGTAACTTAAAGCATAAAGTGTACAAGAGAAATCCACACACCCTGGAAGAATTAAAACAAAATATCTGCCAAAAAATTGCCAGCATTTCTCTATGTGAACTATGGGGAGTGATGGATAGTTTTCTAAAGAGGTACCAAAAATGTATGGACAACGATGATGGCCAATTTCAGCATCTCCTTTATTAACATTGGTAAGTAAAGCCTTTAAAAATGTTGTATGGTTTCATCTGCACTGTTCTATAACAGCAGCAGTCGGCGATGAGCGCCGAGGATGCATACAGGTAGAATACAGCACAGTAGGTTTGGAGACTTTTGGATTACCTGTTATAAAACAAACCTAAGTTTCCCCCATCGATGGAAACTCTGATTTGAAGACTAACAGTGGTGTGCTACGACTGTTGTACCCTGACCTGCAGTCGTTAAGGAGCAAATCTTGCTGCCTCCTGTCACTACCCACCACCCTGCACATCCCGTCATTATAGTGGTTAAGCCCTGACATATGACACACCTCGAGCTGTCCTCAGCCTGCCAACACCCCTCAGCATCAGTCTCTGATGTATACAGACTTTGAAATGCTATTTCTCAGCAATGAAATGAGACAGAAATACAATTTTTCTTGTACTTATATGATCTAGAAGTCATTGGAAAAGCACAGCATAACAATGTTTATCATTTGATGTGTGCTTATAAACAAACATGTTAGGATATTGTCATTCGATGAATGTTATAGTTACTGGAAAGTGAAGGTACTAATTGTCATAATTACAGGGAGCACCTTTGTAACTCTTCCAGGAGTAATGGCATGGTGTGGTCTGTCTTCCAGAGGAGTAACTGGGTCCTACTTACCTGTAAATGTTGCAAATCATGTCTTAATGATCTCTTTGAGAACCAAAATGAGGTTTACACCTGGTGCAGTTGTTTTTGTTGTTGTAGTGTTTAATGCCCGCTTTTACTACTACGGCACCACAGGCAGTGACACTGATGATACATGGAATGAAGATGGAGCACCAGTGGAATGAGATGGCGGGGGGAAACTGGAGCACCCGGAGAAAACCTGCCCTGATGCCGCTTCGTCCACCACGAATACCACATGCGGGTCTCTGGAATTGAACCCGGGCCGCCAAGGTGGTAAGCGAGTGCGCTAACCGCTCGGCCACGGCGCTGCCGCAGTTGTTTTTACTATGCGGCATGACATATTGAGCAATAGAACTCTTATCTTAATCTCAGGTCATGGCCAGGGAATAAAGCATAGACCGGACTTTTCCAATGAAATTTACAAATTTATTTTACTGTACACTTTTTATTGTTGTTATTTTTATGTTGTTACAATATTTCTTCACTTTTTAAAACATTTCCAACTAACTGGCATGCCTGAAACCATATGATTTGCAATTTGTTTGGTAAGTTACCAAAAATGGCTTCTGTCTTCCACAAATCCGTTGACCAAGTGCTGTTTGGAAAATTGTTGTATAGCAATATCATTCGGCTTAATACATTTTCTTCTATAAAGATAATAAATAATAATTTAGAGATTATAAGCTCCACTTATTTTAGTATCTGCTACAAGTTCTTGAAATCAAAGGCAAACTCAATCAAATCTTTGTTGCTTCATTGTTAATAACTTCAGCTTTTACAAATATTGCACTGATAATTGTGAAACTAAGATAGGTGAAGCTTATAGTCTCTAAGTTATGTTTACATTTATAGATTTATGTTACTTCACTGTTAATAGCTTGTTCTCTCATTATACATTTTTCTATTTAGTCAGAATTATCCCGATGACATCATGTGATTATGACGTATACATGATTTGGAGGTCATTTCGGTCATGCCACAAATAACATTAATTCACATATCAAATTTCTCTCCAAACATGGTATGATGCACAACATTATCAGTTACATAAACATGATCGAAATATTGAAGCAAGGTTAACAATAATAATAATTTCCACAAATTGACAACAGATTAAATAATAAAAAACATTCAATTAATAAAGTCAAACTATTATGAATGATTGTTTAGCTTAAAGATTCCTTCAAATACATATCTGCTTCACTTCCAACAAGATGGGGCTCCAGCTCATTCCCACGTCATTGTGAGAAATTTTCTCAATTGCATATTGAATATCAGAGATAGGCAGGATGAAGAGGAAGTGGAATCTCCCAATTTAACTGCTCTGGCCTCTACATTTGGGAACACAGAGCACATGCCACGAAACTACAGACACTGGAGGCAATGAGACATCGGACTGAACATGTTATCAGTGATATTCTATTAGCAACAATCCAGACGATATATCCCCCTGTTTGACCTCATTGTTGGGAGTGTGTTGTGACAGAGAATGAAAATGTGCAGGCTTAAGGAGGTTTAAGGCATTGTATTTCTGTCTCATTACGTTGCTGAGTAATACTGTTCCAAAGTGTGTATACATAAATTTGGTATGCTGTATTATAAAATTAGAATTGCAACTTTTTGTGTAGCTGCAGTTTGAAATACGAGCATATTTATATTGCTATTTCATTTGTTCACTTGTTATAGTCACTTATTTAGTTAAAATATGCAATTCTTAAAGACAGTTCCAGAATCTTGTCAGTCCATTCCAAACAGTTTTGTTTATCCAGATGAGTATTGTAGTAACTTCAAAGGCGTCTTATTCCTTCTATGGGTTGAGTAGAGTTTTGGAAGGGATTGTACTTACCTGTTGAATTTTTCCTCGCCATGTCCTCCGCACTTGACGTTTTGCGCTGTTCGATGCGCAGGTTGGGGATGTTGAACGGTGGCACATGCATGTTGTCTGAACTGTACTGGTGACGCAGTGGCCTGTGCCTCTCCGGACTAGGCAGCGACAGATTATCCAACTTCAACTTGTTCCGTTGATTTCTGCAATGCAATTTCATGTGAGGGCCTTCTCTTTTGCTTGCACAAAGATATTATCAATAGTAATATCATAGGTTGAACATTTCATCACGAGTGTGCAGCTTGACGGAAATCATCAGGACAAGATGGAATCATGAGTGCCTACGTCAAGTATGGGTATCTCAGCTTACAGCTTGGCCTGGAGCAAGCAAACTGCTGGCTAGATCTGGGCCAGTGCAGACACTTATGCATCATGCAACTTTACAGGGAGATGCGGATGAAAGCATGCAACATTTTTAAAACTACTTTATGGGCTTCACTTACAAACTTTATGAAAGGAGATGAGACCATCATTGTCCACATGCATCTCTTTAGGAAACTATCCATCACTCGCCGTAGTTCACATTGGCAAATACTGGCAATTTCCTGGCAGATATTTTTATTTAATTCTCCCAGCGTGTGTGACTTTGTGTTGTACACTTTATGTTTTAAGTTACACCAGAGGTAGAAATCATTTATTGAAACTTTGAGAAACCTTTTAAATTATGTTTTACCTCCCCCCACCCCTTTCTGATTAGAGAATTAATACACAGAGAGTCTGATTTTGCCTTTTTCCAACAAGACTCTGCAACAGCTCACACAGCCAATCTTTTGATAAGAACAATTGAAGTGTGTTTCAGGACAGAATTATTAGTAGAGATTTATGGCCCACCAGCTAACTCCTGCAATTTCTATGTCTGCAGTAACTTAAAACAAGATAGCATCACCTTTCACAAAATTGGTAAGTAAAGCCTTTAAAAGTAGTTTTAAGAATATTGTATGGTTTCATCCATATCTTTATATCATAGCAGCAGAGGGCAACAGGCACAGAGGATGCAGACAAACAAAACACCACACAGTCCATTTAGAGGACTTTTGCTCTTTCGGTAGAAGATCCCATGTGCAGGAAATATGGGATGAATTTTGAGTTTTCCCTAAATGTACCATGCAAATGTGAAGCATTTGCTATACATAGATCTGTACCTTGAGCTTCATCATCTTGGAACCTGAGGATATAAAAACGTCAGTTATCAAGGACGTGGTCCACTTTTTCAGGACCGCTGAACCTGAATAATCTGCCCAGTATAAGGGGCACCAAGGGCTGCAAGAGCATATCTCAATGTCTCAGGCAGGGGCACTCATTTTATCATCATTAGTGTCATTGTCCTCATCATCAGCATCATCAACTATTAATAAGATCAAAATACACAGCTATTTTATGTAACAGTGTTTAATTAAATTAATTGCATAAGAATGGCATGGAAAATAGCTGAGAATAAGTGTTAAGTAATTGCTGAAACTAGTAAGGTAAGCTATGACCATTGTAAGGTCCTTTAGTATGTAGAATTGTTGAATATTTTCATCACAATGTTTAAACTTTGCCAACTTCCACATAAGGAGTTGTATCATGCAGCAGTTATGGTTGGAGCAAACACTTACATGGTCCCAAACACCCACTGTCTAAAGAGATACAGCAACATAACCTGTAATGTTCTTGTCCATCATACACATCAAAAGTACTTTTTGAGATAATTACAATTTTCTAGACATTTCTGAATGTTCCACACTGAAAATTCCATCGACAATATAAGCGAGTGGTCTCACCCGGCAGTCAGGTAATACATCAGTGAGAGGGCTTCCAATCAACGTCTATGAGTGTGTTTGTGATGTACAGACTGTCTTCAGATGCTCCATCATCTCCAGGGGACAAGTCTACTCCTGCACATATAGGGTAACATTACCATACCTGTCTATGTGGTCCAGCATCTCCAGGGGACAAGTGAACTGCTGCACATATAGGGTAACATTACCATACATGTCTATGTGCTCCAGCATCTCCAGGGGACAAGTGTACTGTTGCACATATAGGGTAACATTACCATACCTGTCTATGTGGTCCAGCATCTCCAGGGGACAAGTCTACTGTTGCACATATAGGGTAACATTACCATACATGTCTATGTGGTCCAGCATCTCCAGGGGACAAGTGTACTGTTGCACATATAGGGTAACATTACCATACATGTCTGTGTGGTCCAGCATCTCCAGGGGGCAAGTGAACTGTTGCACATATAGGGTAACATTACCATACATGTCTATGTGGTCCAGCATCTCCAGGAGACAAGTATACTGTTGCACATATTGGGTAACATTAACATACATGTCTGTGTGGTCCAGCATCTCCAGGGGGCAAGTATACTCCTGCACATATAGGGTAACATTACCATACCTGTCTATGTGGTCCAGCATCTCCAGGGGACAAGTGTACTGCTGCACATATAGGGTAACATTACCATACATGTCTATGTGGTCCAGCATCTCCAGGAGACAAGTGTACTGCTACACATATAGGGTAACATTACCATACCTGTCTGTGTGGTCCAGCATCTCCAGGGGACAAGTGTACTGCTACACATATAGGGTAACATTACCATACCTGTCTATGTGGTCCAGCATCTCCAGGAGACAAGTGTACTGCTACACATATAGGGTAACATTACCATACCTGTCTATGTGGTCCAGCATTTCCAGGGGACAAGTGTACTGCTGCACATATAGGGTAACATTACCATACATGTCTATGTGGTCCAGCATCTCCAGGGGACAAGTGTACTGCTGCACATATAGGGTAACATTACCATATATGTCTATGTGGTCCAGCATCTCCAGGGGACAAGTGTACTGCTGCACATATAGGGTAACATTACCATACCTGTCTATGTGGTCCAGCATCTCCAGGGGACAAGTGTACTGCTGCACGTATAGGGTAACATTACCATACATGTCTATGTGGTCCAGCATCTCCAGGGGACAAGTGTACTGCTGCACATATAGGGTAACATTACCATACCTGTCTATGTGGTCCAGCATCTCCAGGGGACAAGTGTACTCCTGCACATATAGGGTAACATTACCATACATGTCTGTGTGGTCCAGCATCTCCAGGGGACAAGTGTACTCCTGCACATATAGGGTAACATTACCATACATGTCTATGTGGTCCAGCATCTCCAGGGGACAAGTGTACTGTTGCACATATAGGGTAACATTACCATACATGTCTATGTGCTCCAGCATCTCCAGGGGACAAGTGTACTGTTGCACATATAGGGTAACATTACAATACATGTCTATGTGGTCCAGCATCTCCAGGGGACAAGTCCACTGTTGCACATATAGGGTAACATTACCATACATGTCTATGTGGTCCAGCATCTCCAGGGGACAAGTCCACTGTTGCACATATAGGGTAACATTACAATACATGTCTATGTGGTCCAGCATCTCCAGGGGACAAGTCTACTCCTGCACATATAGGGTAACATTACCATACATGTCTATGTGGTCCAGCATCTCCAGGGGACAAGTCCACTGTTGCACATATAGGGTAACATTACCATACATGTCTATGTGGTCCAGCATCTCCAGGGGACAAGTCCACTGTTGCACATATAGGGTAACATTACAATACATGTCTATGTGGTCCAGCATCTCCAGGGGACAAGTCTACTCCTGCACATATAGGGTAACATTACCATACATGTCTATGTGGTCCAGCATCTCCAGGGGACAAGTCCACTGTTGCACATATAGGGTAACATTACCATACATGTCTATGTGGTCCAGCATCTCCAGGGGACAAGTGTACTGTTGCACATATAGGGTAACATTACAATACATGTCTGTGTGGTCCAGCATCTCCAGGGGACAAGTGTACTGTTGCACATATAGGGTAACATTACCATACATGTCTGTGTGGTCCAGCATCTCCAGGGGACAAGTCTACTCCTGCACATATAGGGTAACATTACCATACATGTCTATGTGGTCCAGCATCTCCAGGGGACAAGTGTACTGCTGCACATATAGGGTAACATTACCATACATGTCTATGTGGTCCAGCATCTCCAGGGGACAAGTGTACTCCTGCACATATAGGGTAACATTACCATACATGTCTATGTGGTCCAGCATCTCCAGGGGACAAGTGTACTGCTACACATATAGGGTAACATTACCATACATGTCTGTGTGGTCCAGCATCTCCAGGAGACAAGTGAACTGCTGCACATATAGGGTAACATTACCATACATGTCTATGTAGTCCAGCATCTCCAGGGGACAAGTGAACTGTTGCACATATAGGGTAACATTACCATACATGTCTATGTGGTCCAGCATCTCCAGGAGACAAGTGAACTGTTGCACATATAGGGTAACATTACCATACATGTCTATGTGGTCCAGCATCTCCAGGAGACAAGTGTACTGCTGCACATATAGGGTAACATTACCATACATGTCTATGTGGTCCAGCATCTCCAGGAGACAAGTATACTGTTGCACATATAGGGTAACATTACCATACATGTCTATGTGGTCCAGCATCTCCAGGAGACCAGTATACTGTTGCACATATAGGGTAACATTACCATACATGTCTGTGTGGTGCAGCATCTCCAGGAGACAAGTATACTGTTGCACATATAGGGTAACATTACCATTCATGTCTATGTGCTCCAGCATCTCCAGGAGACAAGTATACTGTTGCACATATAGGGTAACATTACCATACATGTCTATGTGGTCCAGCATCTCCAGGAGACAAGTATACTGTTGCACATATAGGGTAACATTACCATACATGTCTATGTGCTCCAGCATCTCCAGGAGACAAGTATACTGTTGCACATATAGGGTAACATTACCATACATGTCTATGTGGTCCAGCATCTCCAGGAGACAAGTATACTGTTGCACATATAGGGTAACATTACCATACATGTCTATGTGCTCCAGCATCTCCAGGAGACAAGTATACTGTTGCACATATAGGGTAACATTACCATACATGTCTATGTGGTCCAGCATCTCCAGGGGACAAGTATACTGTTGCACATAGGGGGTAACATTACCATACAGGTCTGTGTGGTCCAGCATCTCCAGGGGACAAGTGAACTGCTACACATATAGGGTAACATTACCATACCTGTCTATGTGCTCCAGCATCTCCAGGAGACAAGTATACTGTTGCACATATAGGGTAACATTACCATACATGTCTGTGTGGTCCAGCATCTCCAGGAGACAAGTGTACAGCTGCACATATAGGGTAACTTTACCATACCTGTCCTATGTGGTCCAGCATCTCCAGGGGACAAGTATACTGTTGCACATATAGGGTAACATTACCATACATGTCTATGTGGTGCAGCATTTCCAGGGGACAAGTATACTGTTGCACATATAGGGTAACATTACCATACATGTCTATGTGGTCCAGCATCTCCAGGGGACAAGTGTACTGCTGCACATATAGGGTAACATTACCATACATGTCTATGTGGTCCAGCATCTCCAGGGGACAAGTGTACTGTTGCACATATAGGGTAACATTACCATACATGTCTGTGTGCTCCAGCATCTCCAGGAGACAAGTATACTGTTGCACATATAGGGTAACATTACCATACATGTCTGTGTGGTCCAGCATCTCCAGGGGGCAAGTGAACTGTTGCACATATAGGGTAACATTACCATACCTGTCTATGTGGTCCAGCATCTCCAGGGGACAAGTGTACTGCTGCACATATAGGGTAACATTACCATACATGTCTATGTGGTCCAGCATCTCCAGGAGACAAGTGTACTGCTACACATATAGGGTAACATTACCATACCTGTCTATGTGGTCCAGCATCTCCAGGGGACAAGTGTACTGCTACACATATAGGGTAACATTACCATACCTGTCTATGTGGTCCAGCATCTCCAGGGGACAAGTGTACTGCTACACATATAGGGTAACATTACCATACCTGTCTATGTGGTCCAGCATCTCCAGGGGACAAGTGTACTGCTGCACATATAGGGTAACATTACCATACATGTCTGTGTGGTCCAGCATCTCCAGGGGACAAGTGTACTGTTGCACATATAGGGTAACATTACCATACCTGTCTATGTGGTCCAGCATCTCCAGGGGACAAGTATACTGCTGCACATATAGGGTAACATTACCATACATGTCTATGTGGTCCAGCATCTCCAGGGAACAAGTGTACTGTTGCACATATAGGGTAACATTACCATACCTGTCTATGTGGTCCAGCATCTCCAGGGGACAAGTGTACTGCTACACATATAGGGTAACATTACCATACATGTCTATGTGGTCCAGCATCTCCAGGGGACAAGTGTAGTGTTGCACATATAGGGTAACATTACCATACATGTCTATGTGGTCCAGCATCTCCAGGGGGCAAGTGTACTGTTGCACATATAGGGTAACATTACCATACATGTCTGTGTGGTCCAGCATCTCCAGGGGGCAAGTGTACTGTTGCACATATAGGGTAACATTACCATACATGTCTATGTGGTCCAGCATCTCCAGGGGACAAGTGTACTGCTACACATATAGGGTAACATTACCATACATGTCTGTGTGGTCCAGCATCTCCAGGGGGCAAGTGTACTGTTGCACATATAGGGTAACATTACCATACATGTCTATGTGGTCCAGCATCTCCAGGGGACAAGTATACTGCTGCACATATAGGGTAACATTACCATACATGTCTATGTGGTCCAGCATCTCCAGGGGACAAGTGTACTGTTGCACATATAGGGTAACATTACCATACCTGTCTATGTGGTCCAGCATCTCCAGGGGACAAGTATACTGTTGCACATATAGGGTAACATTACCATACCTGTCTATGTGGTCCAGCATCTCCAGGAGGCAAGTGTACTGCTACACATATAGGGTAACATTACCATACCTGTCTATGTGGTCCAGTATCTCCAGGGGACAAGTGTACTGTTGCACATATAGGGTAACATTACCATACCTGTCTATGTGGTCCAGCATCTCCAGGGGACAAGTATACTGTTGCACATATAGGGTAACATTACCATACATGTCTATGTGGTCCAGCATCTCCAGGGGACAAGTCTACTCCTGCACATATAGGGTAACATTACCATACATGTCTATGTGGTCCAGCATCTCCAGGAGACAGGTATACTGTTGCACATATAGGGTAACATTACCATACATGTCTATGTGGTCCAGCATCTCCAGGGGACAAGTGAACTGCTACACATATAGGGTAACATTACCATACATGTCTATGTGGTCCAGCATCTCCAGGGGACAAGTGAACTGCTACACATATAGGGTAACATTACCATACCTGTCTATGTGGTCCAGCATCTCCAGGGGACAAGTGAACTGCTGCACATGTAGGGTAACATTACCATACATGTCTATGTGGTCCAGCATCTCCAGGAGACAAGTGTACTGCTACAAATATAGGGTAACATTACCATACATGTCTATGTGCTCCAGCATCTCCAGGGGACAAGTGTACTGCTACACATATAGGGTAACATTACCATACATGTCTATGTGGTCCAGCATCTCCAGGGGACAAGTGTACTGCTGCACATATAGGGTAACATTACCATACATGTCTATGTGGTCCAGCATCTCCAGGGGACAAGTATACTGTTGCACATATACGGTAACATTACCATACATGTCGGTGTGCTCCAGCATCTCCAGGAGACAAGTATACTGTTGCACATATAGGGTAACATTACCATACATGTCTGTGTGGTCCAGCATCTCCAGGGGGCAAGTGAACTGTTGCACATATAGGGTAACATTACCATACATGTCTGTGTGGTCCAGCATCTCCAGGAGACAAGTATACTGTTGCACATATTGGGTAACATTACCATACATGTCTGTGTGGTCCAGCATCTCCAGGGGGCAAGTATACTCCTGCACATATAGGGTAACATTACCATACCTGTCTATGTGGTCCAGCATCTCCAGGGGACAAGTGTACTGCTGCACATATAGGGTAACATTACCATACATGTCTATGTGGTCCAGCATCTCCAGGAGACAAGTGTACTGCTACACATATAGGGTAACATTACCATACCTGTCTATGTGGTCCAGCATCTCCAGGGGACAAGTGTACTGCTACACATATAGGGTAACATTACCATACCTGTCTATGTGCTCCAGCATCTCCAGAGGACAAGTGTACTGCTACACATATAGGGTAACATTACCATACCTGTCTATGTGGTCCAGCATCTCCAGGGGACAAGTGTACTGCTGCACATATAGGGTAACATTACCATACATGTCTGTGTGGTCCAGCATCTCCAGGAGACAAGTGTACTGCTGCACATATAGGGTAACATTACCATACATGTCTATGTGGTGCAGCATCTCCAGGAGACAAGTCTACTGCTGCACATATAGGGTAACATTACCATACATGTCTATGTGGTCCAGCATCTCCAGGGGACAAGTGTACTGTTGCACATATAGGGTAACATTACCATACATGTCTATGTGGTCCAGCTTCTCCAATGGACAAGTATACTGCTGCACATATAGGGTAACATTACCATACATGTCTATGTGGTCCAGCATCTCCAGGGGACAAGTGTACTGTTGCACATATAGGGTAACATTACCATACATGTCTATGTGGTCCAGCATCTCCAGGGGACAAGTGTACTGCTACACATATAGGGTAACACTACCATACATGTCTGTGTGGTCCAGCATCTCCAGGAGACAAGTGTACTGCTGCACATATAGGGTAACATTACCATACATGTCTATGTGCTCCAGCATCTCCAGGGGACAAGTGTACTGCTACACATATAGGGTAACATTACCATACATGTCTGTGTGGTGCAGCATCTCCAGGAGACAAGTCTACTGCTGCACATATAGGGTAACATTACCATACATGTCTATGTGGTCCAGCATCTCCAGGGGACAAGTGTACTGTTGCACATATAGGGTAACATTACCATACATGTCTATGTGGTCCAGCTTCTCCAGGGGACAAGTATACTGCTGCACATATAGGGTAACATTACCATACATGTCTATGTGGTCCAGCATCTCCAGGGGACAAGTATACTGCTCCACATATAGAGTAACATTACCATACATGTCTATGTGGTCCAGCATCGCCAGGGGACAAGTGTACTGTTGCACATATAGGGTAACATTACCATAGCTGTCTATGTGGTCCAGCATCTCCAGGGGACAAGTATACTGCTGCACATATAGGGTAACATTACCATACATGTCTATGTGGTCCAGCATCTCCAGGGAACAAGTGTACTGTTGCACATATAGGGTTACATTACCATACCTGTCTATGTGGTCCAGCATCTCCAGGGGACAAGTGTACTGCTACACATATAGGGTAACATTACCATACATGTCTATGTGGTCCAGCATCTCCAGGGGACAAGTGTACTGTTGCACATATAGGGTAACATTACCATACATGTCTATGTGGTCCAGCATCTCCAGGGGGCAAGTGTACTGTTGCACATATAGGGTAACATTACCATACATGTCTGTGTGGTCCAGCATCTCCAGGGGGCAAGTGTACTGTTGCACATATAGGGTAACATTACCATACATGTCTATGTGGTCCAGCATCTCCAGGGGACAAGTGTACTGCTACACATATAGGGTAACATTACCATACATGTCTGTGTGGTCCAGCATCTCCAGGGGGCAAGTGTACTGTTGCACATATAGGGTAACATTACCATACATGTCTATGTGGTCCAGCATCTCCAGGGGACAAGTATACTGCTGCACATATAGGGTAACATTACCATACATGTCTATGTGGTCCAGCATCTCCAGGGAACAAGTGTACTGTTGCACATATAGGGTAACATTACCATACCTGTCTATGTGGTCCAGCATCTCCAGGGGACAAGTATACTGTTGCACATATAGGGTAACATTACCATACCTGTCTATGTGGTCCAGCATCTCCAGGGGGCAAGTGTACTGCTACACATATAGGGTAACATTACCATACCTGTCTATGTGGTCCAGCATCTCCAGGGGACAAGTGTACTGTTGCACATATAGGGTAACATTACCATACCTGTCTATGTGGTCCAGCATCTCCAGGGGACAAGTATACTGTTGCACATATAGGGTAACATTACCATACATGTCTATGTGGTCCAGCATCTCCAGGGGACAAGTCTACTCCTGCACATATAGGGTAACATTACCATACATGTCTATGTGGTCCAGCATCTCCAGGAGACAAGTATACTGTTGCACATATAGGGTAACATTACCATACATGTCTATGTGGTCCAGCATCTCCAGGGGACAAGTCTACTCCTGCACATATAGGGTAACATTACCATACATGTCTATGTGGTCCAGCATCTCCAGGAGACAGGTATACTGTTGCAGATATAGGGTAACATTACCATACATGTCTATGTGGTCCAGCATCTCCAGGGGACAAGTGAACTGCTACACATATAGGGTAACATTACCATACATGTCTATGTAGTCCAGCATCTCCAGGGGACAAGTGAACTGCTACACATATAGGGTAACATTACCATACCTGTCTATGTGGTCCAGCATCTCCAGGGGACAAGTGAACTGCTGCACATGTAGGGTAACATTACCATACATGTCTATGTGGTCCAGCATCTCCAGGAGACAAGTGTACTGCTACAAATATAGGGTAACATTACCATACATGTCTATGTGCTCCAGCATCTCCAGGGGACAAGTGTACTGCTACACATATAGGGTAACATTACCATACATGTCTATGTGGTCCAGCATCTCCAGGGGACAAGTGTACTGTTGCACATATAGGGTAACATTACCATACATGTCTATGTGGTCCAGCATCTCCAGGGGACAAGTATACTGTTGCACATATACGGTAACATTACCATACATGTCGGTGTGCTCCAGCATCTCCAGGAGACAAGTATACTGTTGCACATATAGGGTAACATTACCATACATGTCTGTGTGGTCCAGCATCTCCAGGGGGCAAGTGAACTGTTGCACATATAGGGTAACATTACCATACATGTCTGTGTGGTCCGGCATCTCCAGGAGACAAGTATACTGTTGCACATATTGGGTAACATTACCATACATGTCTGTGTGGTCCAGCATCTCCAGGGGGCAAGTATACTCCTGCACATATAGGGTAACATTACCATACCTGTCTATGTGGTCCAGCATCTCCAGGGGACAAGTGTACTGCTGCACATATAGGGTAACATTACCATACATGTCTATGTGGTCCAGCATCTCCAGGAGACAAGTGTACTGCTACACATATAGGGTAACATTACCATACCTGTCTATGTGGTCCAGCATCTCCAGGGGACAAGTGTACTGCTACACATATAGGGTAACATTACCATACCTGTCTATGTGCTCCAGCATCTCCAGAGGACAAGTGTACTGCTACACATATAGGGTAACATTACCATACCTGTCTATGTGGTCCAGCATCTCCAGGGGACAAGTGTACTGCTGCACATATAGGGTAACATTACCATACATGTCTGTGTGGTCCAGCATCTCCAGGAGACAAGTGTACTGCTGCACATATAGGGTAACATTACCATACATGTCTATGTGGTGCAGCATCTCCAGGAGACAAGTCTACTGCTGCACATATAGGGTAACATTACCATACATGTCTATGTGGTCCAGCATCTCCAGGGGACAAGTGTACTGTTGCACATATAGGGTAACATTACCATACATGTCTATGTGGTCCAGCTTCTCCAATGGACAAGTATACTGCTGCACATATAGGGTAACATTACCATACATGTCTATGTGGTCCAGCATCTCCAGGGGACAAGTGTACTGTTGCACATATAGGGTAACATTACCATACATGTCTATGTGGTCCAGCATCTCCAGGGGACAAGTGTACTGCTACACATATAGGGTAACATTACCATACCTGTCTATGTGGTCCAGCATCTCCAGGGGACAAGTGTACTGCTGCACATATAGGGTAACGTTACCATACATGTCTGTGTGGTCCAGCATCTCCAGGAGACAAGTGTACTGTTGCACATATAGGGTAACATTACCATACATGTCTATGTGGTCCAGCATCTCCAGGGGACAAGTGTACTGCTACACATATAGGGTAACATTACCATACCTGTCTATGTGGTGCAGCATCTCCAGGGGACAAGTGTACTGCTGCACATATAGGGTAACATTACCATACCTGTCTATGTGGTCCAGCTTCTCCAGGGGACAAGTATACTGCTACACATATAGGGTAACATTACCATACATGTCTATGTGGTCCAGCATCTCCAGGAGACAAGTGTACTGCTGCACATATAGGATAACATTACCATACATGTCTATGTGGTCCAGCATCTCCAGGAGACAAGTGTACTGCTGCACATATAGGGTAACATTACCATACCTGTCTATGTGGTCCAGCATCTCCAGGGGACAAGTGTACTGCTGCACATATAGGGTAACATTACCATACATGTCTATGTGCTCCAGCATCTCCAGGGGACAAGTGTACTGCTGCACATATAGGGTAACACTACCATACCTGTCTATGTGGTCCAGCATCTCCAGGGGACAAGTGTAGTGTTGCACATATAGGGTAACACTACCATACCTGTCTATGTGGTCCAGCATCTCCAGGGGACAAGTGTACTGCTACACATATAGGGTAACATTACCATACATGTCTATGTGGTGCAGCATCTCCAGGAGACAAGTCTACTGCTGCACATATAGGGTAACATTACCATACATGTCTATGTGGTCCAGCATCTCCAGGGGACAAGTGTACTGCTGCACATATAGGGTAACACTACCATACATGTCTGTGTGGTCCAGCATCTCCAGGAGACAAGTGTACTGCTGCACATATAGGGTAACATTACCATACATGTCTATGTGGTCCAGCATCTCCAGGGGACAAGTCTACTGCTGCACATATAAGGTAACATTACCATACATGTCTATGTGGTCCAGCATCTCCAGGGGACAAGTCTACTGTTGCACATATAGGGTAACATTACCATACATGTCTATGTGCTCCAGCATCTCCAGGGGACAAGTGTACTGCTACACATATAGGGTAACACTACCATACATGTCTGTGTGGTCCAGCATCTCCAGGAGACAAGTGTACTGCTCCACATATAGGGTAACATTACCATACATGTCTATGTGCTCCAGCATCTCCAGGGGACAAGTGTACTGTTGCACATATAGGGTAACATTACAATACCTGTCTATGTGGTCCAGCATCTCCAGGGGACAAGTGTACTGCTGCACATATAGGGTAACACTACCATACATGTCTGTGTGGTCCAGCATCTCCAGGAGACAAGTGTACTGCTGCACATATAGGGTAACATTACCATACATGTCTATGTGCTCCAGCATCTCCAGGGGACAAGTGTACTGCTACACATATAGGGTAACACTACCATACATGTCTGTGTGGTCCAGCATCTCCAGGAGACAAGTGTACTGCTGCACATATAGGGTAACATTACCATACATGTCTATGTGCTCCAGCATCTCCAGGGGACAAGTGTACTGCTACACATATAGGGTAACATTACCATACATGTCTGTGTGGTGCAGCATCTCCAGGAGACAAGTCTACTGCTGCACATATAGGGTAACATTACCATACATGTCTATGTGGTCCAGCATCTCCAGGGGACAAGTGTACTGTTGCACATATAGGGTAACATTACCATACATGTCTATGTGGTCCAGCTTCTCCAGGGGACAAGTATACTGCTGCACATATAGGGTAACATTACCATACATGTCTATGTGGTCCAGCATCTCCAGGGGACAAGTATACTGCTCCACATATAGGGTAACATTACCATACATGTCTATGTGGTCCAGCATCGCCAGGGGACAAGTGTACTGTTGCACATATAGGGTAACATTACCATAGCTGTCTATGTGGTCCAGCATCTCCAGGGGACAAGTATACTGCTGCACATATAGGGTAACATTACCATACATGTCTATGTGGTCCAGCATCTCCAGGGAACAAGTGTACTGTTGCACATATAGGGTTACATTACCATACCTGTCTATGTGGTCCAGCATCTCCAGGGGACAAGTGTACTGCTACACATATAGGGTAACATTACCATACATGTCTATGTGGTCCAGCATCTCCAGGGGACAAGTGTACTGTTGCACATATAGGGTAACATTACCATACATGTCTATGTGGTCCAGCATCTCCAGGGGGCAAGTGTACTGTTGCACATATAGGGTAACATTACCATACATGTCTGTGTGGTCCAGCATCTCCAGGGGGCAAGTGTACTGTTGCACATATAGGGTAACATTACCATACATGTCTATGTGGTCCAGCATCTCCAGGGGACAAGTGTACTGCTACACATATAGGGTAACATTACCATACATGTCTGTGTGGTCCAGCATCTCCAGGGGGCAAGTGTACTGTTGCACTTATAGGGTAACATTACCATACATGTCTATGTGGTCCAGCATCTCCAGGGGACAAGTATACTGCTGCACATATAGGGTAACATTACCATACATGTCTATGTGGTCCAGCATCTCCAGGGAACAAGTGTACTGTTGCACATATAGGGTAACATTACCATACCTGTCTATGTGGTCCAGCATCTCCAGGGGACAAGTATACTGTTGCACATATAGGGTAACATTACCATACCTGTCTATGTGGTCCAGCATCTCCAGGGGGCAAGTGTACTGCTACACATATAGGGTAACATTACCATACCTGTCTATGTGGTCCAGCATCTCCAGGGGACAAGTGTACTGTTGCACATATAGGGTAACATTACCATACCTGTCTATGTGGTCCAGCATCTCCAGGGGACAAGTATACTGTTGCACATATAGGGTAACATTACCATACATGTCTATGTGGTCCAGCATCTCCAGGGGACAAGTCTACTCCTGCACATATAGGGTAACATTACCATACATGTCTATGTGGTCCAGCATCTCCAGGAGACAAGTATACTGTTGCACATATAGGGTAACATTACCATACATGTCTATGTGGTCCAGCGTCTCCAGGGGACAAGTGAACTGCTACACATATAGGGTAACATTACCATACATGTCTATGTGGTCCAGCATCTCCAGGAGACAAGTATACTGTTGCTCATATAGGGTAACATTACCATACATGTCTATGTGGTGCAGCATCTCCAGGGGGCAAGTGTACTGTTGCACATATAGGGTAACATTACCATACATGTCTATGTGGTCCAGCATCTCCAGGGGACAAGTGAACTGCTACACATATAGGGTAACATTACCATACCTGTCTATGTGGTCCAGCATCTCCAGGGGACAAGTGAACTGCTACACATATAGGGTAACATTACCATACATGTCTATGTGGTCCAGCATCTCCAGGAGACAAGTTTACTGCTACACATATAGGGTAACATTACCATACCTGTCTATGTGGTCCAGCATCTCCAGGGGACAAGTGAACTGCTACACATATAGGGTAACATTACCATACCTGTCTATGTGGTGCAGCATCTCCAGGGGACAAGTGTACTGTTGTGTATATAGGGCAACATTACCATACATGTCTATTTGGTCCAGCATCTCCAGGGGACAAGTGTACTGTTGCATATATAGGGTAACATTACCATACATGTCTATGTGCTCCAGCATCTCCAGGGGACAAGTGTACTGCTGCACATATAGGGTAACATTACCATACCTGTCTATGTGGTCCAGCATCTCCAGGGGACAAGTCTACTCCTGCATATATAGGGTAACATTACCATACCTGTCTATGTGGTCCAGCATCTCCAGGGGACAAGTCTACTCCTGCATATATAGGGTAACATTACCATACATGTCTATGTGGTCCTGCATCTCCAGGGGACAAGTCTACTCCTGCATATATAGGGTAACATTACCATACCTGTCTATGTGGTCCAGCATCTCCAGGGGACAAGTGTACTGCTGCACATATAGGGTAACATTACCATACATGTCTATGTGGTCCAGCATCTCCAGGGGACAAGTGTACTGTTGCACATATAGGGTAACATTACCATACATGTCTATGTGGTCCAGCATCTCCAGGGGACAAGTGTACTGTTGCACATATAGGGTAACATTACCATACCTGTCTATGTGGTCCAGCATCTCCAGGGGACAAGTGTACTCCTGCACATATAGGGTAACATTACCATACCTGTCTATGTGGTCCATCATCTCCAGGAGACAAGTGTACTCCTGCACATATAGAGTAACATTACCATACCTGTCTATGTGGTCCAGCATCTCCTGTAGCACCTCCAGGAGATTAGTGAACTGCTCCAGGTTCAGGGAAGGGTTTACTGTCTGTGGAAGCAGCGAAGGCATTACTCTGGTCGCCATCAGGTTCACCGACAGACCATACTTCTTATCGCTGAGCATCAGTCTGTATATATCTGCAACACAGCAGCATCTTATGTGTTATCAGTGTCTGCATCTCTGGTGGACTACCAGGCAAGGTATAGTCTATTAGTTGTTTGCTTCCTGAAACCTAAACTTTTCCCTTGTCGAGCAAAGTGGAATAATTTGGTATCAAGTGAAATTTAGAAAGCACACTGTTTGACTAACATAAAGAATGAAAACTTGCATGGAAATAAATGAGAAATATTGAGTACCTTGGTCATTGTACTGTATGTGACACATTCCTTGTACAGCCACTTCTAAATGTTTTCCGACGCACGTGGTACTTGCCGAAGAGATGGAAGGGGTAAAGGTTATCAAGTAGTCAGTCCAGGCCGGAGCCGTGTCACGTGGTTTACTTGTCCCATGAGTTTGATAGTTGTAATGCTACGTTTTCCTGCTTCAACAGAAGAAGCTATCATGGTGACTGGCTTCTTTAGGACTTTGCTCTAAAACACCGAACATTATTAATGGGGTTGTAGATCACTGAAGATAAGATATTTGATTATATTCCATATCTTTTTTCAAAACATCTGTTTAAAGTGTTTCTCATACAACAGTACTGCCAGAAAATGTGAACATCAATTTGTTTAAACACCTGGGAAAGGATGTGCAGATATCTTTCGTTTGGAAAGAATAATTAAGTATAGTCCCGCTTGCCTCACCTTAGACTTGAGACCTGCATGTGAATTTAAACAAACACAGGCAATAACCCGCCCTCAGGTCAGGCCCAACTACTCAATAAGAAATGTCTAAGGGTACTTCCGCTCCCCTTCAACACCTCTCGCCCATCGGAAAACATTTGGAGCCGGCTCTACCATGATAAACGCTATTACAGCAAAAGACACCACACCACTTGCTGGGCTAAAAGCAGATTCCTAGTCCATATTTTATGCTTCATAACATTAAGATAAGCACAAAGTGTTACAAAATGGGAAATGTCAGCAGTCTGAGAATGCTAAAAAGATAAATAGGTACCTTACGTGACAAAGTTGCTTTATAGTTCACTTCTTCCATTACGCAATGTTTACGGCCATTTACCTACTGTTGGGTACCAGAGGTCGTTAGTAGTGCAATCAAATTTTTAACTTAAACAAAATGCAGTTTGAGAGGTAGATTCAGGACTGAAAAATTCAATGCCATAGCTGGGATTTGAACCACAGATCTTCCGCTTAGCGCGTGGCTGCTCTAACCACTAAGCTACCACGACTAAAGTGCCAGTATGACATTAAATTCCCCTGCCGATTCGTATTTTCCCGGTTAGACCACAAGGGAACCTCACATCTGAGATAAGTGCGCCAAGGCCGACTTACAATCTTAAGTACTTTATGTCCCGGGTTTAAATAACCTTTTGATTATGTTTTATGCAAACCAACTTACACTAAATTAACATGAAATAGAAGGATAAAGTGTTTGTACAAGAGTAGGTGAAGAGAAAGACATGTGAGTGCAACAGAACAGATTTTTAACTACCGGACGGCTGGAGAAAAAGCGCACCTAATTACCTTAGGAGTGTTGTGTGGAGTTGGTGTCTCTTTTACAGCCTGTACCCCATCTACCTGACCATGGGCGTAAGTGAGAAGGGAAATCCGTTGGATTAGCGCTGTTTTGTTCTTCTTGCTTCCCGCTCATATAGTAAACAAACGCTAAGATGGAGTATTACACGAAACAGAATGGCATGAATCAGACACTTCAACTTATATAAATAATGAATCATAAGCATCGTTAAGGAACCCTTTGATAGCTAATTAACCTAGGCTTCATGTGCTTTGGTATAACTTTTGTCATTCATTGGCGGTGTTTGTTATCGCTATGTTGGCAGCATATGTTTGCATTTATTTAAACAGCTGAAGGTAGGAAGTGGCTTGTGCCGGGAAGTTCTGTTTTCGAAGCGTCTCATAGTAAAATTTTACCACTATTAGTTTGTAAATGTTTAATTTGAAACAAATAATTAACAGTCAAAGCAGTTTTGAACTCCGTCTGAAGCATTTCTGTAAATGAAAGACTTTGGCATCAAGTACAGTAATGAATGTAGTTATAATTGTGAGAAAGACTGAACATAGGAGGACAGGTAGGTACGACTTAAGTGGAAAAGAGTATTTAAAGTGCAGTTTGGGGCTTTAACATTGGATAGCAACAACTGACAAGAGACGACATTCTGTTAAGGAAAGAAACGCAGGAACTGTAGTGTAGGAAATGCAGTAGTTATCCGCTCCTCCTCGCTAAATGCGTGTGTTATCTACGACAAAGTTTGCAACTTTCTCCTGCAGTGCGCTAACGATCTGTTCGCCGTGCAGAGCATATCGGGCGGGCTGGCGGGCGGGATACAACATAAAGATGAGCCAGCGAGTATGTTGTGTTCCTCCTTACTCACAGTTCACTGACACCTACAGACAAAGGCGAATAACCACTGCTTGTTCCATGTTCTCCTTCCGTGCGCCAAGGAATAACTGTGAGCAACTTCACAACTTGGCACGACCACAACGTGATCAGTCTCAAACCATTCATGTTCGAACTTCAAGTCTTGGCTACACATATTATGTACTACGTTTCCACGGCGAATTCAAACGAAGCTCAACCACTGGATCCGATCCGTTTATTTCGTGGGATTGCACCGCAATTGTATTGCATGGAAACACCTACCAGATTCAAATCGATTTGAATCCGCCAAAGATGCTAACTTGTACTGTACTCGTAACACGATGCACGCTCGTCAGTTTGTTTTCTTAGCGAAAGTGATTCAATAAAATACAACAAAGAAGCCACTTTTATTGTTTCTATAATCGCACAATATATTTTTCTAAAAACATTCACTAACCTCAAAATCTTGTTATAATAGGCAGAAAATATACTTTTACAGGTTCCTCAACATAAACCAAGTGCGCAGCACAAAAGCTTCAATTATTTATGCTTAAGCCTAGCGTATCCAAATGAGTCTCATTACGGATTGAATTCAACATGGAAACGGATCGTATTGAGAATGGGATTGGACTCGAATTGATTTCAATTCCTCATGGAAACGTAGTGATTAAGTATCCTAATGTCTATTTCCACTTGCAATTCTCTGACATGTGAAGGAGTCTCTTCCGGCTGGTATCTCCCGTCACCAGTATGAAGGGAATCTTCTTCTCGTCGTCACTTTGAAGGGTCGGTATGATGAATTCTTTTCTCGTATAAAAGATCCGGCTAACTCTTTCGATGGACTGCGATGACTCTTTCTTTCCTATCTCGGTCGTGGTACGGGTATGGAGTATGTTCACAATTTACAGCTGATAATTTTCCTTGAGACGCGACCCCCGTGAAAATTATATGTTACGTCGATGTATTAACTTTTAGTCTTTCTAATGAGATAGTCTTCTTTGCTCTGGAGGCCACAATTGAAATAATATTAGTGTATTTATTATCACAATTTTATTCGTTAATATCTATAACATTTACAATGAAGACAAAAGATAATCGCACTAGGCCAACTGCAAACGATATGATGCAAACAATCAAACAATGGGAAACAAAACACTCCAACACAACACCTACCATATCTAATAATACTGCATCACATGTTTATAAAGTTAAGTTGGTAAAACTGAACGCTACTCACTTCCTATCAGGGATGCAAGAATACATGTTAAACAGCCAATCATTTTAAAGTTGATACTTCCCTTTATATTACAAGATAACAAACTGCTACTTCAATGTAAGTATCAAGGAAGAAGGCTCATTATTTCGAAAATAGTGTTAAAGTAACTCCACTCCAGACCTTGGCCAATCAGATAGCAGAACCTGTTTGTGAACGTTTAGAATACATAATATGTATATACGAGTATTATTTGGTTTTCTATGGAAAGCTGAAGAAAACGCTCAGTTACTTACTGAATTGTATATATTAGGTTTTAAAGGCCTATGAAAATTCTAATTTGCTTCGGTATGGTCCAATTAAACTCATCCACCATATCATCAATGAAAATAAAACTTTAATTACGATTACCTGCGCATGCGCGATATTAGGAATGATTTATTATTGCAGAGAGGGTGTTGGACGCTAAACAGGAAGAAAAATGAATGCCTGAATCACCCTCTGTTATTTGTTTTGGGTGATATTTTTCGCAAAGCGGTTTAATAAGCGTATTCTCGGGGGGGGGGGGGGTAAACGCCTACATGTCGAGAGAATCAAAAAGTTGCCAACGGCTACACGGTGTTTTACTGTTTTGCCCGTCCGCATCCTCGGCGCTCGTTGCCGTCTGCCGCTATCATAGAAAGGCGTGCATGAAACCACACATTTTTAAAACTATTTTTAAAGGCTTTACTTACCAACATTATGAAAAGAGATGTGAAACTGGTCACCGGCGTTGTCCATATGCACCTCTTTAGGAAACTATCCATCACTCGCCGTAGTTCACGTTGTGAAATGCTGGCAATTTGCTGCCGGATATTTGGTTTGTGTGGGTTTCTCTTGTACACTTTATGCTTCAAGTTACCCCAGGGATAGAAATCGCAGGGGTTAGATTCGGGGACCGGGGGGGGGGGGGGCACAAATCTCTAATACTAATTCTGTCCTGAAACGCACTTTCGAGTATGAGCTGTTGCAGAGTCTTGTTGAAAAAAGGTAAAATCACATTCCCTGTCGGTTAATTGGCCCTTTAACCCAGAGCTCAGAACAATACAAATACCTTCTTAGTCTTAAAATTCACAAATGCTATGTTTTTTGTTTGTTATGAGCTTGTATAATTTGCCGGTGATAGCGCCACATGCAAACATTGTAGCAAAGAGCCATGGCGACTGAGTGAAACCACGAAGACGGTAACAAGCATCTGTGGTGACTTGCAAAGGGTATTGAGCTGCTTCCAATCAATTATTGTGCTAACAGCCTGTTTATTGTCGGGGTTCACTTGTCTCCAAACTACACAGTGCTCAAACTTAGCTACACAGTCAAGTAATGAATATTAATGATTTGATTTTATATTTTAACAAGCTACCATTTTAGTGACAGTAATGCATTATTTCATACAATAGGAAAGCATTTCCTTTTTACTTTCTCTGCCACATATGTACACCGTGGACAAAAATATGAGTCATGTCATACAGACATAACATGACAGACAGACAGACAGACAGACAGAAAAGCAGGCACACAGACAGACAGGCAGATCGACAGACAGCCACACAAGCAAGCAGTCAGGCAGACAGACAGACAGACAGGCAGGCAGACAAGCAGGCAGACAGACAGGCAGACAAGCAGACAGACAGGCAGGCAGGCAGACAAGCAGGCAGGCAGACAGGCAGACAAACAGACAGACAAGCAGACAGGCAGACAAACAGGCAGACAGACAGACAGGCAGAAAAGCTGGCAGGCAGACAAGCAGGCAGACAGACAGGCAGACAAGCAGGCAGACAAACAGGCAGACAGACAAGCAGGCAGGCAGACAAGCAGACAGGCAGACAAGCAGACAGACAGACAAGCAGGCAGGCAGACAGACAGGCAGAAAAGCAGGCAGGCAGACAGACAGGCAGACAAGCATGCAGGCAGCCAGACACACAAGCAGGCAGACAGAAAAGCAGGCGGGCAGACAGACAGACAAGCAGGCAAGCAGGCAGACAGACAGACAGACAGGCAAGCAGGCAGACAGAAAAGCAGGCGGGCAGACAGACAGATAAGCAGGCA
Source organism: Tenodera sinensis (assembly GCA_030765045.1). NCBI lineage: Eukaryota > Metazoa > Arthropoda > Insecta > Mantodea > Mantidae > Tenodera > Tenodera sinensis. The sequence continues at coordinate 180,090,160 of CM060966.1, forward strand.
AGCAGGCAGACAGAAAAGCAGGCGGGCAGAAAGACAGACAGGCAGGCAAGCAGGCAGACAGAAAAGCAGGCGGGCAGACAGACAGGCAGACAAGCAGGCAGGCAGCCAGACACACAAGCAGACAGACAAGCAGGCAAGCAGGCAGACAGAAAAGCAGGCGGGCAGGCAGACAGACAGGCAAGCAGGCAAGCAGACAGACAGGCAAGCAGGCAGTCAGACAGACCGACAGAAAAGCAGGCGGGCAGACAGGCAGGCAAGCAGGCAGACAGAAAAGCAGGCTGGCAGACAGGCAGGAAGCAGACAGACAGGCAGGCAGACAGACAGGCAGGTAAGCAGGCAGTCAGACAGACAGACAGAAAAGCAGGCGGGCAGGCAGGCAAGCAGACAGACAGGCAAGCAGGCAGTCTGACAGACCGACAGAAAAGCAGGCGGGCAGGCAGACAGACAGGCAGGCAAGCAGGCAGGCAGCCAGACACACAAGCAGGCAGACAGAAAAGCAGGCGGGCAGACAGACAGACAAGCAGGCAAGCAGGCAGACAGACAGACAGGCAGGCAAGCAGGCAGACAGAAAAGCAGGCGGGCAGACAGACAGATAAGCAGGCAAGCAGGCAGACAGAAAAGCAGGCGGGCAGAAAGACAGACAGGCAGGCAAGCAGGCAGACAGAAAAGCAGGCGGGCAGACAGACAGGCAGACAAGCAGGCAGGCAGCCAGACACACAAGCAGGCAGACAAGCAGGCAAGCAGGCAGACAGAAAAGCAGGCGGGCAGGCAGACAGACAGGCAAGCAGGCAAGCAGACAGACAGGCAAGCAGGCAGTCAGACAGACCGACAGAAAAGCAGGCGGGCAGACAGGCAGGCAAGCAGGCAGACAGAAAAGCAGGCTGGCAGACAGGCAGGAAGCAGACAGACAGGCAGGCAGACAGACAGGCAGGTAAGCAGGCAGTCAGACAGACAGACAGAAAAGCAGGCGGGCAGGCAGGCAAGCAGACAGACAGGCAAGCAGGCAGTCTGACAGACCGACAGAAAAGCAGGCGGGCAGGCAGACAGACAGGCAGGCAAGCAGGCAGTCAGACAGACAGAAAAGCAGGCGGGCAGGCAGACAAGCAGGCAGTCAGACAGACAGAAAAGCAGGCGGGCAGGCAGACAGGCAGGTAAGCAGGCAGTCAGACATACAGACAGAAAAGCAGGCGGGCAGGCAGGCAAGCAGACAGACAGGCAAGTAGGCAGTCAGACAGACAGACAGACAGAAAAGCAGGCGGGCAGGCAGACAGACAGGCAAGCAGGCAGACAGACAGAAAAGCAGGCGGGCCGGCAGGCATACAGGCAGGCAGGCGGGCAGGCAAGCAGACAGATAGACGACAGACAGGCAAGCAGACAGATAGACAGACAGGCAGTCAGACAGACAGATAGACAGACAGGCAAGCAGACAGATAGACAGACAGACAGGCAGGCAAGCAGGCAGATAGACAGACAGGCAGACAGACAGAAAGGCAGGCAGATAGACAGGCAGACAGGCAGGCAGGCAAGCAGACAGACAGAAAGGCAGGCAGATAGACAGGCAGACAGACAGGCAGGCAGGCAAGCAGACAGACAGACAGGCAGACGGGCAGGCAAGCAGACAGATAGACAGACAGGCAGTCAGACAGACAGACAGGCAGGCGGGTAGGCAAGCAGACAGACAGTCAGACAGATAGACAGGCAGGCGGGCAGGCAAGCAGACAGACAGACAGGCAGTCAGACAGACAGGCAGGCGGGCAGGCAATCAGACAGATAGACAGACAGGCAAGCAGACAGATAGACAGACATACAGGCAAGCAGACAGACAGGCAGTCAGACAGACAGACAGGCAAGCAGATAGATAGACAGACAGGCAGGCAGACAGACAGGCAGGCAGGCAAGCAGACAGACAGACAGGCAGATAGACAGGAAGATAGACAGACAGCCAGATAGACAGACAGACAGGCAAGCAGGCAGATAGACAGACAGACAGGCAGGCAGATAGACATACAGGCAGGCAGATAGACAGACAGGCAGGCAGGCAGTCAGAGAGATAGACAGACAGGCGGGCAAGCAGGCAGATAGATAGACAGACAGGCAGATAGACATACAGGCAGGCAGATAGACAGGCGGGCAAGCAGGCAGATAGATAGACAGACAGACAGATAGACAGACAGGCAGGCAGACAGATAGACAGACAGACAGGCAGGCAGATAGACATACAGGCAGGCAGATAGACAGGCAGGCAGGCAGACAGATAGACAGACGGGCGGGCAAGCAGGCAAGCAGGCAGATAGATAGACAGACAGACAGGCAGGCAGGCAAGCAGGCAGATAGACAGACAGACAGAGAGGCAAGCAGGCAGATAGACAGACAGACAGGCAGGCAGGCAAGCAGACAGACAGACAGGCAGATAGACAGGAAGATAGACAGACAGCCAGATAGACAGACAGACAGGCAAGCAGGCAGATAGACAGACAGACAGGCAGGCAGATAGACATACAGGCAGGCAGATAGACAGACAGGCAGGCAGGCAGTCAGAGAGATAGACAGACAGGCGGGCAAGCAGGCAGATAGATAGACAGACAGGCAGATAGACATACAGGCAGGCAGATAGACAGGCGGGCAAGCAGGCAGATAGATAGACAGACAGGCAGATAGACAGACAGGCAGGCAGACAGATAGACAGACAGACAGGCAGGCAGGCAGATAGACATACAGGCAGGCAGATAGACAGGCAGGCAGACAGATAGACAGACGGGCGGGCAAGCAGGCAAGCAGGCAGATAGATAGACAGACAGGCAGGCAGGCAAGCAGGCAGATAGACAGACAGACAGAGAGGCAAGCAGGCAGATAGACAGACAGGCAGATAGACAGACAGGCAAGCAGGCAGACAGACAGACAGACATACCTAATTGTAGAAAACTGCAAGTTATTTGGTACTCGTGGCCAGATATGACTCAGTTTTTTGTCCACGGTGTACATAGCAGGCAGACATCATATTGCATTCCACCTAAAAGTTCAATGCCAAACTTGGTATTTAAATTCACCATCTTTCAAGAATGTGTTACGAAGAGTTTGAGGAAATATCCCCACGCCAAAGTACGCTTTAAATAGACACATTTTTAATATTTTCCTTTCTCAAAAATCGTTGTAACGAGTTTGTTTAAAATACTATATATTTAAGATATTTTCATGAGAAATGAAATGTATAACTTGAATTTTCTGGGAATAGACAAAGAGGCCTCTGCACAAAATTAAGCGGTCTTTCATGTCCGACACGCCGAGAAACATAGATGTTGACGAGCATCCATAGATAAAAATGCCGAAACTCTCGCTGACACTTGCAACCCCGAAATAATCGAGCAGATAAAATCTGAAGTGAAATGGAGGAACAAGAAATTAACCTTCCCAGGATTCGCCTAGTAACTTGAGGAAAACTCGAAAAACGGCTATGCTTGAGGAGGTCATTGGAATCGAACAAGCGACCTCACGAATGTGGGCCACAGATTCTAGCACGGAAACACCCCACTCACATTGCACATGCCTGCCACCTTGCTAACTGATGGCACGAAAGGCAACTGTAAGGCCAACAATTGTTTGCCAATAAATACACTACAAACACTACACACAAAAATAAGATAAATCTGATATCTACATCTTTGACACTACAAGAAGATTTGGGGGACATACTTTCCATCGTAACCTTCAGATGTAAGTGCGCACTTACAATTTGGGATCTGTCATCAATAAGATTACATGCAATTCCACACTACAGTTCTAGTAGACACTTACTTGCAACCCCAGCAGAATCTCCAGAGCGAGTCTACAACTACAATTCTACAGGAAGTTAGTGGGCACTTACTTACAATTGCAGTATAATCCCCAGAGGAAGTCTACAACTACAGTACTAGAGGAAGTTAGTGGGTACTTACTTACAATTGTAGTATAATATCCTGAGGAAGTCTACAACTACAGTACTACAGGAAGTTAGTGGGCACTTACTTACAATTGCAGTATAATATCCTGAGGTAGTCTACAACTACAGTACTATAGGAAGTTAGTGGGCACTTACTTACAATTGCAGTATAATATCCTGAGGTAGTCTACAACTACAGTACTACAGGAAGTTAGTGGGCACTTACTTACAATTGCAGTATAATCTCCAGAGGAAGTCTACAACTACAGTACTACAGGAAGTTAGTGGGCACTTACTTACAATTGCAGTATAATCTCCAGAGGAAGTCTACAACTACAGTACTACAGGAAGTTAGTAGTCACTTACTTACAATTGCAGTATAATCTCCAGAGGAAGTCTACAACTACAGTACTACAGGAAGTTAGTGGACACTTACTTACAATTGCAGTATAATCTCCAGAGGAAGTCTACAACTACAGTACTACAGGAAGTTAGTGGGCACTTACTTACAATTGCAGTATAATCTCCAGAGGAAGTCTACAACTACAGTACTACAGGAAGTTAGTGGACACTTACTTACAATTGCAGTATAATCTCCAGAGGAAGTCTACAACTACAGTACTACTACAGGAAGTTAGTGGGCACTTACTTACAAATGCAGTATAATCTCCAGAGGAAGTCTACAACTACAGTACTACAGGAAGTTAGTGGGCACTTACTTACAATTGCAGTATAATCTCCAGAGGAAGTCTACAACTACAGTACTACAGGAAGTTAGTGGGCACTTACTTACAACCCTGAGGGTGATCTCCGGGTCCTGAAGCCGGACATCCCAGAGTAACGGTAGGACCTCGTCGATTATCTGTGCCTTGTCCAACTTGTCCAGCGTCTTCTCCACGCAGCTGAGGACGTTGAGGACAATCTTGAGATCGCTGGAGTTCTTCTCGTAGACGATCTTGGTCTTCGGCAGCACCATTCTTCTGATCGCCGTTTCATCCAGGTACTCGGAGACGTTGGTGACCGCCACCAGGGCCGCGCTCTGGAAACAATTACCATCTACTTCACTACCTACACAAAGCAAATTTAGTAAAATGCAAGGGTAGCTTCCCCTTCCTTCCCTGTCTTAACCCCTCTCCAACGACAGCGGTATTCATGTTGCTGACTTGACATAATTATAGCCAATAACATGAAATGGAATTATTGATTATTTATGACAACTCACTAAATCGTTACTCATTAAGCTACAACTGTTGCTTGTTTCACTCGCCACAGAAGCTACAGTTGTCCAAATTATTGGTCAGGAACATAGTTCGGCAAACACCAGCAAATTTCAGAAGCTGTACAAATTCACCGAAATTTAATTATATTTTAATGTCATCCAAGAAGGACGATTTGTTGCTAGGCATTAGAAGAAAACCCTTCATTCGAAAAGAGAAAATCTATTACAATAGACAAACATGTTCAAAACTATTTCGGTGCTAATTTCAATTCCAGTGTAATATTGCATTATGTACACCCTTAAGCGTTACACGTTTTTATGGTTCTAAGGACAAAGTTGAGATTTTTCCTATAGCACAGAATAGTTCAACTCAATAGTGATTATTTCAAGCAATATTTGCAATCATTTTCTTAATAGACATTAAGAGTTGGAGATAAATCTTAAGAAAATTTAAAGGTAGCTTTTGTACGAGGCCAGGAGTATCTACCCTCTCCCTGTGCTCATTACAGCTAGTAACAAAGAAACACAAGACTATTGGACAAGTACAACCTAAGTCTAAATGTTGTAGTGATAAATCATCAAACCACGGACAACGTCGGGTATTTCAGTTAGTAACAAAGAAACACAAGACTATTGGACAAGTACAACCTAAGTCTAAATGTTGTAGTGATAAATCATCAAACCACGGACAACGTGGGGTATTTCAGTTAGTAACAAAGAAACACAAGACTATTGGACAAGTACAACCTAAGTCTAAATGTTGTAGTGATAAATCATCAAACCACGGACAACGTCGGGTATTTCAGTTAGTAACAAAGAAACACAAGACTATTGAACAAGTACAACCTAAGTCTAAATGTTGTAGTGATAAATCATCAAACCACGGACAAGGTCGGGTATTTTGCCTAGTTTCTGGTAGTATTAATCCGCAGGGTTGAAGTTGGGATACATTCTCAGTTGAATGAAGTTCGAATAGAAGGATATGTAGTTGCTTTGTCTGAGTGGTGGTGAACACCTACCTGCACCTGAATCGTGGTGCTCTCGAAGGCGTTGTACAGCATGGGAAGGACCTCGGTACGAATATCGTCACGCGGTGTCTTCTCCAGGATCACGTGCAGATTCTCCAGTAGCGTCACTGTCGCCTGAATTGACTTGGGTATGGAGAACACATTCCTGCAACACAGAGGTGCATCACTTTCTCTATACATTTTATCAAATGACCTCGTTTTCAACTGGTTCTTAAATCTCTCACTCACTGTCACGTAAACGTAAGGCAACGAAAGCTTGCCAGCGAGAGCTGCGCGGAACTTCGGTGGTACTCGGATAAAATCGGGTTTCGTGGCTCGATTGAAGGCCACATACTCCCCGCATTGTATGGGCCAGCTCCACTGTCCAGTGCTATAGTCAAATCGATTGAACCTTTCCAATTCTGTTCCCTTTCCACGGCTAACAGAGAAAGTGGATAGCGATGTTCCATTTGGCGAAAGTTTAAGTTTTCCAAAACTCACACTAATAACAAGGAATATCTCCGAAATGGTTCACTCTATAGAAAATTATTTGGACACAAATTGTGTTTTAGCAAGGTGTACACTTATTTTACAGTAAGATTTGGTCTATCTCTTACGGTTTACCAGTTATCCAAAAGTCATCCAGATTAAACAGGACTACACAGGCTATAGCCAGAAAATTGAAGATATACATTTCATTTGTCATAAAAATATTTTAAACATTTTTAATAAAAATCGTTAGAGCCATTGTCGAGAAAATAGAAATTTTCAAAAACTTTTCCATGTAAAAGGTAGTTTAGAATGGAGGAATTTCCTTCAAAATCTTCGTGTTACATCCTTAACACATATTAAATGTAAACACCAATTTTGGTTTTTAACCCACTTTTCGTTTTTGAGTTATGCTGTCCACACACGCGCGCGCGTACATTTTTCTCAAAATGTTTTTCTTTGATTCAGGGGGCCTCAAAACATAGATGTATTTGCGGTGAAATCTCAACATCGATATTTTGGGTGGAATACTATACGTAGCGGAGAAAGTAAAAATAATGAAAACGTGTGGTCTGTTGATAATATATGTAGGTTCTCAGCGAAAGTTGCATAGGATGTTTGACAGAGCATAGCATGTTGGTTGAGAAACTTGCAAGTTTTGTGGTAAACAAGCGGTAGGCAGGTATTATATATTCCTAAGGGAGATGCCATAATTAGCTTTAAATTGAGAAGACTATCCCACAAAACTGTTAACCGTGAGCAATTTTCCTTCCAAGCGAGGCGCTCTGCTATTAATTAAGGTAATCCTCTTAGGGCTTTTTTCTGAACATGCAGGGATTCTCCAACAGCCACGCTCTTCCGTCTCATATTATCCTTTACGTTGCATTAAAAAATTAATTCAAGCAATTAATTTTCGGATTTAGAATGTAATTAATGCCGATATTACTTGGGGAAACAGAAAATATCATAACTGCAGATAATATTTCAGCCATCGAAGTAATTATACACATCGGGACATCAATAGTTGCCCGAGGTAAACATGGCAGCAAGCTTCTTTGTTCTTCACAAGCATAAAACTTGTCAGCCCTGTAGTAAATTATGGATTTTACTCTATCTTCTTTGTTCATCCACCACCTAGGCAACGCACGTTCGATCCCAGGGACCCTCATGCGGTTTTGGTGGTGAACGAAACTGCATCTGGACGGGTACTTGCCAGGTTCTCCGGTTTTTGTCATCACTCAGTCCACCAACAGCTCCATCATCACCAACACTTCATATCATCCTCTTCCTCACTCTTATACTGACCACTTCACCGTATCTGGTACATAGCTTCGTCTGTTCCCCGACATACTTCTGAGTCTAGACACTGACTTGTAAGTCCCCACTCTCATACTTGCAGGTGTTCACTCTGTCTGGTACATAGGTTCCTGTGTTCCCTGACAGACGTGTGACTCTAGACACTGACTTGTAAGTCCCCACTCTCATACTTGCAGGTGTTCACTCTGTCTGGTACATAGGTTCCTGTGTTCCCTGACAGATGTCTGACCCTAGACACTGGCTTGTAAGTCCTCACTCTCATACTTGCAGGTGTTCACTCTGTCTGGTACATAGGTTCCTGTGTTCCCTGACAGACGTCTGACTCTAGACACTGGCTTGTAAGTCCTCACTCTCATACTTGCAGGTGTTCACTCTGTCTGGTACATAGGTTCCTGTATTCCCTGACAGACGTCTGACTCTAGACACTGACTTGTAAGTCCTCACTCTCATACTTGCAGGTGTTCACTCTGTCTGGTACATAGGTTCCTGTGTTCCTTGACAGGCGTCTGACCCTAGACACTGACTTGTAAGTCCTCATTCTCATACTTGCAGGTGTTCACTCTGTCTGGTACATAGGTTCCTGTGTTCCCTGACAGACGTCTGACTCTAGACACTGACTTGTAAGTCCTCACTCTCATACTTGCAGGTGTTCACTCTGTCTGGTACATAGGTTCCTGTGTTCCCCGACAGACGTCTGACTCTAGACACTGGCTTGTAAGTCCTCACTCTCATACTTGCAGGTGTTCACTCTGTCTGGTACATAGGTTCCTGTGTTCCCCGACAGACGTCTGACTCTAGACACTGGCTTGTAAGTTCTCACTCTCATACTTGCAGGTGTTAACTCTGTCTGGTACATAGGTTCCTGTGTTCCCTGACAGACGTCTGACTCTAGACACTGACTTGTAAGTCCTCACTCTCATACTTGCAGGTGTTCACTCTGTCTGGTACATAGGTTCCTGTGTTCCCTGACAGACGTCTGACTCTAGACACTGACTTGTAAGTCCTCACTCTCATACTTGCAGGTGTTCACTCTGTCTGGTACATAGGTTCCTGTGTTCCCCGACAGACGTCTGACTCTAGACACTGACTTGTAAGTCCTCACTCTCATACTTGCAGGTGTTCACTCTGTCTGGTACATAGGTTCCTGTGTTCCCTGACAGGCGTCTGATCCTACACACTGGCTTGTAAGTCCTCACTCTCATACTTGCAGGTGTTCACTCTGTCTGGTACATAGGTTCCTGTGTTCCCTGACAGACGTCTGACTCTAGACACTGACTTGTAAGTCCTCACTCTCATACTTGCAGGTGTTCACTCTGTCTGGTACATAGGTTCCTGTGTTCCCTGACAGACGTCTGACCCTAGACACTGGCTTGTAAGTCCTCACTCTCATACTTGCAGGTGTTCACTCTGTCTGGTACATAGGTTCCTGTGTTCCCTGACAGACGTCTGACCCTAGACACTGACTTGTAAGTCCTCACTCTCATACTTGCAGGTGTTCACTCTGTCTGGTACATAGGTTCCTGTGTTCCCTGACAGACGTCTGACTCTAGACACTGGCTTGTAAGTCCTCACTCTCATACTTGGTATGTTTCTGTCAACTAGCACGAAGTAGATAGAGGAATAAGAGTGAGTGGAGAAAGTGGTGTGAGTGGTGAAAATAGAGAGGTTATTGAAGTGCAGAGAGCTCTCTCCGGCCCCCGCCGCCGCCCCCGGCGCTGCTAAGGGAACATTAACCTGTCGATTCAGTTTTGCAGTTGGCCGTGTTTTAATGTAAAAGCTTTTGTTTAGCGCTCTTTGTCTCCTCACAAAACCTGCTGAAATATTAAACAATACACTCTCGGTTTTAAAAACGTGTCATCTGCTATATTTTTTTTTAAATAACCAAGTGCACATTCTCTGCCTTTGTTATTTATGAATGAAGGTAAATTGAAAGTAGACGATGGTATTTGCTGCATAAACTCGGGAGATTGTGTAAACGTTTCTTAGAACTGTGCATCTAGCTGGATATGTGCCTCTAGATCACATATATAGCACGTAAAATGGTTGCTGTTTCAACACTTATACAGCAAAATAGAGGGTAATCATAACACTATTGAAAATATGGACTGGATCCCATTTGACATTTTGAACGAAGTGCTGGGAGGTTATTAATAACAGAAAAATCGAAACATGTTTAGGAAAATGAATATGAAAAGTTATGTGTATGGAGAAAATAAAAATGTGCCAATTTGCCAGAGTGACGTCACACTACACTGCAATTGTATGGAGTATTTATATATTTAAACGAGCAATTCTTGTATATATATATATATTATTCCGCGCAGCTTGGAAACGGCTCTAACGATTTCAATCAGATTTTGTATTCAGATAGGGTTTTGATTTCTAAGTTCATCTATGTAGGTATAATTCCCGAAAAAACGCGATTTTACATAAAAAATAACGTTTTTTATTCCCGCTTCCACAGAGCAATTCTTGTATTTATATTCCCCGTATTTCAGAAACGGCTCTTAAGATTTGGTTATATTTTTGTATACATGCATATTACCTACACAGTGTTTTCTATACTCACTTTTAGGTAACACATTCACATCTCTTTCTCTACACACTCTTCTATAAACAATTTTCCATAACAAAACGTGATTCTACACAAAAAAGCAAACATATTTATCCACAGTTTTAAAATAAGTCATACCATATTCTGTATGTTTGAAATAGAAGTACTATTACATTCACACTGTTTTCTCCTCGCACTTTTAGGTAACACATTCACATCACTTTCTCTACTCACTCTTCTATAAACAATTTTCCATAACAAAACGTGATTCTACACAAAAAAGCAAACATATTTATCCACAGTTTTAAAATAAGTCATACCATATTCTGTATGTTTGAAATAGAAGTACTATTACATTCACACTCCTTTCTCCTCTCACTTTAAGGTAATACATTCACATCTCTTTCTCTACTCACTCTTCTACAAAGAAGTCATACAATCTTCCGTATGTCTGAAATAGAAATGCTACATATTATGTTCATACTGTTTTCTCTACTCACTTTTAGGTAACACATTCACATCTCTTTCTACTCACTCTTCTACAAATAAGTCATACAATTTTGTGCATGTTTGAAATAAAAATGCTACGTATTACATTCACACTGTTTTCTCTACTTACTTTTGGGTAATGCATTCATAACTGTTTCTCTACTCACTCTTCTAGAAGTAAGTCATACAATTTTATGTATGTTTGAAATAGAAATGCTACAAATTACACTCACAGTGTTTTCTCTACACACTTTTAGGTAACACGTTCACATCTCCCCCCCCCTCTCTCTCTCTCTCTCTCTCTGCTCACTCTTCTACAAATAAGTCATACCATTTTCAGCATGTTTGAAGTAGAAATGCTGCATATTACATTCACAGTGTTTTCTCTACTTAAGTATTTTTTTACTCTTAACAATTGCGACAAGAATAATTATTTAGTTAACATTTTGCCTTTCAGGTTTATCTAAGTATCTTCTAAAAAAAAAAAAAAAAAAAAAAAAACGGTCGCCCAGGTACTGATTTTTAAAAATCTGATGTGTTGCACTCACATGACTTTCTCTACTCTTGTTCTAACCATTCTTACAAACTCTTATTATTATATCTTCTGTTTTGTTTGTGGAGATAAACATTTGCACAAATTATCTTATTGCTTATTTCCTTGTAGGTACAAGGGGAATATTAGAATACAGTAGGCTTTGTGCGATAGTCAAATCTTTTAAAGCTTTGAAATCCCGTTCTCCTTGTAAGCTTAGCTTATACAAAATGAACAATGTTCCATTTCACGAAAGTTTTAAGTTTTTCAAAACTGTCACAAATAATAAGGAATATCTCCGAAATCGTTCACTCTGCAAAAAATTTATTCAGACATAAATTGTGTGTTTTAGTGAGGTCTACAATTTTTGTACAGTAAGATTTGGTCTATCTCTTATGGTTTACCAGTTATTCAAAAGTCATCCAGAATAAATACGACTACAGGGGCTATAGCCAGAAAATTCAAAATACATTGTCATACATTATCTTAAATATATGGCATTTTGATCAAAATCGTTAGAGCCATTTTCAAGAAAATCAAAATGTTCGAAAACTTTTCCATGTAAAGGGTAGTTTAGGGTGGGGCTATTTTCTTGGAAATCTTCGTGTCGTATCCTTGAAAGATGTTAAACTTAAATACCAACTTTGGTTTTTAACCGAGCTTTCGTTTTTGAGTTATGCTGTCCACACACACACACACACACACACACACACACACACACACACACACACACACACACACACACACACACACACACAAACACACACACACGCAAACACACACACAGACATACACACATACACACACACAAACACACACACGCAAACACACACACAAACACACACAGATAGTGAGAGAGACCTTTTTCTAAAAATGCTTTTTTTTAATTCAGGTGAGTCTCTAAACATATATTTTCGGTGAAATCTCGACATGGAATTTTTGGGTGGAGTACAATACTTGCCCTACTTACCAGTAGAGAAAATAAAATTGATATTTTGAAGAATTTGCGTCAATTTTCACAGATTGGTTCCCTTAATGTTGTTTCCCGTACATCAGGCCTGGGGAAGAGCACAAGTTGTTGGTCCCGAAGGGAGGGAGTACTGTTCCCCAGGCCTGGCCTAGTGGTGGACTCACCGGAAGGATGGCAGGATGATCGACTCATACTCCTCGATGGTACATCAGGCCTGGGGAAGAGCACACATTGTTGGTCCCGAAGGGAGTACTATTCCCCAGGCCTGGCCTAGTGGTGGACTCACCGGAAGGAAGGCAGGATGATCGACTCATACTCCTCGATGGTACATCAGGCCTGGGGAAGAGCACACATTGTTGGTCCCGAAGGGAGGGAGTACTGTTGCCCAGGCCTGGCCTAGTGGTGGACTCACCGGAAGGATGGCAGGATGATCGACTCATACTCCTCGATGGTACATCAGGCCTGGGGAAGAGCACACATTGTTGGTCCCGGAGGGTGGGCAGTAATGTTCCCCAGGCCTGGCCTAGTGGTGGACTCACCGGAAGGAAGACAGGATGATCGACTCATACTCCTCGATGGTACATCAGGCCTGGGGAAGAGCACACATTGTTGGTCCCGGAGGGTGGGCAGTAATGTTCCCCAGGCCTGGCCTAGTGGTGGACTCACCGGAAGGAAGGCAGGATGATCGACTCATACTCCTCGATGGTACATCAGGCCTGGGGAAGAGCACACATTGTTGGTCCCGGAGGGTGGGCAGTAATGTTCCCCAGGCCTGGCCTAGTGGTGGACTCACCGGAAGGAAGGCAGGATGATCGACTCATACTCCTCGATGGTACATCAGGCCTGGGGAAGAGCACACATTGTTGGTCCCGGAGGGTGGGCAGTAATGTTCCCCAGGCCTGGCCTAGTGGTGGACTCACCGGAAGGATGGCAGGATGATCGACTCATACTCCTCGATGGTACATCAGGCCTGGGGAAGAGCACACATTGTTGGTCCCGAAGGGAGGGAGTACTGTTCCCCAGGCCTGGCCTAGTGGTGGACTCACCGGAAGGATGGCAGGATAATCGACTCATGGTCCTCGATAGTACAACAGGCCTGGGGAAGAGCACACATTGTTGGTCCCGAAGGGAGGGAGTACTGTTCCCCAGGCCTGGCCTAGTGGTGGACTCACCGGAAGGATGGCAGGATAATCGACTCATGGTCCTCGATGGTACAACAGGCCTGGGGAAGAGCACACATTGTTGGTCCCGAAGGGAGTACTATTCCCCAGGCCTGGCCTAGTGGTGGACTCACCGGAAGGAAGGCAGGATGATCGACTCATACTCTTCGATGGTACATCAGGCCTGGGGAAGAGCACACGTTGTTGGTCCCGAAGGGAGGGCAGTAATGTTCCCCAGGCCTGGCCTAGTGCTGGACTCACCAGAAGGAAGGCAGGATGATCGACTCATACTCCTCGATGGTACATCAGGCCTGGGGAAGAGCACACACTGTTGGTCCCGAAGGGAGGGCAGTACTGTTCCCCAGGCCTGGCCTAGTGGTGGACTCACCGGAAGGAAGACAGGATGATCGACTCATACTCCTCGATGGTACATCAGGCCTGGGGAAGAGCACACACTGTTGGTCCCGAAGGGAGGGCAGTACTGTTCCCCAGGCCTGGCCTAGTGGTGGACTCACCGGAAGGAAGACAGGATGATCGACTCATACTCCTCGATGGTACATCAGGCCTGGGGAAGAGCACACACTGTTGGTCCCGAAGGGAGGGAGTACTGTTCCCCAGGCCTGGCCTAGTGGTGGACTCACCGGAAGGAAGACAGGATGATCGACTCATACTCCTCGATGGTACATCAGGCCTGGGGAAGAGCACACACTGTTGGTCCCGAAGGGAGGGAGTACTGTTCCCCAGGCCTGGCCTAGTGGTGGACTCACCGGAAGGAAGGCAGGATGATGGACTCATACTCCTCGATGGTACATCAGGCCTGGGGAAGAGCACACACACACTGTTGGTCCCGAAGGGAGGGCAGTACTGTTCCCCAGGCCTGGCCTAGTGGTGGACTCACCGGAAGGAAGGCAGGATGATGGACTCATACTCCTCGATGGTACACTCCTGTACCAGATATATGATGGGCTGCAGCACCGCCGCTAGCACCTCCTGCGTCTTCATCTCCTGCTGCAGACATGGCCACACGTGTTGGAACCACAGTTTCTGCAACACATGCCAACATATCTGCTCATCACCATTGTTTTATTACGCTACTCTAATGGTTAACATGTGCTTTACCTCTAATCATCACAAACCTCTCGGGTAACACACACGCATGCATTGTTTGTTCTCGGAAGTCGCTGATGTTTCACATTACGTGTCAGTTCAGCCAATGAAATCAAACAGATTACAAACGACAGACAGTTTTTAAGTTCATGTGGAGTGAAACCCTGCGTTGCAATATCTCCCCTGTTTTCCTATCTCATTTAAGAAACCTATATGTTTATTTCATTATAACATTTTATAGTTTTATACAAAAAATATTTTTATCAAAAAATGATCATCTGGCCGAATTATTATTGATTAAAGCTTCTTGGTTTATGTGTATATTCATAGAAAATTGAATAACTATGTTTTCCTTTGGCGAACTTCAACAGATTCAACGGTTTTTGTGTTAATTAAATTTAAAAAACCCGCAATTTGTTGCCTTCTTAATTCTGGCAGAAGTGGCAACATTGCATCAGCTATATTCACTTTCTTCGCACATAAGTGTAGATTGCGCGGAATGTTTACGTAATTGCATGCAATTGTTTTTTTTTTTTTTTTTTTTTTTTTGTAATATGGTGTAATGAGGCAAAATCTTACTTTTTCACGTAATTTTCTGGTATTTGGCGCAGTGTGACAAAAATCTGGATTCAACACATGGCTATAGTTGCTTAAATGGTTTTTATAGAGCATTAGATCCGCCGGTAGAAGCTGTGTACCCGATCAACAGGTTGTGCCACGTTGCCACACACTCTCACCTCTAGACGTGCTTATCTGCTTATCTGGTTATGTGCATTTAATTAAAAAAAGTTATTACAATTTTTTGTTAGTTTACATGCTATGTCTGACCTCGTTCAGTCCGGTGGATTATTTCACTTGCAGCCTGTATTTCTGTAATGAATTACTGCATTTCTACACGTAGAATAGAAGCCTTGTGTCATGATCCAATCTGGCAGTTTGAGACTTGTAATGTAGGTAGCGTTATTTACAAGGTAAGTGATTGATAGAGAGGCAAGTCCGTATTGTGTGCGGGGTCACGAACCCAGACTCTCGGCAATATAAACAGACTTGACCCCAATGCTATTTAGTGTAACGCTGGGCTGTCTCCATGACAACAGATGAGCCTGGAGCATTGCTTCTCCACAAACTGAACTGAGACAAATCTCAACACCCTACTCTACTCTTAGCCTGCTTATTGCATACACATGAATACTTCAAGACTGTTCCACTCATGCCAGATTATCAGCCCTTGGCCGTGGTATTATCACCTCCTCCTTGCGGCTCCGCCAACCTAACCATTTTGCTAGTTTCAGCACATCTCAAGTATCCATGCGCACTAAAACAATTAGCGGGACATTAAAAATGACCGACAAAAGATTTGGTGAATATTCTAGTGAGAATATTGATTTTTTAATTAAAGAGTCGAAGTAAAACAAATGTAATGTTAAATAAGGTAGAGCTACCTTTAATGAATAGAGTGCTAACCATTGTGATTTGTGGGTTTAAGGGCACTCAACTTGGAGATCATCAGCGCCCTTAAACATTCATGGCAATAGCCAGATATAAAACAAGGTTATAAATATCTCACAAAGCATAAAAAGAAGTATATCAATTTTAAATTCTCAAATTGATACTACACTCTGCTAAAAACTTAAAAACTATCAACCGCTGTTTTTTCGTCCGCTAAGACCTCTGCAAGTCTGGCAGGCAGCTGCAGGGAATCTCGAAGGTCCTGGGACATTCTAGCAGCACGTGACGGATTTCCGGTGAAATCTCGACATCGAATTTTTTTGGGTGTAATACAATACTTCCCCTACTTACCAGTAGAGAAAGTAAAAAGAATCATTTTGTCAAACAAACTAATTTGTTTTGTGCAAAGTTTCAAAGCCAAAGACAGAGAAATTGTTAATTTTAAAGAACCTAAAAATCTTTAAAAATACCACAGCTGTGTGTGTTAGGTTAAAAAAATCTTTTCTGTATGTTGTTTTTTCGCACCTGAAGCTTTGTTAGCCCTGATAAACTGAGCAGGTGCCTTGGGACATGCAGATTTGTATGTTGTTTTTACGCACCTGAAACTTTGTTAGCCCTGATAAACTGCGCAGCTACTGCCTTGGGGCATGCAGATTTGTATGTTGTTTTTACGCACCTGAAGCTTTGTTAGCCCTGATAAACTGGGCAGGTGCCTTGGGACATGCAGATTTGTATGTTGTTTTTTCGCACCTGAAGCTTTGTTAGCTCTGATAAACTGCGCCAACTGCTGCCTTGGGACATGCAGATTTGTATGTTGTTTTTTCGCACCTGAAACTTTGTTAGCCCTGATAAACTGCGCCAACTGCTGCCTTGGGACATGCAGATTTGTATGTTGTTTTTTCGCACCTGAAACTTTGTTGGCCCTGATAAACTGCGCCAACTGCTGCCTTGGGACATGCAGATTTGTATGTTGTTTTTTCGCACCTGAAACTTTGTTAGCCCTGATAAACTGCGCAGGTGCTGCCTTGGGACATGCAGATTTGTATGTTGTTTTTTAGCACCTGAAGCTTTGTTAGCCCTGATAAACTGCGCAGGTGCTGCCTTGGGGCATGCAGATTTGTATGTTGTTTTTTCGCACCTGAAACTTTGTTAGTCCTGATAAACTGCGCAGGTGCTGCCTTGGGACATGCAGATTTGTATGTTGTTTTTTCGCACCTGAAGCTTTGTTAGCCCTGATAAACTGCGCCAACTGCTGCCTTGGGGCATGCAGATTTGTATGTTGTTTTTTCGCACCTGAAACTTTGTTAGCCCTGATAAACTGCGCAGGTGCCTTGGGACATGCAGATTTGTATGTTGTTTTTTCGCACCTGAAGCTTTGTTAGCTCTGATAAACTGCGCCAACTGCTGCCTTGGGACATGCAGATTTGTATGTTGTTTTTTCGCACCTGAAACTTTGTTGGCCCTGATAAACTGCGCAGCTGCTGCCTTGGGACATGCAGATTTGTATGTTGTTTTCGCACCTGAAGCTTTGTTGGCCCTGATAAACTGCGCAGCTGCTGCCTTGGGGCATGCAGATTTGTATGTTGTTTTTTCGCACCTGAAGCTTTGTTAGCCCTGATAAACTGCGCAGGTGCTGCCTTGGGGCATGCAGATTTGTATGTTGTTTTTTCGCACCTGAAACTTTGTTAGCCCTGATAAACTGCGCAGGTGCCTTGGGACATGCAGATTTGTATGTTGTTTTTTCGCACCTGAAGCTTTGTTAGCTCTGATAAACTGCGCCAACTGCTGCCTTGGGACATGCAGATTTGTATGTTGTTTTTTCGCACCTGAAACTTTGTTGGCCCTGATAAACTGCGCAGCTGCTGCCTTGGGACATGCAGATTTGTATGTTGTTTTCGCACCTGAAGCTTTGTTGGCCCTGATAAACTGCGCAGCTGCTGCCTTGGGGCATGCAGATTTGTATGTTGTTTTTTCGCACCTGAAGCTTTGTTAGCCCTGATAAACTGCGCCAACTGCTGCCTTGGGACATGCAGATTTGTATGTTGTTTTTTCGTACCTGAAGCTTTGTTAGCCCTGATAAACTGCGCAGGTGCTGCCTTGGGGCATGCAGATTTGTATGTTGTTTTTTCGCACCTGAAGCTTTGTTAGCCCTGATAAACTGCGCAGGTGCTGCCTTGGGACATGCAGATTTGAGGTGCGATTGCGCCCCAGCAATTCGGCTCACGTATCCTGTTGTGGAAGCGATACTATCTCTATTTGCGCTGCTGTTTTGTTTCACACCTGTTGATCGGCTGGCAACGTAACCGTAACACACACTCAGACCTTTAGTTTTTCTGCTACGTATAAGTAGAGGAAGTATTGTATTCCACCCAAAAATTCGATGTCGAGATTTCACGAGAAATGTTTTGAGGCCCTCTTAATCCAAAAAGCATTTTTAAAAAAGTTTGTGTGTCTGTCTGTACAACATAACTCAAAAACAAAATTCGGTTAAAAACTAAAGTCGGTATTTAAGTATAACATCTAAGCATGCGGCATGAATATTTTGAAGAAGATTCCTCCAGCGTAAACTACCCTTTACATGGAAAATTTCGCGAAAATTTTGATTTTCTTGAAGATAGATCCAACATGTTTCAGATATGTATAGGTAACATCAAATGTATATTTTGAATTTTCTGGCTATCTCCCGTGTAATCCTCTTTACTCTGGATGATTTTTGCATAACTGGTAAACTGTAAGAGATAGACAATATCTTACTGCACAAAAAGTGTAGATCTTGCTAATTTCGGAGATATTGCTTGCTGTTTGTGCGGTCTAAACAATACTTATGCTTCTCTCAAATGGAAGGTCGTAATTCACCTTTTTACCTTAGCTGTGCAAAGAGTGTCCTGCTATAGCGACCAGCTTTAAAAGATTTGACTATCGCTCTGTAGACCATGACAAGTTCACGATCATACTCATAGATGACACTACTATCCGACTTGAGAAAAATATAGACCAAATAAAGAGGTGGATAAAGAAAAAGACTAGACAATGAGCCTTGCATTCCTTATTAAAGAGACAAACACAACATTTGAAATTAGGAAGTTATTAGTCTGCTTCTTGGGGGTCGTGGGGTGATGATTAAATTTACTCTTCTATTCTTCCGACGTTCTGAACTGCAATTAAGTGCTTTACAAGATATTGGTTACAAATCCCTATGTGATTTTTTATACTTTATCATCCGTATTTAAAATTGTATTTTTCTACCTATCTATCAGTACCTATGTGTGTCCAACTACTGGATTCTCTCTCATATGCGCCTTACCCTGCAACAATACTAGCAATACTTTCTGCAAGTGTTTAATTCGACTGACACGAAAAGGATAGAGCAATAAGTGTTTGTAGTACAAGGGTACAAGATTGAGTAGAGAAACTCATGTGAGTGTAATATAAGATTTTTAAGAAAATTGTCCATATATAGTGTAGTTTAGGATACAAGAATTTTCTTCAACATCTTCGTGTTGGACCCTGCAAATATATTAAACTTAAATACCTACTCTGGGAGGTTGAACTGGAACTGAAAAATTCAAAGTCACAGCTGGGATACCATAAATTACCAATCCTACATTTCGCCTGTATTTCATATCATCCTCTTCCTCATTCTCATACTGGTGCCATGCTCACCACCTGCTTCCAGGTGTTCACTGTGTCCAGACCATAGGTTCCTGTGTTCCCTGACAGATGTCTGACCCTAGACACTGACTTGTAAGTCCTCACTCTCATACTTGCAGGTGTTCACTGTGTCCAGACCATAGGTTCCTGTGTTCCCCGGCAGATGTCTGACCCTAAACACTGTCTTGTAAGTCCTCACTCTCATACTTGCAGGTGTTCACTGTGTCCAGACCATAGGTTCCTGTGTTCCCCGGCAGATGTCTGACCCTAAACACTGACTTGTAAGTCCTCACTCTCATACTTGCAGGTGTTCACTGTGTCCAGACCATAGGTTCCTGTGTTCCCTGACAGATGTCTGACCCTAGACACTGGCTTGTAAGTCCTCACTCTCATACTTGCAGGTGTTCACTCTGTCTGGTACATAGGTTCCTGTGTTCCCTGACAGACGTCTGACTCTAGACACTGACTTGTAAGTCCTCGCTCTCATACTTGCAGGTGTTCACTCTGTCTGGTACATAGGTTCCTGTGTTCCCTGACAGATGTCTGACCCTAGACACTGGCTTGTAAGTCCTCACTCTCATACTTGCAGGTGTTCACTCTGTCTGGCACATAGGTTCCTGTGTTCCCTGACAGATGTCTGACCCTAGACACTGGCTTGTAAGTCCTCACTCTCATACTGGTGCCATGCTCACCACCTGCTTCCAGGTGTTCACTGTGTCCAGACCATAGGTTCCTGTGTTCCCTGACAGATGTCTGACCCTAGACACTGGCTTGTAAGTCCTCACTCTCATACTTGCAGGTGTTCACTGTGTCCAGACCATAGGTTCCTGTGTTCCCTGACAGATGTCTGACCCTAGACACTGGCTTGTAAGTCCTCACTCTCATACTTGCAGGTGTTCACTCTGTCTGGTACATAGGTTCCTGTGTTCCCTGACAGACGTCTGACTCTAGACACTGGCTTGTAAGTCCTCACTCTCATACTTGCAGGTGTTCACTCTGTCTGGTACATAGGTTCCTGTGTTCCCTGACAGATGTCTGACCCTAGACACTGGCTTGTAAGTCCTCACTCTCATACTGGTGCCATGCTCACCACCTGCTTCCAGGTGTTCACTGTGTCCAGACCATATGTTCCTGCGTTCCCCGACAGATGTCTGACTCTAGGCACTGGCTTGTAAGTCCTCACTCTCATACTTGCAGGTGTTCACTCTGTCTGGTACATAGGTTCCTGTGTTCCCTGACAGACATCTGACCCTAGACACTGGCTTGTAAGTCCTCACTCTCATACTTGCAGGTGTTCACTCTGTCTGGTACATAGGTTCCTGTGTTCCCCGGCAGATGTCTGACCCTAGACAATGACTTGTAAGTCCTCACTCTCATACTTGCAGGTGTTCACTCTGTCTGGTACATAGGTTCCTGTGTTCCCTGACACACGTCTGACTCTAGACACTGGCTTGTAAGTCCTCACTCTCATACTTGCAGGTGTTCACTCTGTCTGGTACATAGGTTCCTGTGTTCCCTGACACACGTCTGACTCTAGACACTGACTTGTAAGTCCTCACTCTCATACTTGCAGGTGTTCACTCTGTCTGGTACATAGGTTCCTGTGTTCCCCGGCAGACGTCTGACTCTAGACAATGACTTGTAAGTCCTCACTCTCATACTTGCAGGTGTTCACTCTGTCTGGTACATAGGTTCCTGTGTTCCCCGGCAGACGTCTGACTCTAGACAATGACTTGTAAGTCCTCACTCTCATACTTGCAGGTGTTCACTCTGTCTGGTACATAGGTTCCTGTGTTCCCCGGCAGACGTCTGACTCTAGACAATCACTTGTAAGTCCTCACTCTCATACTTGCAGGTGTTCACTCTGTCTGGTACATAGGTTCCTGTGTTCCCTGACAGACGTCTGACTCTAGACACTGGCTTGTAAGTCCACACTCTCATACTTGCAGATGTTCACACTGTCTGGTACATAGGTTCCTGTGTTCCCTGACAGACGTCTGACTCTAGACACTGTCTTGTAAGTCCTCACTCTCATACTTGCAGGTGTTCACTCTGTCTGGTACATAAGTTCCTGTGTTCCCCGGCAGACGTCTGACTCTAGACAATCACTTGTAAGTCCTCACTCTCATACTTGCAGGTGTTCACTCTGTCTGGTACATAGGTTCCTGTGTTCCCTGACAGACGTCTGACTCTAGACACTGGCTTGTAAGTCCACACTCTCATACTTGCAGATGTTCACACTGTCTGGTACATAGGTTCCTGTGTTCCCTGACAGACGTCTGACTCTAGACACTGTCTTGTAAGTCCTCACTCTCATACTTGCAGGTGTTCACTCTGTCTGGTACATAGGTTCCTGTGTTCCCCGGCAGACGTCTGACTCTAGACAATCACTTGTAAGTCCACACTCTCATACTTGCAGGTGTTCACTCTGTCTGGTACATAGGTTCCTGTGTTCCCTGACAGACGTCTGACTCTAGACACTGGCTTGTAAGTCCACACTCTCATACTTGCAGATGTTCACACTGTCTGGTACATAGGTTCCTGTGTTCCCTGACAGACGTCTGACTCTAGACACTGTCTTGTAAGTCCTCACTCTCATACTTGCAGGTTTTCACTCTGTCTGGTACATAGGTTCCTGTGTTCCCTGACAGACGTCTGACTCTAGACACTGACTTTAAGTCCTCACTCTCATACTTGCAGGTGTTCACTCTGTCTGGTACATAGGTTCCTGTGTTCCCTGACAGACGTCTGACTCTAGACACTGGCTTGTAAGTCCTCACTCTCATACTTGCAGGTGTTCACTCTGTCTGGTACATAGGTTCCTGTGTTCCCTGACAGACGTCTGACTCTAGACACTGACTTTAAGTCCTCACTCTCATACTTGCAGGTGTTCACTCTGTCTGGTACATAGGTTCCTGTGTTCCCTGACAGACGTCTGACTCTAGACACTGTCTTGTAAGTCCTCACTCACATACTTGCAGGTGTTCACTCTGTCTGGTACATAGGTTCCTGTGTTCCCCGACAGACGTCTGACTCTAGACACTGACTTGTAAGTCCTCACTCTCATACTTGCAGGTGTTCACTCTGTCTGGTACATAGGTTCCTGTGCTCCCCGACAGACGTCTGACTCTAGACACTGTCTTGTAAGTCCTCACTCACATACTTGCAGGTGTTCACTCTGTCTGGTACATAGGTTCCTGTGTTCCCCGACAGACGTCTGACTCTAGACACTGACTTGTAAGTCCTCACTCACATACTTGCAGGTGTTCACTCTGTCTGGTACATAGGTTCCTGTGTTCCCTGACAGACGTCTGACTCTAGACACTGGCTTGTAAGTCCTCACTCACATACTTGCAGGTGTTCACTCTGTCTGGTACATAGGTTCCTGTGTTCCCTGACAGACGTCTGACTCTAGACACTGTCTTGTAAGTCCTCACTCACATACTTGCAGGTGTTCACTCTGTCTGGTACATAGGTTCCTGTGTTCCCCGACAGACGTCTGACTCTAGACACTGACTTGTAAGTCCTCACTCTCATACTTGCAGGTGTTCACTCTGTCTGGTACATAGGTTCCTGTGTTCCCCGACAGACGTCTGACTCTAGACACTGACTTGTAAGTCCTCACTCTCATACTTGCAGGTGTTCACTCTGTCTGGTACATAGGTTCCTGTGTTCCCTGACAGACGTCTGACTCTAGACACTGGCTTGTAAGTCCTCACTCTCATACTTGCAGGTGTTCACTGTGCCTGGTACATAGGTTCCTGTGTTCCCTGACAGACGTCTGACTCTAGACACTGACTTGTAAGTCCTCACTCTCATACTTGCAGGTGTTCACTCTGTCTGGTACATAGGTTCCTGTGTTCCCTGACAGACGTCTGACTCTAGACACTGACTTGTAAGTCCTCACTCTCATACTTGCAGGTGTTCACTCTGTCTGGTACATAGGTTCCTGTGTTCCCTGACAGACGTCTGACTCTAGACACTGACTTGTAAGTCCTCACTCTCATACTTGCAGGTGTTCACTCTGTCTGGTACATAGGTTCCTGTGTTCCCTGACAGACGTCTGACTCTAGACACTGGCTTGTAAGTCCTCACTCTCATACTTGCAGGTGTTCACTGTGCCTGGTACATAGGTTCCTGTGTTCCCTGACAGACGTCTGACTCTAGACACTGACTTGTAAGTCCTCATTCTCATACTTGCAGGTGTTCACTCTGGTACATAGGTTCCTGTGTTCCCTGACAGACGTCTGACTCTAGACACTGACTTGTAAGTCCTCACTCTCATACTTGCAGGTGTTCACTCCGTCTGATACTTAGGTAGAGAGAGAGTTACAAGCAACAATGGGAGGAACAGATCTATGTGAGATTATACTCCGTACATACTTGTACAAAACACCACGCGAAGCTATGAGGGAAGCTTTCTGTACCTTCAACAAAAGGCTGAAAGTTTTCTTGGTAATGTAGCTCTAGGGAACAAGGATAAATTGGCAAACTTTGGACGAACTTCGGTCGTAATATTCAGTGGTGCTAGCAGTATCGACCTGCTCCCAATTAATATATGCTCTACAGTAAGGGAATTAAACCAAATATATCCAATTAGAGTCGAGCTTGCGTCCCTTCTGTCATATTTATGTATGTCTGTGTTTTGTAAAGCAGCGAGGTAGATATAGGGTGTCCTGCCTATTACAAACTTTACTTGCATCAGATGCAGATACAAGTATTTGACATTCTTAGTGCTGGACATACAAATAGTATGGAATTTTAAGGTTATAACACAGCGACCAGCCCTTAAAACTTTGTAGTAGGATTTAGCACTTTCTGTATGCCCATATTCCCTTTGTACCTACAAGAATAAGTACAAGTGTTCCTCTAGGTAAAGCCACAGGAAAGTTATGTTTCCATTGAAATATCTAAAATACCTAACATAAAGAATACAAAGTACATTTTATTCTCCACTCTTGTACTAACCATTCTTACAAACTCTTATTCCTATATCTTCTTCGTGTTAGTTGAGATAAACATTTGTACAAATTATCTTATTGCTTATTTCCTTGTAGGTACAAGGGGAGTATTAGAATACAATAGGCTTTGTGCGATAGTCAAATATTTTAAAGCTTTGATATCACGTTCTGTCTACACGCTTAACATAATGGGTTATAGCCAGAAAATTAAAAATATACAGTTCATTTGTCACACAAATATCTTAAACATATGGCATTTTAATAAAAATCATTAGAACCATTTTGAAGAAAATTAAAAATTTTGGAAAACTTTTCCATGTAAAGGCTAGTTTAGTGTGGGAGAACTGTCTTCAAAATCCTCGTAAAATCCGAAGTAACGACCCCAAGGGGTGGGAGAGGAAGAGGGCTGAGCCAGCCTCCGCCGCGGTACTTCTGTAGGGACCCTGGCCTCTGCTCTGTCGTGGCACCGTTTCAAGCACTTGGGATACATGAGCCGTGAGGGACATAAGACACAAGATAGGTATGTAGGTAACTTACCCGTGGAATGTAGGGCAGGACCTCCTTGAGGGTGTTCCTGTAGAAATGGGACTTCTGCGTGGGGTCCTTCATGTTGATGACGTCAAGGAACTGTAGTGCATGTACTGCTGGATCACTGCAACAACAGAGAACACGTGACTGGATTATTCGTCCAAAGAAACGACCTAATTCGACATATTGAATGTTTCTATACTTCCATTTTAAAGCACCCGAATTATTTTTCCATTTATCTGTATTTATGATGAAGCGTGAAATCTGAAATATTACTCAATAGTTTTACCTATGCATCAATTCAACAAGTTTTAAAATCAATACGTCATGAGAGAAGAATGAAAGGTTTGTTTAAGAGTAAACACGAAGTTGCTGATTGGTAGTATGGTGTGACGTATGAAAGGACGACTATCGCATAACCTAGTGTATTCATACCTGTCAGTACTAGCTGCAGAGAAACGGGGAGAGGGGAGACACGGTAGAGGTTATGAATTTAGTCTTGTATTTACATTTACCTATATTGTATACGGCAGCTAGATCAGTTGCCCAATATTGATGTGCAATGTCACTAAAGCATGCCAACCTGACACGAAGAAATACGCTACTGGACAAAGAGGTTGGCAACTACGAATCACAGGAGGAATATGGGTAATGGAACGAAACCGTGCCAACTTGACATGAAGAAATACGCTACTGGACAAAGAGGTTGGCAACTACGAATCACAGGAGGAATATGGGTAATGGAACGAAACCGTGCCAACTTGACATGAAGAAATACGCTACTGGACAAAGAGGTTGGCAACTACGAATCACAGGAGGAATATGGGTAATGGAACGAAACCGTGCCAACTTGACATGAAGAAATACGCTACTGGACAAAGAGGTTGGCAACTACGAATCACAGGAGGTGTGTGGGTAATGGAACGAAACCGTGCCAACTTGACATGAAGAAATACGCTACTGGACAAAGAGGTTGGCAACTACGAATCACAGGAGGAATATGGGTAATGGAACGAAACCGTGCCAACTTGACATGAAGAAATACGCTACTGGACAAAGAGGTTGGCAACTACGAATCACAGGAGGAATATGGGTAATGGAACGAAACCGTGCCAACTTGACATGAAGAAATACGCTACTGGACAAAGAGGTTGGCAACTACGAATCACAGGAGGAATATGGGTAATGGAACGAAACCGTGCCAACTTGACATGAAGAAATACGCTACTGGACAAAGAGGTTGGCAACTACGAATCACAGGAGGAATATGGGTAATGGAACGAAACCGTGCCAACTTGACATGAAGAAATACGCTACTGGACAAAGAGGTTGGCAACTACGAATCACAGGAGGAATATGAGCAATGGAACGAAACCGTGCCAACTTGACATGAAGAAATACACTACTGGACAAAGAGGTTGGCAACTACGAATCACAGGAGGAATGTGGGTAATGGAACGAAACCGTGATCTAAAACTGGAGCTAGTCAATCATCCCCCACAATAACTCTTATAAAGCATTGTATTAGGTACATCATGAAATATAGGTACCTACTCATATTGCATGGTTATCTACCGTATCTCCTGCACAATTGCTTTCACAGTTATACGGTTTGTAACTCCAAAACGCTACTTTCCTTTTGTTTCACAAACGTACGTATATTTATGAAATATATTCCCATTTAAGGTTACGTACCTGCTGCACAACTGCATAAGCTTATGGTTTCATAGTTATTTGAGGTTATGTGATTCATAAATTAATTTTTTGATCTAATATGAAGGAATCCACATATATTGTGTAATTGTGGTTCAACTGAGGAATGATACATAAGTAAAATAGAGTCTAGTTGCCGAATTCTGTCATTATGTACACCCGTTGTCGGAACTTATCCCCATTCCCATCTTCACAATGGCAACGTCATTCAAACGTTATTTTACTACCGCCCGCTAATTTCATTTCTCATATGTTGGCGCCCTGCATTACGTGGTCGCTAAGCCCGTATTGGGTAACATTACCGATAGTTTCTGTTGGATAACAGCACATACATACGTTACCGCTTAAGTTTACAATTACTAACTATTGAATCAGTGTGTAAGTGGAAATTAATTACTAATTTTTGCATATTAGTACATATTGTATTTGTCATTGTGTTAACCCAGAACTGTGTTTTGTGATTCAGCTTTAGAATAGAAATAAAGTGGCAGAGCAACTTACTGCACTTGTTATTTGTTACAATATAGGGTGTAACAAAAAGACGTCAAAAATCTGTGAAAATATTTCTTGCAGATACAGGATAAAAATGGTATATGAATATAGGTCCAGAAACTGTTTTTTCCTTCTTAGATCTCTGAATCCATACAAGAATACTCGCTTGACGAGAGAACCGTGGAGAAACAGGAAGTCACAGCACATGTTCAAAATGGTCTCTATCCGTTGCATGGACTCACTTAGGCTTGGAGAATTTTCTATTGTTTGGCAGCTTTCCTCAATACGAGCACGAACAGCCTCGGATTGGCAACTGGAGTTGCATAAACAAGAGATTTGAAATGTTCTCACAAATAATCAGGTGAACATGGAGGCCACGGAATTAGTCCACCTCTTCCTATCCATCAATCAGGAAATGTGCAATTCAGAACTCCATAGACAGAAAGACTGAAATGAGGAGGAGCTCCATCATGCATGAAGTACGAGACGCCTCGTCTTATTGGTATCTTGCAACAAGGCTGCAGCACATCACCTCCACCTGATTTAACTACATGTAAAAGCGAATGTTTACTACTGTGCAATTCTATTGTTGCGGGACAGCTACGTATAACCAGAGTTGTAGAGAAAGAGCTCTACCTACTTTTTTATCCTCTATATACAAGAAATGTTTTTCTATAGTTACGTCCTGTGTATAGATGCAGAAACTTAACAATTTCCATTAGCAACTGAAATACAAGGAAATCAAAAGAAAAATGTTGCAGAAGTTTTTGGATTAATAGAGAATTAGAATGGAAGCGGTAATAAATGTGTGCTTTGCAGCGAAGTTTTTACCTGAAACAGGAGTAGAGCTGTTCTCGACAAAAACACGGACGGCATTTGTTTTCCAACAGGACCGAGCTACGGCACACGTTTTGTTCTTGCCACCTGTGTGAGCTAAGTAACCCCGTTTCCATGGCAACAACAAGTGCAAATGTAAAGCATCTTGTCAACACAAGACAATAAAAATATTCTCGCTTTCCCTTTTACATCTGGTAGTCTTTTGTTCTCATTTCCCAGACGGGAATATGCCGTCGACACAATTAGAGTTCTAACTCGGGAATTGAGGCACGCTTGGAACTTGCCTGCCTACCGCATACCAGCAAAATGAACCTCTTCACAATCATGCTTAGTCACAGGTTCACATACCTGCAACTGGCGCTTGTAAATACAGACTTACTCCTAACTCCGTCAAACACTTCAGTACACAACAGATCATCGCAACTTACCTATATGACAATACAAACAGCAACGTATAGTAAGTAGAGCAAGCAATGTATTCGATCCAGAAATTTGATGTCGAGATTTCAAATCCCAGCTGTGGCACTGAATTTTTAAGTTCCAGTTTTACCTCTCAAACTTTGCCCACACACGGCTTGTGTGTTTAAAAACACCAACAGTAAGTTTGTTGGCATAAATAAAAAATAATTACCCAAGTTCGTATTGAAGTTTATTTTTCAGGGATGCGACATGAAAATTTTGAAGAAAAATTCTGACCCTAAACTACCCATTACATGGAAAACTTTTTGGAAACTTTGACTGTCAAAAAGGGCTCTAACGATTTCGATTAAAATGCCATATGTTTTAGATATCTTTACGGCAAGTGAAATGTAAATTTTGAGTTTTCTAACTATAGGCCATCTGCTACCGTTTACTCTTGATGACTTTTGTATAACTGCTAAGCCGTAAAAGATTGACCAAATCTTACTATAGGGTCATTCAAAGCCAATCCAACCAAAAATCATTCTCCCTAAAGCTCTATACAAGGAAATACTTCTAGGAAAAATTTTTGTTTTTTTGCAGTAATTAATTGTTGAAATTTGGGAGTAACAATATGTTTTTTTGCACTGTTCTACCATATCTTTCATAATTTCTATTAGAGCTAGAGAAATGTTTCACATGTCATTTTAAAGATAATTTCCTAGACTTTAATCTCATGTGTTACTTGAGCATTTTGAAAAGGGGAAAAAACATTAAATAAAATTTAAATTATAACTCAAAAAATAAAAAGTGCTTCTTCTTTTCCAGGAGTCGACTCTGGATTGATAGTGGGATGTTCACAAATATCCTAAGATTTTGAATCGTCTGAACGTAAGTTTTTGTCAACTGTTACAGTTTCTGGCAGTTTAAGTACAGCTTTACGGCATCCATTATCACCGTTTTTTACATTGGTAATGT
This sequence comes from Tenodera sinensis, assembly GCA_030765045.1. NCBI lineage: Eukaryota > Metazoa > Arthropoda > Insecta > Mantodea > Mantidae > Tenodera > Tenodera sinensis. The sequence continues at coordinate 180,119,928 of CM060966.1, forward strand.
GTCTTAAGGTATTATCGTTGAATGTTTTCTGTGATAATCGTGAGTCAATTTGTTGAGTGGGTTACAGCAATATACCACAATTTTATGTGTTGAAGAACTCTGTTCACTCATCTTAATCTGAGCTTAGAAAAATGCAATGTGAGTTAAACAAGCATAAAATTACTAAGCAAAATAATTAAAATGTTCTCCACTATTAATATTGTAAATTAACAGTAGGTACATACATATATGGGTATAATTCCACTTAGGTACATGGAACACACAAAAGGGATACTTCTACAAAGCACAGCACATCACAGCATCACTGATGACAAATTTGTGAATCTGCGCTAGCTCAACACCAACACTGGCAAACACTCGTACATCACACAAGCACACACTTCTAAAACTGGACCAGAGTTCAAAGTAACTAGTTAACAATTAAACTCCCTTGGATTGTGCCTAGCTTGTGCAAAATTAACATTTTAACATACAATGTTGTTATTTAGTCATCACTCCTGATCCCATTGTGACATTTTCAGTATTTATACGAGTAGCTTTAAATAATAGCAAGCTCATATAAAAATTTCAGTTTAAAAACACTATCAATTTCTTTTATATTTTGTATTCTTTGAGTTATAATTTAAGATTTAATTTAATTACATCTCCCAAAAAGTGAAATAACATCAGAATAAAGCCTGTGACATTATCTGTAAAATGACACATGATATATTACTTTAGGTTTAATGGAACTGCAATTATTAGAGATATGATAGAACAATGCAAAAGAACTTATTTTGTGCCAAATTTCAATAATTATTTACTCGTAAATAGAACACAATAATTTTTTTAGAAGTATTTTATTGTTTAGAACTTTAGGAAGAATAATTCCTGAACTTTTCATTAAAATCCAAGATGATTAGGTTGAGTAACTGATTAGTTTGACTTGCAATGACCCTATAGAAAAAATGTAGATCTTGTTAAAACGCAATGAAATTCTTTTCTGTGAAGTGAACCATTTAGAAGATATTCCTTCTTATTTTTCACATCTTTGAGATACTTGTAGACGTTCTCAAATGGGAGGTCGTTATTCAAGTTTTTATTTCTCGCTCATGTAAAAAGAACGGAATTTCAAAGTCATTACATAGCGATGACTCTTAAAATATTTGACTATCACTTAATGTCTACTGTATTCCCATATTCCCCTTGTACCTACAAGAAGATTAGCTATAAAATAATTTGTGCAAATGTGTTATCTCTATTAACGTGAAGTAGATAGAGACTGTTAGAATGAGTAGAGAATATCATGTAAGTGTAGCATATAATTTTTATAAAAAGACCATGTATGTGTGAAAAGCAAAACTGGAAAATGAAAAGTCGGTTCATTAATAGACAGTGGCAATTTCCGAGGGTGCTACGCCAGGGTTTTCAAGAATTCCTCCAATCAAAACCACCCGTTACAGGGAAATGCTTACGAACATTTCTATTTTTTGGAAAATGATTGTAATGAGATTTTAAAAACGCCATATGTTTAAGCTCTTTTCATAACAAATGAAATGTGTATGCTAGGAACAGTATGTGAATTTCACTTCATTCCGAATAATATTTGTATAACTGATAAACCGAAACACTGTCTTACTATACAAAAAAGCACATTCCCTTAAAACAAACAACATATTGCAAGTAAATAATTCGGTGGCCTTAGTTATCTATTGCTGAGCTAGTCCTCGTTATTATAACAGTTTCACTCTTCAGGTGCTAGTTTCTTCACATCCTGTCCTTCCTTTCGTATTCGTGCAAATGTAACAGATCCAAAACCATCACAGAGACAACAAAACGGAATAAAGCAAAGGAAACCACACACACAGAGAGAGGCGCATTCAGGCCCATCGTTATATTGTTCCTGACACCGCTCGTGACGATGGTGGTCACGATGGCGTCACTGTGGTCGTGACGATGGTCGTAACGATGGTCGTGACAGTGGTCGTGACGATGGTCATGACAGTGGTCGTAACGATGGTCGTGACGATGGTCGTGAAAGTGGTCATGACGATGGTCATGACAGTGGTCGTAACGATGGTCGTGACGGTGGTCGTGACGATGCTCGTGACGATCCTCGTGACAGTGGTCGTGACGGTTGTCATGACAATGGTCGTGACAGTGGTCGTGACGATGGTCGTGACGGTTGTTGTGACGTTATTCGTGACGGTGGTCATGACGGTTGTCGTGACGGTTGTCGTGACGATGGTCGTGTCGATGGTCGTGACGTTATTCGTGACGGTGTTCATGACGGTTGTCGTGACGGTTGTCGTGACAATGGGCGTGACGATGTTCGTGACGATGGTCGTGACAATGTTCGTGACGGTGGTAATGACGGTTGTCGTGACGGTTGTCGTGACAGTGGTCGAGACGATGGTCGTGACAGTGGTCGTGACGGTGGTCGTGACGATGGTCGTGACACCGGTCGTGACGATGGTCGTGACAGTGGTCGTGACGATGGTCGTGACGGTGGTCGTGACGATGGTCGTGACGATGGTCGAGACGATGGTCGTGACAGTGGTCGTGACGATGGTCGTGACACCGGTCGTGACGATGGTCGTGACGATGGTCGAGACGATGGTCGTGACAGTGGTCGTGACGATGGTCGTGACACCGGTCGTGACGATGGTCGTGACAGTGGTCGTGACGATGGTCGTGACGGTGGTCGTGACGATGGTCGTGACGATGGTCGAGACGATGGTCGTGACAGTGGTCGTGACGATGGTCGTGACACCGGTCGTGACGATGGTCGTGACGATGGTCGAGACGATGGTCGTGACAGTGGTCGTGACGATGGTCGTGACGATGGTCGTGACAGTGGTCGTGACGATGGTCGTGACGGTGGTCGTGACGATGGTCGTGACGGTGGTCGTGACAGTGGTCGAGACGATGGTCGTGACGATGGTCGTGACGGTGGTCGTGACGATGGTCGTGACAGTGGTGGTGACGATGGTCGTGACAGTGGTCGTGACGATGGTCGTGACGGTGGTCGTGACAGTGGTCATGACGATGGTCGTGACAGTGGTCGAGACGATGGTCGTGACGGTGGTCGTGACGATGGTCGTGACGGTGGTCGTGACGATGGTCGTGACAGTGGTCGTGACGATGGTCGTGACGATGGTCGTGACGGTGGTCGTGACGATGGTCGTGACAGTGGTCGTGACAGTGGTCGTGTAGATGGTCGTGACAGTGGTCGTGACGGTGGTCGTGACGATGGTCGTGACGATGGTCGTGACAATGGTCGTGACAGTGGTCGTGTAGATGGTCGTGACAGTGGTCGTGACGGTGGTCGTGACGATGGTCGTGACGGTGGTCGTGACGATGGTCGTGACAATGTTCGTGACGGTGGTCATGACGGTTGTCGTGACGGTTGTCGTGACAGTGGTCGAGACGATGGTCGTGACAGTGGTCGTGACGGTGGTCGTGACGATGGTCGTGACACCGGTCGTGACGATGTTCGTGACAGTGGTCGTGGCGATGGTCGTGACGGTGGTCGTGACGGTGGTCGTGACGATGGTCGTGACGATGGTCGTGACGGTGGTCGTGACGGTGGTCGTGACGATGGTCGTGACAGTGGTCGTGTAGATGGTCGTGACAGTGGTCGTGACGGTGGTCGTGACGATGGTCGTGACAATGGTCGTGACGATGGTCGTGACGGTGGTCGTGACGATGGTCGTGACAATGTTCGTGACGGTGGTCATGACGGTTGTCGTGACGGTTGTCGTGACAGTGGTCGAGACGATGGTCGTGACAGTGGTCGTGACGGTGGTCGTGACGATGGTCGTGACACCGGTCGTGACGATGGTCGTGACAGTGGTCGTGACGATGGTCGTGACGGTGGTCGTGACGGTGGTCGTGACGATGGTCGTGACAGTGGTCGTGACGATGGTCGTGACGGTGGTCGTGACGATGGTCGTGACGGTGGTCGTGACAGTGGTCGAGACGATGGTCGTGACGATGGTCGTGACGGTGGTCGTGACGATGGTCGTGACAGTGGTGGTGACGATGGTCGTGACAGTGGTCGTGACGATGGTCGTGACGGTTGTCGTGACGGTTGTCGTGACAGTGGTCGAGACGATGGTCGTGACAGTGGTCGTGACGATGGTCGTGACAGTGGTCGTGACGATGGTCGTGACACCGGTCGTGACGATGGTCGTGACAGTGGTCGTGACGATGGTCGTGACGGTGGTCGTGACGATGGTCGTGACAGTGGTCGTGTAGATGGTCGTGACAGTGGTCGTGACGGTGGTCGTGACGATGGTCGTGACAGTGGTCGTGTAGATAGTCGTGACAGTGGTCGTGACAGTGGTTGTGACAGTGGTCGTGACGGTGGTCGTGACGATGGTCGTGACGATGGTCGTGACAATGGTCGTGACAGTGGTCGTGTAGATGGTCGTGACAGTGGTCGTGACGGTGGTCGTGACGATGGTCGTGACGGTGGTCGTGACGATGGTCGTGACAATGGTCGTGTAGATGGTCGTGACGGTTGTTGTGACGTTATTCGTGACGGTGGTCATGACGGTTGTCGTGACGGTTGTCGTGACGATAGTCGTGACGTTATTCGTGACGGTGTTCATGACGGTTGTCGTGACGGTTGTCGTGAAAGTGGACGTGACGATGTTCGTGACGATGGTCGTGACAATGTTCGTGACGGTGGTAATGACGGTTGTCGTGACGGTTGTCGTGACAGTGGTCGAGACGATGGTCGTGACAGTGGTCGTGACGGTGGTCGTGACGATGGTCGTGACACCGGTCGTGACGATGGTCGTGACAGTGGTCGTGACGATGGTCGTGACGGTGGTCGTGACGATGGTCGTGACGGTGGTCGTGACAGTGGTCGAGACGATGGTCGTGACGATGGTCGTGACGATGGTCGTGACAGTGGTCGTGACGATGGTCGTGACAGTGGTCGTGACGATGGTCGTGACGGTGGTCGTGACGATGGTCGTGACGGTGGTCGTGACGATGGTCGTGACAGTGGTCGTGACGATGGTCGCGACGGTGGTCATGACGGTTGTCGTGACGGTTGTCGTGACAGTGGTCGAGACGATGGTCGTGACGATGGTCGTGACACTGGTCGCGACGATGGTCGTGACAGTGGTCGTGACAGTGGTCGTGACGGTGGTCGTGACAGTGGTCGTGACGATGGTCGTGACAGTGGTCGTGACGGTGGTCGTGACAATGGTCTTGACGGTTGTCGTGACGGTTGTCGTGACAGTGGTCGTGACGATGGTCGTGACAGCGGTCGTGATGATGGTCGTGACGATGTTCGTGACGGTGGTCGTGACGATGGTCGTGACAGTGGTCGTGACAGTGGTCGTGACGGTGGTCGTGACGGTGGTCATGACGGTTGTCGTGACGGTTGTCGTGACGATGGTCGAGACAATGGTCGTGACAATGGTCGTGACGATGGTCGTGACAGTGGTCGTGACGATTGTCGTGACGGTTGTCGTGAGGATTGTCGTGATGATGTTCGTGACGATGGTCGTGACAATGGTCGTGAGGATGGTCGTGACAGTGGTCGTGACAATGGTCGTGACAATGGTCGTGACAATGGTCGTGACGATGGTCGTGACAGTGGTCGTGACAATGGTCGTGACAATGGTCGTGACGGTGGTCGTGACGGTGGTCATGACGGTTGTCGTGACGGTTGTCGTGACGATGGTCGAGACAATGGTCGTAACAGTGGTCGTGACGATTGTCGTGACGGTTGTCGTGAGGATTGTCGTGGCAAAGGTCGTGACAGTGGTCGTGACGGTGGTCATGACGGTTGTCGTGACGGTTGTCGTGAGGATTGTCGTGACAATGGTCGTGACAGTGGTCGTGACGATGGTCGTGACGGTTGTCGTGACGATGTTCGTGACGGTTGTCGTGACGATGTTCGTGACGGTGGTCATGACGGTTGTCGTGACGGTTGTCATGACTATGGTCGTGACAGTGGTCGTGACGGTTATCGTGACGGTTGTCGTGACGATGTTCGTGACGGTGGTCGTGACGATGTTCGTGACGGTGGTCGTGAGGATTGTCGTGGCAATGGTCGTGACAGTGGTCATGACGGTTATCGTAACGGTTGTCGTGACGATGTTCGTGACGGTTGTCGTGAGGATTGTCGTGGCAATGGTCGTGACAGTGGTCGTGACGGTGGTCGTGACGGTTGTCGTGAAGATTGTCGTGACAATGGTCGTGACAGTGGTCGTGACGATGGTCGTGACGGTTGTCGTGAGGATTGTCGTGACAATGGTCGTGACAGTGGTCGTGACGATGGTCGTGACGGTTATCGTGACGGTTGTCGTGACGATGTTCGTGACGGTTGTCGTGAGGATTGTCGTGGCAATGGTCGTGACAGTGGTCGTGACGGTGGTCATGACGGTTGTCGTGACGGTTGTCGTGAGGATTGTCGTGACAATGGTCGTGACAGTGGTCGTGACGATGGTCGTGACGGTTGTCGTGACGATGTTCGTGACGGTGGTCATGACGGTTGTTGTGACGGTCGTCGTGACGATGGTCGTGACAGTGGTCGTGACAGTGGTGGTGACGATGTTCGTGACGGTTTTCTTGACAGTGGTCGTGACAGTGGTCGTGACGATTGTTGTGACGATGGTCGTGACAGTGGTCGTGACGGTTGTCCTGACGATGGTCGTGACAGTGGTCCTGACGGTTGTCGTGACGATGGCCGTTACTATGGTCGTGACGGTTGTCCTGACGATGGTCGTGACAGTGGTCGTGACGGCTGTCGTGACGATGGTTGTGACGATGGTCGCGACGACAGTCGTGACGATGGTCGTGACGGTTGTCGTGACGATATTCGTAATGGTTGTCGTGACGATGGCCGTGACAGTGGTCCTAACGGTTGTCGTGACGATGGCCGTAACTATGGTCGTGACGGTTGTCCTGACGATGGTCGTGACAGTGGTAGTGACGGCTGTCGTGACGATGGTTGTGACGATGGTCGCGACGACAGTCGTGACGATGGTCGTGACGGTTGTCGTGACGATATTCGTAATGGTTGTCGTGACGATGGCCGTGACAGTGGTCGTGACGATGTTCCTGAGGGTTGTCGTGACGATGGTCGTGACGGTGGTCGTGACGGTTATCGTGACGATGTTCGTGACGTTGGTCGTGACGGTTGTCGTGACTATGGTCGTGACGATGGTCGTTTCACTGGTCGTGAAAGTGGTCGTGACGGTTGTCGTGACGATGGTCGTGACGAAGGTCGTGACGGTTGTCGTGACGATATTCGTAATGGTTGTCGTGACGATGGCCGTGACAGTGGTCGTGACGATGTTCCTGAGGGTTGTCGTGACGATGGTCGTGACGATGGTCGTGACGGTTGTCGTGACGATGTTCGTGACGGTTGTCGTGACTATGGTCGTGACGATGGTCTTTTCACTGGTCGTGAAAGTGGTCGTGACGGTTGTCGTGACGATGGTCGTGACGATGCTCGTGACGGTTGTCGTGACGATGGTCGTGACGGTTGTCGTGACGATGGTCGTAACTATGGTTGTGACAGTGATCGTGACAGTGGTCTAGACGGTTGTCGTGAAGATGGTCGTGACGATCGTCGTGACGACAGTCGTGACGATGTATGTGACGATGGTCGTGACGATGGTCGTGATAGTGGTTCTGACGGTTGTCGTGACGATGGTCGTGACAGTGGTCGTGACGATGTTCCTGACGGTTGTCGTGACGATGGTCGTGACAGTGGTCGTGACGATGTTCCTGACGGTTGTCGTGACGATGGTCGTGACAGTGGTCCTGAGGGTTGTCGTGACGATGGTCGTGACTACGGTCGTGACGGTGGTCGTGACAATATTCGTGACGATGGTCGTGACAGTGGTCCTGAGGGTTGTCGTGACGATGGTCGTGACTATGGTCGTGACGGTGGTCGTGACAATGGTCGTGACGATGGTCGTGACACTGGTCGTGAAAGTGGTCGTGACGGTTGTCGTGAGGATGGTCGTGACTATGGCGGTGACAGTAGCCGTGACGGTTGTCGTGACGATGGTTGTGACGACAGTCGTCACGATGGTCGTGACGATATTCGTGATGGTTGTGGTGACGATGGTCGTGACGATGTTCGTGAGGGTTGTCGTGACGATGGTCGTGACTATGGTCGTGACGGTGGTCGTGACAGTGGTCGTGACGATGGTCGTGACAGTGGTCGTGACGGTTGTCGTGACGATGGTCGTGACGATTATCGTCACTGTGGTCATGACGATGGTCGTAACGATGGTCGTAAGAGTGGTCAAGACGATGGTCGCGACACCGCTCGTATGATGATGGTGACGATGGTCGTGACACCGCTCGTGACGATGGTCATGACGATGGTCGTCACTGTGGTCGTGAAGATGGCCGTGACAGTGGTCGTGTGGATGGTCGTGACGATGGTCGTGACAGTGGTCATGACGGTGGTCGTGACGATGGTCGTGACGATGGTCTTACGATGGTCGTGACAGTGGTCGTGACGACGGTCGTGACGATGGTTGTGACAGTGTTCGTGACGGTTGTCGTGACGATGGTCGTGACAGTGGTCGTGACGGTTGTCGTGACGATGGTTGTGACACTGGTCGTGAAAGTGGTCGTGACGCTTGTCGTGACGATGGTCGTGACAGTGGTCGTGACGGTTGTCGTGACGATGGTTGTGAAGATGGTCGTGACGACAGTGGTGACGATGGTCGTGACGGTTGTCGTCACGATATTCGTGATGGTTGTCGTGACGATGGCCGTGACAGCGGTCTTGACGATGTTCCTGAGGGTTGTCGTGACTATGGTCGCGACAGTGGTCGTGACACTGGTCGTGAAAGTGGTCGTGACGGTTGTCGTGACGATCGTCGTGACGATGGTCGTGACGATGGTCGTGACGGTGGTCGTGACGATGGTCGTAACTATGGTCGTGACAGTCGTCTAGACGGTTGTCGTGACGATGGTCGTGACGATTGTCGTGACGATAGTCGTGACGATGCACGTGACGATGTACCTGACGATGGTCGTGATAGTGGTCCTGACGGTTGTCCTGACGATGGTCGTGAAAGTGGTCGTGAATATGTTCGCGAAGGTTTTTGTGACGATTATCGTGAAGGTTGTCGTGACGATGGTCGTGACGGTTGTCGGGACGATCGTCGTGACTTTGGTCGTGACGATGTTCCTGACAGTTGTCGTGATGATGGTCGGGACAGTGGTCGTGACAGTGGTCTTGAGGGTTGTCGTGACTTTGGTCGTGACGATGTTCCTGACGGTTGTCGTGATGATGGTCGTGACAGTGGTCGTGACAGTGGTCCTGAGGGTTGTCGTGACGATGGTCGTGACAATGGTCGTGGCGATGGTCGTGACAGTGTTCGTGACGGTTGTCGTGACTATGGTCGTGACGATGGTCGTGACACTGGTCGTGAAAGCAGTCGTGACGGTTATCGTGAGGATGGTCGTGACAGTGGTCGTGACGGTTGTCGTGACGATGGTCGTGATGATCGTCATGACTATGGTCGTGTCGGGGGTCGTGACAATGGTCGTGGCGATGGTCGTGACAGTGGTCGTGAAAGTAGTCGTGACGGTTATCGTGAGGATGGTCGTGACAGTGGTCGTGACGGTTGTCGTGACGATGGTCGTGATGATCGTCATGACTATGGTCGTGTCGGTGGTCGTGACAATGGTCGTGACTATGGTCGTAACGACGGTCGTGACGACGGTCGTGACGACGGTCGTGACGACGGTCGTGACGGTTGTTGTGACGATATTCGTGATGGTTGTACCGATGGTCGTGTCAGTGGTCGTGACATTGTTCCTGAGGGTTGTCGTGACGATGGTCGTGATGATCGTCATGACTATGGTCGTCACGGTGGTCGTGACAATGGTCGTGACGATAGTCGTGACAGTGGTCGTGACGGTTGTCGTGACTATGGTCGTGAGCCTGGTCGTGAAAGTGGTCGTGACGGTTATCGTGACGATGTTCGTGACTATGGTCATGACAGTGGTCTTGACGGTTGTCGTGACGATGGTCGTGACGGTTGTCGTGATGATGGTCGTGACAGTGGTCGTGACGATGGTCGTGACGGTGGTCAAGACACTGGTCGTGACGATGGTCGTGATGATGGTCCGATGATGGTCGTGATAGTGGTTGTGACGACGGTCTTGACGATGGTCGTGACGGTGGTCGTGACGATGGTCGTGACGATGGTCGTGACAATGGTGTTATTACTAATTTACTGATAGGTTCAAGGGAAATGCAGTTGACTTTAACACATAAGGTTGTGTGATTGAATTATTGCTTTCTTTGGATGACCAAGAGATACAAAATGGATAAGAATCTTCTACTCGAGAAAAGTTTGATATTGCAAAACACACAAATAACAAGGAATATCTCCGAGTTGGTTCATTTAACAGAAAATATCGTTTGTACATAATTTGTGTTTTAAGGACATCTAGATTTTTGTATAGGAAGATTTGGTCTGCCCCTTAAACTTTGCCAGTTACCAAATGTCATGAAGCGTAATCAAGACTACATAGGCTATAGTCGGGAAATTCAGAATATAGATTTCTTTTGTCATAAAAGTATCTTAAAGATAAGGCATGTTAATAAAACTCGTTAAAGCTGTTTCCGAGAAAGTAAAATATTCGAAAAGTTTTCCTGTAAAGAGTAGTTTAAGGTGGAGAAATTTTCTTCAAATTCTTGGTGTCGCTAACTTTAAAGATGCTAACGGAAACAATAATTTTGGTTTAACCGACTTTTCGTTTTGGAGTTATGTTTTCTACAGACACCCCTCACAGAGATACACATTTTTGATTCAGGGGACTTCAAAACATATTTGTCTGATGAAATCCGGACATCGAATTTTTTGGTGGAATAAATACTTACTGTGCTTTATATACGTAGTAGAGAAACTAAAAACCCAATCTTAATTCAAACTTCCAGCGAAAGTGCGTATTTGTGGCAGTATAGTTGGTGAAAGTGACACTTACCTGAAGTACTTGATGAGTGAGAGTAGCTGTGCTGTGGGTCTTTGTCTCGTATCCCTACTCAGTAATCTGACGGTCGCCTCCTGTAGAGGAACAGGTACCCTGGGCAGTATTGTTGGTGAAAGTGACACTTACCTGAAGTACTTGATGAGTGAGAGAAGCTGTGCTGTGGGTCTTTGTCTCGTATCCCTACTCAGTAATCTGACGGTGGCCTCCTGTAGAGGAACAGGTACCCTGGGCAGTATTGTTGGTGAAAGTGACACTTACCTGAAGTACTTGATGAGTGAGAGTAGCTGTGCTGTGGGTCTTTGTCTCGTATCCCTACTCAGTAATCTGACGGTCGCCTCCTGTAGGGGAACAGGTACCCTGGGCAGTATTGTTGGTGAAAGTGACACTTACCTGAAGTACTTGATGAGTGAGAGAAGCTGTGCTGTGTGTCTTTGTCTCGTATCCCTACTCAGTAATCTGACGGTCGCCTCCTGTAGTGGAACAGGTACCCTGGGCAGTATTGTTGGTGAAAGTGTGACTTACCTGAAGTACTTGATGAGTGAGAGTAGCTGTGCTGTGGGTCTTTGTCTCGTATCCCTACTCAGTAATCTGACGGTCGCCTCCTGTAGGGGAACAGGTACCCTGGGCAGTATTGTTGGTGAAAGTGACACTTACCTGAAGTACTTGATGAGTGAGAGAAGCTGTGCTGTGTGTCTTTGTCTCGTATCCCTACTCAGTAATCTGACGGTGGCCTCCTGTAGAGGAACAGGTACCCTGGGCAGTATTGTTGGTGAAAGTGACACTTACCTGAAGTACTTGATGAGTGAGAGTAGCTGTGCTGTGTGTCTTTGTCTCGTATCCCTACTCAGTAATCTGACGGTGGCCTCCTGTAGAGGAACAGGTACCCTGGGCAGTATTGTTGGTGAAAGTGTGACTTACCTGAAGTACTTGATGAGTGAGAGTAGCTGTGCTGTGTGTCTTTGTCTCGTATCCCTACTCAGTAATCTGACGGTGGCCTCCTGTAGGGGAACAGGTACCCTGGGCAGTATTGTTGGTGAAAGTGACACTTACCTGAAGTACTTGATGAGTGAGAGTAGCTGTGCTGTGGGTCTTTGTCTCGTATCCCTACTCAGTAATCTGACGGTCGCCTCCTGTAGAGGAACAGGTACCCTGGGCAGTATTGTTGGTGAAAGTGACACTTACCTGAAGTACTTGATGAGTGAGAGAAGCTGTGCTGTGTGTCTTTGTCTCGTATCCCTACTCAGTAATCTGACGGTGGCCTCCTGTAGAGGAACAGGTACCCTGGGCAGTATTGTTGGTGAAAGTGACACTTACCTGAAGTACTTGATGAGTGAGAGAAGCTGTGCTGTGTGTCTTTGTCTCGTATCCCTACTCAGTAATCTGACGGTGGCCTCCTGTAGAGGAACAGGTACCCTGGGCAGTATTGTTGGTGAAAGTGACACTTACCTGAAGTACTTGATGAGTGAGAGAAGCTGTGCTGTGTGTCTTTGTCTCGTATCCCTACTCAGTAATCTGACGGTGGCCTCCTGTAGAGGAACAGGTACCCTGGGCAGTATTGTTGGTGAAAGTGACACTTACCTGAAGTACTTGATGAGTGAGAGAAGCTGTGCTGTGTGTCTTTGTCTCGTATCCCTACTCAGTAATCTGACGGTGGCCTCCTGTAGAGGAACAGGTACCCTGGGCAGTATTGTTGGTGAAAGTGACACTTACCTGAAGTACTTGATGAGTGAGAGAAGCTGTGCTGTGTGTCTTTGTCTCGTATCCCTACTCAGTAATGTGACGGTGGCCTCCTGTAGAGGAACAGGTACCCTGGGCAGTATTGTTGGTGAAAGTGACACTTACCTGAAGTACTTGATGAGTGAGAGAAGCTGTGCTGTGTGTCTTTGTCTCGTATCCCTACTCAGTAATCTGACGGTGGCCTCCTGTAGAGGAACAGGTACCCTGGGCAGTATTGTTGGTGAAAGTGACACTTACCTGAAGTACTTGATGAGTGAGAGTAGCTGTGCTGTGGGTCTTTGTCTCGTATCCCTACTCAGTAATCTGACGGTCGCCTCCTGTAGGGGAACAGGTACCCTGGGCAGTATTGTTGGTGAAAGTGTGACTTACCTGAAGTACTTGATGAGTGAGAGTAGCTGTGCTGTGTGTCTTTGTCTCGTATCCCTACTCAGTAATCTGACGGTGGCCTCCTGTAGGGGAACAGGTACCCTGGGCAGTATTGTTGGTGAAAGTGACACTTACCTGAAGTACTTGATGAGTGAGAGTAGCTGTGCTGTGTGTCTTTGTCTCGTATCCCTACTCAGTAATCTGACGGTGGCCTCCTGTAGAGGAACAGGTACCCTGGGCAGTATTGTTGGTGAAAGTGACACTTACCTGAAGTACTTGATGAGTGAGAGTAGCTGTGCTGTGTGTCTTTGTCTCGTATCCCTACTCAGTAATCTGACGGTGGCCTCCTGTAGGGGAACAGGTACCCTGGGCAGTATTGTTGGTGAAAGTGACACTTACCTGAAGTACTTGATGAGTGAGAGTAGCTGTGCTGTGTGTCTTTGTCTCGTATCCCTACTCAGTAATCTGACGGTGGCCTCCTGTAGGGGAACAGGTACCCTGGGCAGTATTGTTGGTGAAAGTGACACTTACCTGAAGTACTTGATGAGTGAGAGTAGCTGTGCTGTGTGTCTTTGTCTCGTATCCCTACTCAGTAATCTGACGGTGGCCTCCTGTAGGGGAACAGGTACCCTGGGCAGTATTGTTGGTGAAAGTGACACTTACCTGAAGTACTTGATGAGTGAGAGTAGCTGTGCTGTGTGTCTTTGTCTCGTATCCCTACTCAGTAATCTGACGGTGGCCTCCTGTAGGGGAACAGGTACCCTGGGCAGTATTGTTGGTGAAAGTGACACTTACCTGAAGTACTTGATGAGTGAGAGTAGCTGTGCTGTGTGTCTTTGTCTCGTATCCCTACTCAGTAATCTGACGGTCGCCTCCTGTAGAGGAACAGGTACCCTGGGCAGTATTGTTGGTGAAAGTGTGACTTACCTGAAGTACTTGATGAGTGAGAGTAGCTGTGCTGTGGGTCTTTGTCTCGTATCCCTACTCAGTAATCTGACGGTGGCCTCCTGTAGGGGAACAGGTACCCTGGGCAGTATTGTTGGTGAAAGTGACACTTACCTGAAGTACTTGATGAGTGAGAGTAGCTGTGCTGTGGGTCTTTGTCTCGTATCCCTACTCAGTAATCTGACGGTCGCCTCCTGTAGAGGAACAGGTACCCTGGGCAGTATTGTTGGTGAAAGTGACACTTACCTGAAGTACTTGATGAGTGAGAGAAGCTGTGCTGTGTGTCTTTGTCTCGTATCCCTACTCAGTAATCTGACGGTCGCCTCCTGTAGAGGAACAGGTACCCTGGGCAGTATTGTTGGTGAAAGTGTGACTTACCTGAAGTACTTGATGAGTGAGAGTAGCTGTGCTGTGTGTCTTTGTCTCGTATCCCTACTCAGTAATCTGACGGTGGCCTCCTGTAGAGGAACAGGTACCCTGGGCAGTATTGTTGGTGAAAGTGACACTTACCTGAAGTACTTGATGAGTGAGAGTAGCTGTGCTGTGGGTCTTTGTCTCGTATCCCTACTCAGTAATCTGACGGTCGCCTCCTGTAGCGGAACAGGTACCCTGGGCAGTACGTTATGCAGCTGATCCTCCAACTGCAACAAACACACCTAACCTCACTTATCCATGTAATGAAACGTCATCACAAAACTCAGGGTGTTGTTATCAGTTAAGGGGACTCAAGCTAAAACTGAAAGGAAAACTATACTTTTATTTTTGCGGTTTAATGAAAACATACCTAATTTTGGTTAAAACTTACTGGAAATGCCCTACCTCTCCAATATTAATAAATGTCCGATGATCTAGAATACTATTAAGGAAAGTAGCTGAGTTTTTAAGGCATGTTCAGCAGTATTTTTAAAGTTGTGATGAAACCAAAGCACATTTTCTTCATGAGAAGAAAAGTTGTGATTTTTTAATGCAATTTACAGATTTTTATTTAAATATAAGAGGTTTCAAATTAAAAAATCTGATGTGTAACACTCACATTACGTTCTCTACTCTTGTACTAACCGTTCATTCTTACAAACTCTTATTCCTATATCTTCTTCGTGTTAGTTGAGATAAACATTTGTACAAATTATCTTATTGCTTATTTTCTTGTAGGTACAAGGGGAATATGGGAATACAGTAGGCTTTGTGCGATAGTCAAATCTTAACACAAAAAATGAACAACAATGTTCCATTGCACGAAAGTTCTAAGTTCCCTAAAACTAATACACAAGACAAGGAATATCTCCGAAATGGTTCCTTCTAAAAAAACATTTATTGGCACATAGATTGTGCATTTTAGGAAGATCTACATTTGTTGTACAGTAAGAATTTGTCTATCTCTTACGGCTTACGAGTTATTCAAAACTTATCCAGACTAAATAGGACTACAGGGGCTATAGCCAGAAAATTAAAGATAGACATTTCATTTGACACAAAAATATCTCAAACATATGACATTTTAAACAAAATCGTTAGAGCCATTTTCAAGAAAATCAAAATTAAAAAAATTTTCCATGTAAAGGGTAGTTTAGGGTGGGGCTATTTTCTCCAAAATCTTAGTGTCTCATCCTTAAAAGACATTACACTTAAATACCAACTTTGGTTTTAACCGACTTTTCGTTTTTGAATTATGCTGTCCACAAACTGACACAGACACACACACACGGACCTTTTTCTAAAAATGCTTTTTTGGATTCAGGGGGCCTCAAAACATATATTTCCGGTGAAATCTAGACATCGAACTTTTGGGTGGAATACAATACTTCCCCTACTTACCAGTGCAAAAAGTAAAAGTGTAGATCTTGCTAAAATACACAATTTATGTCTGAATAACTTTTTTTGTAGAAAGAACCATTTCGGAGATATTCCTTGTTATAGTTTTGGAGAACTTATACTTCTGTCAAATGTAACATCGTTATTCATTTCTATATGTTAATCGTACAAAGAGAACGGAATTTGAAAGGTTTAGAAGATTTGACTATCGCACAAAGCCTATTGTATTCTAATATTGCCCTTGTACCTACAAGGAAATAAACAATAAGATAGTTTGTACAAATGTTTATCTCAACTAACATGAAGAAGATATAGGAATAAGAGTTTGTAAGAATGGTTAGTACAAGAGTAGAGAAAGTCATGTGAGTGCAACACAACAAACGGTCATTCTTGTATGCAGTGTTTGTAAATGTTGGTTTAACGGTTCCATTACACACATACAAGAGTGATTGGGCAGACCTAAAAGTGGGTCAGTAAATACCGCCTTTGAAATGTCCAGCTCTTTGTATGGAACAAAAGAATAGTTATTGAGTACGTCAAAAGAGCATTGGGAAATTCAAACAAATGACAAATATAAATGGTCAACAACTACACATTTGCTTATTTATTTGTGTAGGCTCCTTTAATTTGTACGTATGTTGGTATTGGAGGCTTTGACTTCTCAACGTTGCTACCACCATTTATACTTGCGTGCACCCAGATCTTGCCTAACGTTAACCGTGCTAGGGGAAGGCAGATTTACCACCTCCCACTGTTTGCGCACCTATGACGTAATGTCTTTACTGGTGACCACGGCCCGGACGTTTAGGACCTAAGAATGTTAGAAGTATGCAAGCATTTATGACTTTCTCGACGGCGGTAGAGTACCTGCTTCCTGTGCAAGGGGTCCCGGGTTCTGTTCCGGCAGGCGGGTAGAGGATTATTCCCCATCCTTCCCTGAGTCAGGAAGTATAATGGCGGCGCCGTGGCTGAGTGGTTAGACCGCTTGTCTACCACCTAGGCGGGACCCGCATGTAGTATTTGTGGTGGACGAAGCGGCATCTGGGCGGGTTTTCTCCGGGTTCCCCCGCCATTCATTCAACCAATCATCCTTCCAATCATCTATTTCGCCTGCATATCATAAAATCCTCTTCCTCGCTATCATACCTGGTGCTTGGCTGATCACTCGCTGTTGTCCACAGACTGACACACACACACGGACCTTTTTCTAAAAATGCTTTTGTTTGGATTCAGGGGGTCTCAAAACATATATTTCTTGTGAAATCTCGACATGGAATTTTTGGGTGGAATACAATACTTGCCCTACTTACCAGTAGAGAAAGTAAAAAACGAAAGAAGGAATTTGCTAAACTATCTGATCACAGGGAAATTAAACGGTGTTTTTAGTGTTTAAAATTCTTTTGCACTGGTAACCATCGTATCGAACTGAACGTAAGCGCCCACAGTGAAACAACAATACGTACGAACGAGAAAACGACTAAGGCGTTGCGACTGAGAATGAGTGGGGTTGCTTTAACGTTCGCTCAGTGACGCAGGTATGCCGTGCTCCGCGCAATGCTGCTGTGTACCTGCTCACAGTTGGTATTTAACTTGAATGTCTTTTAAGGATGCGACACGAAATAGCCCCGCGCTAAACTACCCTTTACATGGAAAATGTTGGTTTCTCAAAAATAGTTCTAGCGATTTTGATTAAAATGCTATATTTTAAAGATAGTTTTATCACAAATGAAATGTAAATTTTCAATTTTATGGCTATGTATTCCTATTTACTCTGGATGACTTTTGCATAACTGGCAAACCATAAGAGATAGACCAAATCTTACTGTACAAAAAAGTAGATCTCACTAAAACAGACAATTTGTCCAAATAAAGTTTTATCGCTCCGGCCACCATGACAGTGGATGGAGTCACACAGAGCATGACGTCATCGCACCATACTGATACTGAAGAAGGCGCGGCCGAAACGACAAGAAACTGAGAGATGCTGCCAAATAGTGCATTTTACTAAGTTCGCTTTCTGTACAAAGTGGGAACACTGGGCAAATAACGCGGAAGGATATTGGGCAGTAGGTGGCAACACTGTGAAGCGATTATCTGTAGCATATTTGAAAGGGCTGTGTAATTAATCCGTAGAAGCAGAAGCAGCAGCAGCAGGTGTGACCTATGCCATCGACCCGGGTGTATCAATATTTATGCTGCATCTCATTCTTCGGCCCGTGAAATTCCGTCCGCTTCTACATATTATAAAACTATGACCTAAATGTAAACATAACCTTATATCTAAGGCGCGTTCGTCGGCCGTTATACTATTTACCAAAGTTTAGATTTATTTTTAAGATGCGATGGAATATAGAGGAAAAAGGTGTGATGTTTTGCACTCACATAGGCTTCTCTGCTCACTCTTTTACTAATATTCTTACCAGCGGTCATTCCTCTATCTACTTCATGTTAATAGAGATAAACGTTTGCACAAATTATCCGATTATTTTCTTGTAGGTTCAAGATGAATACGAATCTAAGGGACAGTCAAGTGTTTTAAGAGCTGGTCGTTATGTGAGGAATTTGAAATTTAATTCTGTTTGCACGGCTAAGAGATAAAACATGAATAGCGACTTTCCATTTCAGAAAAGTATAAATATAAATATATCACCAAAAACCCGTATCCGTATCTCTTACAGTTTACCAGTTATACAAAAGTTACAGGATTTCAGAGATTATTCATAGAAAATTCAAGATATACTTTTCATTTCCCTGGATAATATGTCTGTCATATGGCATTTTAATCAAAATCGTTAGAGCCATTTTTCACAAAATCAAGCATTTAGAAAATTTTTCCATAAAAAAGGTTTTTTTGGGACGGAGGAATTTTCCTCAAAATCGCAATGTCCCATCCCTTAGAAGATGCTGAACTTAAATACCAAGTTTGGTTCTTAACCGATGTTTGTTTTTGATTTTTGCTTTTTACAGACATACGGAAAAACTTTGAATTTATGGATGGAATATTATGGTTGTGCTGATTTCCGTTTAAGTTTATGGAAACCTCGACAGAGAAAATCGTATGAATGTAAGGGCTGAGTAAAAGTTTGATTTGACGATGATTGTCGCTGAGTGTACATTCCACTTTGCCCTTTGTTGGGGAGAAGGAGGGACCTTCCTTATAACGAACGAGCCTCACAGGTTCACTTGCTGCTAACGAAAGTAATTACAGGTCACGACTGACTTCCACCTTCCACGTTCTACATGATTGAACCAGTTTTCCATCTCTTCTATCTGTTCTGTGACACTAATTTGCAGTCAATTTTCTGAATTTGCTAAAATAACGTGGTCACAAGCATAGAGTATCGCTTTTCTTGGTGTGGTACTGTGATAAAATAACTCCCACTTCTGACACCAGTGTGACAAAATCACATAATAATTCTAGTTACATTATCTGCCGCTTTATTATGGTCTAAAACAGAGGTGAGTGCAGTAGGTTGTCCACGTAGTCAACTACTGCCCCAGGGGGCCTCCCAAACATCAGGTCGCACGGGGTCATCCCGGGGATGTCATAGGAGAGGAACGCTAGGCCAGTAAGAACAACGGTATCCAGTCCCTCTAGTGATTGGCCAGGACGATCGGAGGCAGGGAATGGTGCTCTCGCCTTACATGCTGCATGCGACCCCGTCTGGATGTCGGAGAGCATCTTGACTCACTCTCGTCTGGGATAGTACACCAGTGTCCACAGTCCAGTTAAAACAAGAGCACTGCAGTGACTCGATCCACATACAGGGCCGGTGTACTCCCTCAGACCAGTCAGAGTCTCAGTCTTCCCGAATCCGTCACACGGCTCTAGCCTCGTATTGCAACTGTCAACTGTCCTTTGGTCAGTAGTTATGCCTCAAAACTGAGAGACAGTTGTGTTCAGTTTGCGACGGGAACAGACTTTACCAAGCAGCAGCAGCAATATGACGACAATGATTGGAGATGTTGGTAACCCTGCTAAACTGGGTGCGTCTGACAGCAACCTCTCAGTTAATTTATTGCAAGCAAGGGGTTGCGTCTTGGGATTTCAAACAAGTGTTTATCTCACACACACGATAGACAGGAAGCAAGAACCACCCTTATCTGGGCTTCACAAAGAACCCCTAACATATATACACACACAAACACACTACAAAAATATCATATATTTAAGATATTTTCAAGGCAAATAAAATGTATACGAAAAAAATCTGACGTGTTTCACTCAAATGACTTTCTCTACTCATTCTTGTACAACTATTCTTACAAACTCTTATTCCTCTATCTACCTCTTGTCAAAAGGCATAAACATTCCATTTGTTATACAAATATCTTAAACATATGACATTTTAATCAAAATCGTTACAGCCATTTTCAAGAAAATCAAAATTTTCGAACAATTTTCTATATGAAGGATAGTTTAGGGTGGGGCTATTTTCTTCCAAATCTTGGTGTCGCATCCTTGAAAGACATTAAACTTAAATATCAACTTTGGTTTTTAACCGACTTTTCGTTTTTGAGTTATGCTGTCTACACACACACACACACACACACACACACACACACACACGCGCGCGCAAGAACTGTACACCTCTAGTATTTTATTAGAATACCATATATTTAATAATATACTTACATAACATATTATGTGTATATATTGAATTTTCTGCGAATATTCTCTTTATTCTGTATCTCGTTGAAGCATACAATTTACGTCATTTTTGTGAACTTAACCATTTTGAAAATTCTTTTTTATTCGTTTGAATGTTTAAATATTTAAGGTTGAGTATAATTTGAACTGTTTCGTTGTTCACATCCTGCCTAGGCAATAAAATACAATGTGAAAGTCATTACCAGGTTTAGTAGAGGTTATGTTATTTTGTTTAACTACTAACATAACCTATAAGTTTGACTATTTTATACAAATACAGAACGCAAGATAATTAAAGTAGAGTTATGTTTTAGTCAAGTGACTTTAGATTCTTACACTGATGTTTATCTACAGGTTAGACACTCGTTTACTGGTCACGGGTTCGAATTAGGCCTACACCGAACAAGGTTTTTATGTGTGCTTATGAACCACAGCTCCGTGGCTTGTAAACTAACTCTTGTTAGACGAAATTCCGGCACTCTGATATGATACTGATAACTGACGTCATTAAACGACAATATAATGTAATTTTTGTATGTAAAGTTTGTTATAGATGTGTTTAATGGTGAGTTGGTATTGTGACACTTACCACTTCCAGCTGTTTGAGGTAGGTGGAGCTGCTGTGATTGGCCTGTATGAGAGGTCTACCCTGGTTAAAGATGGCGCATATCACCATGCCGAGTGAGAACATGTCACTCAGGATGCTGCACACTGAAGACGTCTGCACTTCTGGAGCTGAAACAAACACCACACCATTCAAAATGGTTCCATCTTTGGTTTTTATCCAAGTTAAATTAGTGGTGAGTGTATCACACGCGAGCAAGTACGTGATAATTAGAGCGGCAGAACAAACAACGGTTTTCTGGATTATTCGAGAAGTGTCCGGCGACCGACGTGTTTGTAGAAGTTCAAGAAAACTGCGTTTTACGTCATCCTTGCTATATAAAGATATAGTTAATAAGTGTTGAGTGATGTATCGTCAGAGTTAGTGTATGAGAGACAGAGCAAGTAAAAAAAGACAGTGAAAGGATTGAGTCAAGGTTATGAGAAGTAAACAGTTGTGAGTTGTAATATAATGAAAGACTGTAGACTGTGTTAACATCAGCAAAAGAGAACTGTGTTTTCGTACAAATGATTAAAAGAATAATAAAGCGAAAGAAAAGTCGCTGTACTGAACATTTGTTTTACGAGTTGGATAATTATTTTTTTACAATAATATTTATTTGATATCAATCTCATACAATAAATTTTACAAAGTAGCCTTACTGGAATGTAAATCTGAAATTCTGTTACAGAGGAACTTTCTGGTAGTGAAGTTAAAGAAGGAAGTATTTTTTTCTTAAGAACTATTTCATGCATTCTTTGTAACTTTGGGAAATAGTTATGTTAATGTTATTAGTATGTGGTAAAATGATCTTTATTGACTAACAAACATGATCTGAAATATTCACAGGCTTTTCCTCAATACTATTTTAAACTCTTTTTAGTAATTAAGTTTGTACACTTCTTATGATTTGCAGTTGATACAAAATTATACGAATCCAATTAGAATGAAAAGGACTTTATACAAGAAAGCTCAATATATATTAAACACACACACATATATATACACACATACACACACAAAAATGGACCTTTTTCTAAAAATGCTTTTATTCGATTCGGGGGGTCTCAAAACATATCTCGACATCGAATTTTTGGGTGGAATACAATACTTGCCCTACTTACCAGTAGAGAAAGTAAAAGTGCGTATTTTGGGGTCAAAGTGTGAACCAAGCTGCCATTATTGAAGCATGACGTCATTGATTGGGTGCAACTGTTGCTATTCCATGCAAAGCGGACAGATCCTGCAAAATGCAAACGTCACTGAGCTGGTATCCCTGCCGACGTCCCACAATCACTTTCAGACAACATCGAGAGTTGATTCAATATTGCACGGAACGAATCCTTGGATCTGATCCTCTTACAAGTGGGATCGGATCGAAATTTTGTACCCGATTCAAATCGATTTGAGTTGTCATCCCCAAGTGAATACTGCATGAAGCCGTGGATTCAGATCGAACTGAGTCCTTGGTACTGATCCTATTAGAAGTGGGATTGAATCGAAATTTTATTGCTTGGAAACACCTACTATATTCAAATCGATTTGAGTTCTCATTCTGGCTTGAATATTGCAGGGAAAGCGGATTCGGATTGAACCGATTAAATAGATCTGATCGTCTTAGAAGTGAGATCTCATCGAAATTTTGTTGCATGGAAACACCTACAGGATTCAGATCCATTTGAGTTCGCCAATGAGTTACTATAACTTGTAACACGCTGCACGCTCGTCATTTTGTTTTAATTCGCTAACCTCAAAACTACTTAAAACACACAGAAAACATTTTTTACAGGTTCGCCAACATAAAAGTTTCAACTATTTATGCTTGAGCCTTGTGTATTCAAATGACACCATTTATGTGTCTTTGTTTTGAAAATCTGAAAATTTGTTTAGCTTTAAAAAAGTCAATTACACAAAAAGGGTTTAAAATATTTACTATGTCCACCAAAGCAAGGAGTTTAATTACTTTAAAGGTAATTATTTTGTTCTCCTGCCAGAGATTGATGGTGTTTGTTGGGCAATTAGAGTTTATAAAATAATAAAACTGTTTCTATATGTTTCTATAAACATATAGAAAATACAAATTTCAGTCCTAGGGTCCGATAAAGATCGTTACTTTTATCCAAGTTCCAATAATATTTGAGATGTGTCGAGAACACTTGTTCAGTTATTTTCATGGTGGAGACGCGACGTTTGCCAGTCACCAGCTGTTGTGCGTGTGCCCTTCCCATCCGCTTGCGGTGGTACGGTCCCGTAGCGTGCCGAAGTTGGCCGGTACACAGGACGGCAAGCGGCCCGCTTGCAACAGGTTGTACGTATGGATCGATACAGCACGAGCAAGTGAAAATAAAACTTGCCAACAGGTCTGTAGGTCAGGTCACAGAGCGCGGGCCTCGCCAGGGCATCGCCACATTCACATTCCTTACTCCATCTCCCACACCAAGTCGTCTATGCCCTTCATTACCAACTGATGAACGACTATTTCAAAACCGACGGCTTTCTCACAAAACATTCATTATGTTTATGTTTTCTCGGCACCCAATTCACAGCCTTTAAGACAGTTTTCCATTGCCGTATCTTGTTTTATTTCACACTTCCTCTTGGCCTCCTTGATCCTCCTTCCTCCTTCCCTGCGGTTGCCAATCCATCAATAGCTTCTCCTAACATATCCATATCATTTAAGCTGCTTCTTCTCCACAAAATCTAAAATTGAATACCGTATCTGCAGAATTTGTTTTAGATGTGAATTTGTGATGTTTTGTTTCCGGATATTCCCGCAGAGCGTCTCTAGTAGTCCATTTCCGCAGCAAGCAATTCTTTCACTTGGAATTGAAACCCCACACATCAGCTCCATACGTCATAATGCTTCTGATGAGTGCAGATATAGCATTCCTTGCGGAATTTATCACTTTTTCTTGTTTTCTATCCACTGTAACGTTAATTCCTAAATATTTATACTCTTCATTATGTTTAACTGTCCCTACGACAGTTATTATTTGCGTTTATCCATATTTATTTTTAAACCCCATGAACTACATTCGTGTATTATTTTTCTTGTAAGGTATTCTATATCTTGACATTCTTGAACCTGTATTACTTGATCATCTGCAAATTGGAGGGAATATATTATGGTACTGTCAAATCATCATGTAGTGGCTTCCCATTGTTTTACATTTCTTTTTCCAGTCTTCAATAACCTTTTCAATATACATGTTATATAATGTGGGAGATGATGATGGTAATAATAATAATAATAATAATAATAATAATAATAATAATAATAATAATAATAATAATAATAATAATAATAATAATAATATGCGTAAAAATAATAAACTTCTATCAGAGATGTATGACGTAATAAGGCTATTGTTTCAACACTTATAGAGGAAAATGGAAGGTAATAATAAAACTATTGAAAATATGTACTGTATTCTACTTGACGATTTCAACGAAGTGTCAAAAGAAGTTTACACAAAGAAAATGAAAAATGCCTTAGTTTAACTAATGAAACTACATTGCAGGCATTTCAGGTTTTCTTACAGACACATTGGAGAAAGTCATATTGTGATCGTGATTACGTCATTTTCTGATACTGGTGACTAAAGTAAGGTAATTTCCCACGATTTATGACGTCATAATAAGCTGGGATTTCATAAAAGTAATGATAGTGTGTGGAGAAATGGTAGATACCTACACCTCGGTAGGTATTTCATCTTGTTGAAGTTAAAGACGAGAGAGAGAGAGATTAAACTATGCAAGCACACGAGCATGTAATGTTTCCTACAAGCACATTACTTGTGCACCAGTGCGCGAGCACATTTTCATATCCTTGTTTCATTTTATAACAATAGCGTCCTTTGATCTGGCACAAGCAGGCAATTATACCCGACACACGTGCCACGGATATCATGTTGCTTGGATCATGCAACAATGTACAGTCTCCTACGTTAAAAAGAAGGGTGCAATGAAATAAACAATGTAACGAAATGAAGGGACAGGAAATTCAGAGGATATGAAAATCCTTCCCAGTATTCGCCTGTCGACCAGGGGAAACCTTAAAAGAACCACGCCGCAGGAAGGTGGGCAACGGGAATCGAACCTGCGACCACAGACGTTATCACTTGAGACCATTAAAATAGTATTTTAAATAAATTGTGTGTTTTAAAGAGATCTGCATTTCTGTACAGTAACACTGTCCATTTCTTACGGTTTACGGGTTAGTCATTCAAAATGAAGACAACTGACACAATTCCCAGAAAACTCAATATATAAAGTTTATTTATGTAAATATATTAAATATATGCTATTTAATTGAAATTATAGTACGTATTTTGAGAAACAAAAATAAAGAAGAATTTTCTTGAAGTTGTGTACCTCTTCAGTTTGAAAGGTGGGCCCGGCGTGGGACTGATAAACATGTTGCGGGCCGGGGTCGCCCTAGGTCGGAGTGCCTGATCCCAGCCGGTCCACATGCACAGGCCCACTACTCACAACTTATTACTTAAATCGTAATTTACGTACGTACATTTGAGGGGCCGTAATCTCCTAGCTGTCCACGGGCCCTTAAACCCTACGAACAGCTACACTACTGACACACCACGGCATCCTACTGAGTCATACTCACAACGTACTGATATCCTACTGACATCCTACTGATGTCCTACTGACATACCACTGAGTCATACTGACAACCTACTGACATCATACTGACATCCTTCTGAGGTCCTACTAACATCCTACTGACAAACTACTGACATCCTACTGACATACTGACATCATACTGACATCATACTGACATCCTACTGAGGTCCTACTGACATACTGACATCCTACTGACATCCTACTGACATACCACTGACATTATTGTGCCATCCTACTAACATCCTACTGACATTATATTGACATCCTACTGACATCCGATTGTTATCCTACTGACATCCTACTGACATTATATTAACATCCTACTGACATCCGACTGATATCCTACAGACATACTACTGACATCCTACTGACATCCGACTGACATCCTACTGACATTATATTGACATCCTACGGACATCCGACTGACATCCGACTGTTATCCTACTGACATCCGACTGACATCCTACTGACATTATATTGACATCCGACTGACATCCGACTGTTATCCTACTGACATCCTACTGACATTATATTGACATCATACTGATATCCGACTGATATCCTACTGACATACTACTGACATCCTACTGACATCCGACTGACATCTTACTGACATTATATTGTAATCCTACTGACATCCGACTGTTATCCTACTGACATCCTACTGACATCCGACTGACATCCTACTGACATTATATTGACATCCTACTGACATCCGACTGACATCCGACTGTTATCCTACTGACATCCTACTGACATTATATTGACATCATACTGACATCCGACTGATATCCTACTGACATACTACTGACATCCTACTGACATCCGACTGACATCTTACTGACATTATATTGCCATCCTACTGACATCCGACTGTTATCCGACTGACATCCTACTGACATTATATTGACAACATACTGACATCCGACTGACATCCTACTGACATACTACTGACATCCTACTGACATCCGACTGACATCCTACTGACATTATATTGACATCCTACTGACATCCGACTGACATCCTTATCACATACTACTGACATCCTACTGACATCCGACTGACATCCTACTGACATTATATTGACATCATACTGACATCCGACTGATATCCTACTGACATACTACTGACATCCGACTGACATCCTACTGACATATTGACATCCTACTGACATCCGACTGACATCCTACTGACATACTACTGACATCCGACTGACATCCGACTGACATCCTACTGACATTATATTGACATCATACTGACAACCTACTGATATCCTACTGACATCCTACTGATGTCCTACTGACATACTACTAACATCCTACTGATATCATACTGACAACCTACTGATATACTGACAACCTACTGACAACCTACTGATATCCTACTGACATACTACTGATACCCTACTAACACACTACTGACATGCTGAGATACTGCTGACATCCTACTGATATCCTACTGACATACAACTGATACCCTACTGACAACCTACTGATATCCTACTGACATACTACTGATACCCTACTAACACACTACTGACACACTACTGACATGCTGAGATCCTGCTGACATCCTACTGATATCCTACTGACATACAACTGATGTCCTACTGACATACTACTAACATCATACTCACATCCTACTGATATCCTACTGACATACTACTGACAACCTACTGATATCCTACTGACATACTACTGATACCCTACTAACACACTACTGACATGCTGGGATCCTGCTGACATCCTACTGATATCCTACTGACACACTACTGACATGCTGCGATCCTGCTGACATCCTACTGATGTCCTACTGACATACTACTAACATCATACTGACATCCTACTGATATCCTACTGACATACTACTAACAGCATACTGACATCCTACTGACATCCTACTGACAACCTACTGACAACCTACTGATATCCTACTGACATACTACTGATACCCTACTAACACACTACTGACACACTACTGACATGCTGAAATCCTGCTGACATCCTACTGACATTATATTGACATCATACTGACATCCTACTGACATCATAGTGACATTCTACTGACATCCGACTGACATCCTATTGACATCCTACTGACATCCTACTGACATCCTACTGACACACTACTGACATCCTACTGACATTATTGTGACATCCTACTGACATCCTACAGACATTATAGTGCCATCCAACTGACATCCGACTGACATCCTACTGACATCCTACTGACATCCTACTGACATCCTACTGACATTATAGTGACATCCTACTGACATACTACTGACATCCTACAGACATTATAGTGCCATCCTACTGACTTCCGACTGACATCCTACTGACATCCTACTGACATCCGACAGACATCCTACTGACACCCTACTGACATCCGACTGACATCCTACTGACATTCTCCTGACATCCGACTGACAACCTAGTGACATCCTACTGAGGTCCTACTGACATCCTACTGACGTCCTACTGACATCCTACTGAGGTCCTACTGACATCATACTGACATCCTACTGATATCATACTGACATCCTACTGACATACTATTGACATCCTACTGACATCCTACTGAGGCCCTACTAACATCCTACTGACATTTTACTGACATCCTACTGACATCCTACTGATATACTACTGACATCCGACTGACATCCTACTGACATCCTACTGACATCATACTGACATCCTTCTGACATCCTACTGACATACTACTGACATCATACTGACAACCTACTGAGGCCCTACTAACATCCTACTGACATCCCACTGACATTTTACTGACATCCTACTGACATACTACTGACATCCTACTGACATCCGACTGACATCCTATTGACATCCTACTGACATCCTACTGACATCCTACTGACATACAACTGACATCCTACTGACATACTGACATCATACTGACATCGTACTGACATCATACTGACATCCTACTGACATCATACTGACATCCTACTGACATCATACTGATATCCTACTGACATCATAGTGACATTCTTCTGACATCCGACTGACATCCTGCTGACATCCGACTGACATCCGACTGACATCCGACTGACATCCGACTGACATCCTGCTGACATCCTACTGAGGTCCTACTGAGGTCCTACTGACATCCTACTGACATCCTACTGAGGTTCTACTGACATACTGACATCCTACTGACATCCTACTGACATCCTACTGACATCATACTGACATCCTACGGACATCCTACTGACATCCTAGTGACATACTACTGACCTCCTACTGACATCCTGCTGACATACTACTGACATCCTACTGACATCCTACTGACATTTTACTGACATCCTACTGACATCCTACTGAGGCCCTACTAACATCCTACTGACATCCTACTGACATTTTACTGACATCCTACTGACATCCTGCTGACATACTACTGACATCCTACTGACATCCTTCTGACATCCATCTGACATCCTACTGACATCCTAATGACATCCTACTGACATCCTACTGACCTACTGACATCCTACTGACATCATACTGACATCCTTCTGACGTCCTACTAACATCCAACTGACATACTACTGACATCCTACTGACATCCTACTGACATCATACTGACATACTGACACCCTACTGAGGTCCTACTAACATCCTACTGACATCCTACTGACATCCTGACATCATACTGACATCATGCTGACATCCCACTGACATCATACTGACATCATACTGACATCCTTCTGAGGTCCTACCAACATGCTACTGACAAACTACTGACATCCTACTGACATACTGATATCATACTGACATCCTACTGACATCCTACTGACATCATACTGACATACGGACATCATACTGACATCCTTCTGAGGTCCTACTGACATCCTACTAACATACTACTGACATCCTATTGACATCATACTGACATCATACTGACATCCATCTGAGGTCCTACTGACATACTACAAGACATCCTACTGACATCCTACTGACATCCTTCTGAGGTCCTACTAACATCCTACTGACATACTACTGACATCCTACTAACATCCTTCTGAGGTCCTACTATCATCCTACTGACATACAAGGCGGCGCCGTGGCCGAGCGGTTAGCGCGCTCGCCTACCACCTAGGCGGCCCGGGTTTGATCCCAGGGACCCGCATGTGGTATTCGTGGTGGACGAAGCGGCGTCAGGGCGGGTTTTCTCCGGGTACTCCGGTTTCCCCCGCCATATCATTCCACCGGTGCTCCATCTTCATTCCATGTATCATCAGTGTCACCGCCTGCGGTGCCGTAGTAGTAAAAGCGGGCGTTAAACACTACAACAACAACAACTGACATACAACGGACATCCTACTGACATCCTACTGACATCCTACTGACATCCTACTGACATCATACTGACATCATACTGACATCATACTGACATCATACTGACATCCTTCTGAGGTCCTACTAACATCCTACTGACATACTACTGACATCCTACTGACATCATACTGAAATCCTACTGAAATCCTACTGACATCCTACTGACATCATACTGACATCATACTGACATCTTACTGACATCCTACTGACATCATACTGACATCCTACTGAGGTCCTACTAACATCCTACTGGCATACTACGGACATCCTACTGACATCCTGACATCATACTGACATCATAATGACACCATACTGACATCCTACTGAGGTCCTACTAACATCCTACTGACATCCTACTGACATACTGACATACTGACATCCTACTGAGGTCCTACTAACATCCTACTGACATTCTACTGACATCATACTGACATCCTGGTGACATCCTACTGACATCATACTGACATCCTACTGACATCCTACTGACATCATACTGACATCCTCTTGACATCATACTGACATCCTACTGACATCATACTGACATCCTACTGACATCGTACTGACATCCTACTGACATCATACTGACATCCTACTGAGGTCCTACTAACATCCTACTGACGTCCTACTGACATCATACTGACATCCTACTGACATCCTACAGACATCCGACTGACATCCTACTGACATCCTACTGACATCATACTGACATCCTACTGACATCATACTGACATACTGACATCCTACTGACATCATACTGACATCCTACTGACATCATACTGACATCCTACTGACATCATACTGACATCCTACTGACATCCTACTGACATCCTACAGACATCCGACTGACATCCTACTGACATCCTACTGACATCATACTGACATCCTACTGACATCATACTGACATCCTACTGACATCATACTGACATATTAGTGACATCCTACTGACATTCTACTGACATCCTACTGACATCCTACTGACATCCTACTGATATTCTACTGACATCCTGCTGACATCCTACGAACATCCTACTGACATCCTACTGACATCCTACGGACATCCTACTGACATCCTACTGACATCTGATAACGTCATTGACAGTCCACTGACAGCCCATAGATATCCTACGTACCTACACGTCTGAATGAATTTTGTATAACTGGCAAACTGCAAGTGATACACAAAACATTACTTGATAAAAAATGATCTCTTTAAAACGCACAATTTGTCATACATTTAGTTCTGTGACAAACCATTTCCAAGATATGCTTGCTATTTTGAATTTTCATTACTTGTATTTTTACTTTCTCTACTGGTAAGTAGGGGAAGTGTTATATTCCACCCAAAAATTCCATGTAGAAATTTCACCGGAAATACATGTTTTGAGGCCCCCTGAATCCAAAAAAAGCATTTTTAGAAAAATGTCCGTGTGTGTGTCTGTGTGTCAGTCTGTCAGTCTGTCAGTCTGTGGACAGCATAATTCAAAAACGAAAAGTCGGTTAAAAACCAAATTTGGTATTTAAGTTTAACCCTCCGTCGGGCGCAATATATCTGAGAGATACCTTTCCCGCTTTTTTAAATAATATGACGCAACTGTTTATGCGAAATTAAAGCAAGTCATTGTAGCTTCCTAAAACACACTGTAGCACTTCCTGGTTCATTATTGGTCAGCTGCTTGTTGTTTCGTTCGATTATCAAGCAAAAGTATCTGTGAGATACATTGCGCCCGCTCACGTACCTCATTGTTTCTGTGCACTTTTTTTCTGCTGGTCACGTTTTTACGTCCCATAATGTCTAAGAAGCAAGAAGTGTTCAATCTGTGTAAACCTAACGACCTACAGCAAGCCCTGGCAATATTCTGGGATGTAAATGAAGATAATAATGAAGATTTTGTTGATTATGAAAGTGACACAGATTGCGAAGCTGCGACAGAAGTCAGTGATGAAGATTCTTCAGGTCCTTCTGCTGAAAATAAGCGCAAAGTTTGCAAGACTTGCCTTGTAGACTAAAAAAGAAGCGACTTTCAAGATATTGCTGCAAGAAATGTGAAATGTACTATTGTTTAGAGCATGCCGGACAGGTTTGCAAGAAGTGTGCTGAGAATTTGCAGTGAAAACTCTCAAGTATATTACAGACACACGCACATACAATTTAGTTCAAATAACTGATTAATTGTAATAATGTTTATAATTTCATAAAACTGATGATGTTTATTGTTAACTTTATGTTCAAATATAAGAATAATTACCCTTTCACATTTTGTACATTCGCAGTATTAGTTTATTTTCTGCAACTTACATAACTCATGTTTTTGAAATGTAGTATGATGTATTGTAATACTTTGAAAATAAAATTTTGTATATAAAAATAACATAATTAAAACACAAAATACAAATATTTCACATTTAGGAGGAATTTCAGACAGCATAGAGGCAGATATGTACGTGGTATCTCTCAGATATATTGCGCCCGAACGTAACAATAGGTATTGCGCCTGATGGAGGGTTAATGTCTTTCAAGGATGCGACACGAAGATTTTGAAGAAAATAGCCCCACCCTAAACTATCCTTTACATGGAAAATTTTTCGAAAGTTTTGATTTTCTTGAAAATGGCTCTAACGATTTTGATTAAAATGTCATATGTTTGACATATTTTTATGACAAATGAAATGTATATCTTGAATTTTCTGGCTATAGCCCCTGTAGTCGTATTTACTCTGGACGACTTTTGCATAACTGGTAAACCGTTAGAGATAGACCAAATTGTACTATACAAAAAATGTAGATCTTGCTAAAATACACAATTTATGTGTGAATAAATTTTCTTGTAGGGTGAACCATTTTGGAGATATTCCTTGTTATGTGTGTGAGTTTCGGAAAACTTAGAACTTT
The DNA here is from genome assembly GCA_030765045.1 of Tenodera sinensis. Classification (NCBI taxonomy): domain Eukaryota; kingdom Metazoa; phylum Arthropoda; class Insecta; order Mantodea; family Mantidae; genus Tenodera; species Tenodera sinensis. The sequence continues at coordinate 180,152,912 of CM060966.1, forward strand.
CGTGAAATGGGTCATCGTTGTTCATTTTTTTATATGTTAAGTAGTAACAAAGCTTTAAAACATTTGACTATTGCACAAAGCCTACTGTATTCTAATATTCCCCTTGCACCTGCAAGGAAATAAGCAATAAGATAACTTGTGCAAATTATTATTTATTTATGCCAACAAACTTACTGTTGGTAGTTTGAGAATTTAATGCCATTCTGGCAGTTTGTCACAATAGCTCAGTGGTAGAGCATCCGCCCGGTAAGCGGAAGGTCTGCGGTTCAAATCCCAGTTGTGGCATTGAAGTTCCAGTTCTACCTTTCAATTTGTGCAAATGTTTATCTCAAGACAAAGAAGATAGAGGCATAAGAGTTTGTAAGAATGGTTAGTACAAGAGTAGAGAAAGTCATGTGAGTGTAACACATCAGATTTTTTAAAATGCGAAATTATTTAAGAGGTACAATGGGACTGAAAAATTCAATGCTATATCTGGGGTTTGAACTAGGGATCTTCCGGATTGAGCGGCTGCTTTAACCACTAAGCTACCATGGCCAAATTGCCAGAATGAATTTAAATTCGGCAACCGATTCGTACTTTCCCGGTAGTCTAGAACTGTCAGAGTGAGTTGCATAGAGTGTTTGTATCAAGATTATTAATAGTTTAAAGAAGAGTTATAAATAGATTGTGATTGTTTATTGGGAAAAAGCCAAGCACTTTCTTATTCAAGTACATAAGTAACTATGAAGTTGTTTATAGCCACGAGAACAAATAAAGGAGAAATGAAGTTAAGACTTCATACTCAAAGAGTTGGGTAAGTCAAAAGCAGAATGATGCTTCAAAATCAGCAACCAAACTTAAGGGTAACAATTCTTTTACATGTATTGTGGTATATATAGTTTCGAACGTACCTAAAGAGCAACGCTGAGCCGTTTTTTCTAAGTTAATATTTTTATAAATTGAATCACAAGAAGAACTTGGTGCCGTGCCGCTTGATAAGTTCAAAACAAGAGTAGTTCATTCAGGTGTTAAAATCGCCGAGTCAGGAGTTACAAAGCTCTTTCTCTAATGAACGAATTCATTAGTTAACAGTTCGTTCACCTCCTCCCTTAACATTGAACTCTGCTAAAAGATCTTCTCAAACTCTTCTTCGTGTTAGTTGAGATAAACATTTGTACAAACTGTCTTATTCCTTATTTCCTTGTAGGTACAAGGGGAATATTAGAACACAGTAGGTTTTTGTCAAACTGGTGTCTGCAGTGGGATTCGCAGAATTGCTGCATTAGTTACAATGCTGCAAGTTTTTACTTCTCATTTACTATACTTACATTTAGCGATTGTCTTACTCAACGCAGATTAACACATGAATGCTTTACATCAACAATGACGTCATCCAAGGAGCATTCTTACTGCTACTCTAGTCCTAGGTCCTATGCCCTATCTGTGTGGATGTCGGAGCAGTAAGCCAAGATGCCGCTCATACACGAGTTTCATTCTCATTCGCCTCACGTATTGCAGAGCACAGGAAATTGGCTAATGCAAAACACTTCCGTCAATCTATTGGGGAGTACAAAACCTGCTCTCTACCGGATAACAGCAACACTACCAAGCTCCACAAGTGCAGAAAATCACATGTGTTGCATTCACATCACCTTCTCTCCTCACTCATGGTGATACACTCACGTGATTTTCTCTACTTGTTCCTCTTCTTCATGTTAATTGAGACTCATATGTGACTTGGTTGAAATCAAGCGATAATGTGCATAACAATTTGAAGTTTCAACCAATGACAGCCTTCATTAGCAAAGATATATCACATTCATTATCACTTCGTCTGTTTTTATTTTCTCTACTGGTGACGTACAAGTATTGTATTCCACCCAAAAATTTCATGCCAAGATTTCACCGGAAATGTGTTTTGAGACCCCTGAATCCAAAAAAATAATTTTAAAAAATTAAAAAAAAATTTTTTTCTGTTAGTTCAGATAAATATTTGTACAAATTATCTTATTGCTTATTTTCTTGTAGGTACAAGGGCAATATTAGAAATGTAAGCTTTGTGCGATAGTCAAATCTTTTAAAGCTTTGAGATCCCGTTCTCTTTGCACACTTAACATTTTAAAAAAAACGAGCGACAAAGTTCCATTTCACGAAAGCTTTTAAGTTTTTCGAAACTCACACACATAACAAGGAATATCTCCGAAATGGTTCACCCTACAAGAAAATTCATTGAGACATAAAATGTGTATTTTAGCAAGATCTACATGTTTTGTACATTATGATTTGATCTATCTCTAACGGTTTAGCAATTATACAAAAGTCTTACGACTACATGGGCTATAGCCAGAAAATTTAAAATATGCATTTCATTTGTCATAAAAATATCTAAAAAATATGACATTTTAGTCAAAATCGTTAGAGCCATTTTCAAGAAAATCATAATTTTCGAAACATTTTCCATGTAAAGAGTACTGTAGGGTGGGGCTATTTTCTTCAAAATCTTCGATTTCAAACGGCTCAATTCATCGTACGTCTGGCGTTCGCGATGATCATCAACAAATCACAAGTTTCTGTGTTTCGCGCATGGACAATTGTATGTCGCGTGTTGGAAAGCCATCATCTTTGTTTATTTACGCACAGGAAACGTAGTCTGCCAGAAAGCCTTGTATTGAATGTAAATAAAAGACATTAAATTCACTTGAATTACGAACAAACGAGTAGCTATAAACAAGAGCGAGAGAATGCGTCAGTGTGAATGGACTGGGGCTGATAATGAGTGACGATGATTCAGGTAGTAGCAGAAGGCGGTGTCTCGTGTTTAAGGATATGCGATGCGGGGTCACAAGTCAAGAGCAGCAAGCCACGAATAATGAAGGATGTGCTTTATTCAAGAGCAGATACTCTACTTACCGATATAGTCGAGGTCAGGCTGCGCCATCTTCGGCAGCCTTGACGTCCAGGGTTGGCAGGGCACCGGTTCCAGGCCGTCGATGTCGTTTACCCTCTCTGACAACAAACAAAATATTATATGTATTACGCCAAAATACACATGACCGAAAAAATTCATGTTTATTGAGATAAACACTTGTAGATATAAATTATTTTATTGCTAATTTTGTTGTAGGTACAAGGGAAATATGAGAACACGATAGGCTTTAAGTGATAGCCACATGTTTTAAGAGTGGTTGCTATATGATGACTTTGTATGTTTTAACAAGATCTACATTTTTACTTTCTGTGTGTACCACGTATAGTGGAAGTATTGCACGTATTCCACCCAAAAATTCGAATCGAGATGTAACTGGAAATTTATGTTTAGAGGTCCCCTGAATTAAAAAAAAAAAAAAAAACATTTTTACAAAAACGACCGCGGGCGCGAATGTTTGTGTGTTTGTCAATCTGTGGGCAGCATAACTCAAAAACTAAAAGTTGGTTAAAAACCAAACTTGCTATTTAAGTTTAATGTCTTTTAAGGATGCGACACGAAGATTTTGAAGAAAATTCCACCACTCTAAATTACCCTTTACATGGAAATTCTTTCGAAAATTTTGATTTTCCCAAAAATGACTCTAACGATATGAGCAGAGTTGGGAGAGAGTGGGGGAGATGGGGAGAGATGGGGTGAGAAGGGGAGAGAGTGGGGGAGATGGGGGAGATGAGTGATGGGGTGAGATGGGGAGAGATGGGGTGAGAAGGGAAGAGAGTGGGGGAGATGGGGAGAGATGGGGAGAGATGGGGTGAGATGGGGAGAGATGGAATGAGAAGGGGAGAGAGTGGGGGATGGGGAGAGATGGGGAGAGATGGAGTGAGAAGGGGAGAGAGTGGGGGAGATGGGGAGAGATGTCGTGAGATGGGGAGAGAGTGGGGGAGATGGGGAGAGATGGGGTGAGATGGGGAGAGATGGGGAGAGATGGAGTGAGAAGGGGAGAGAGTGGGGGATGGGGAGAGATGGAGTGAGATGGGGTGAGATGGGGAGAGATGGAGTGAGAAGGGGAGAGAGTGGGGGATGGGGAGAGATGGGGAGAGATGGAGTGAGAAGGGGAGAGAGTGGGGGAGATGGGGAGAGATGGGGTGAGATGGGGAGAGATGGGCTGAGAAGGGGAGAGAGTGGCGGAGATGGGGGGGAGATGGGGTGAGATGGGGAGAGATGGGGTGAGAAGGGGAGAGAGTGGGGAAGATGGAGAGAGATGGGGTGAGATGGGGAGAGATGGAGTGAGATGGGGAGATATGGGGTGAGAAGGGAAGAGATGGGGAGAGATGGAGTGAGAAGGTGAGAGATGGGGTGAGAAGGGGAGAGATGGGGAGAGGTGGGGTGAGATGGGGAGAGGTGGGGTGAGATGGGATGAGATGGGGAGAGATGGAGTGAGATGGGGAGAGGTGGGGTGAGGTGGGATGAGATGGGGAGAGATGGAGTGAGATGGGGAGAAATGGGGTGAGAAGGGGTGAGATGGAGTGAGATGGGGTGAGATGGGGAGAGATGGAGTGAGATGGGGAGAGATAGGGTGAGATGGGGAGAGATGGTGTGAGATGGGGAGAGATGGAGTGAGATGGGGAGAGATGGAGTGAGATGGGGAGAGATGGAGTGAGATAGGGAGAGATGGGGTGAGAAGGGGAGAGATGGGGAGAGATGGGGTGAGATGGGGAGAGATGGGGTGAGAAGGGGAGAGATGGAGTGAGATGGGGAGAGGTGGGGTGAGAAGGGGAGAGATGGGGAGAGATGGGGTGAGATGGGGAGAGGTGGGGTGAGAAGGGGAAAGATGGTGAGAGATGGGGAGAGATGGGGAGAGATGGGGTGAGATGGGGAGAGATGGAGTGAGAAGGGGTGAGATGGGGAGAGATGAGGAGAGATGGGGTGAGATGGGGAGAGATGGAGTGAGATGGGGAGAGGTGGGGTGAGAAGGAGAGAGGTGGGGAGAGATGGAGTGAGATGGGGAGAGGTGGGGTGAGATGGGGAGAGATGGAGTGAGATGGGGAGAGATGGAGAGAGATGGGGAGAGATGGAGAGAGATGGGGAGAGATGGAGAGAGATGGGGTGAGATGGGGAGAGGTGGGGTGAGAAGGAGAGAGGTGGGGAGAGATGGAGTGAGATGGGGAGAGGTGGGGTGAGATGGGGAGAGATGGAGTGAGATGGGGAGAGATGGAGTGAGATGGGGAGAGATGGAGAGAGATGGGGAGAGATGGAGAGAGATGGGGTGAGATGGGGAGAGGTGGGGTGAGAAGGAGAGAGGTGGGGAGAGATGGAGTGAGATGGGGAGAGGTGGGGTGAGATGGGGAGAGATGGAGTGAGATGGGGAGAGATGGAGAGAGATGGGGAGAGATGCAGAGAGATGGGGTGAGATGGGGAGAGATGGAGTGAGATGGGGAGAGATGGAGAGAGATGGGGTGAGATGGAGAGAGATGGGGTGAGATGGAGAGAGGTGGGGAGAGATGGAGTGAGATGGGGAGAGATGGAGTGAGATGGGGAGAGATGGAGAGAGGTGGGGAGAGATGGAGTGAGATGGGGAGAGATGGAGAGAGATGGGGTGAGATGGAGAGAGGTGGGGAGAGATGGAGTGAGATGGGGAGAGATGGAGAGAGATGGGGTGAGATGGAGAGAGGTGGGGAGAGATGGAGTGAGATGGGGAGAGATGGAGTGAGATGGAGAGAGATGGGGTGATATGGAGTGAGATGGAGAGAGATGGGGAGAGATGGGGTGAGATGGAGAGAGATGGGGTGAGATGGAGAGAGATGGGGTGAGATGGAGAGAGGTGGGGAGAGATGGAGTGAGATGGGGAGAGATGGAGTGAGATGGGGAGAGATGGAGAGAGGTGGGGAGAGATGGGGTGAGATGGAGAGAGGTGGGGAGAGATGGAGTGAGATGGGGAGAGATGGAGAGAGATGGGGTGAGATGGAGAGAGGTGGGGAGAGATGGAGTGAGATGGGGAGAGATGGAGTGAGATGGGGTGATATGGAGTGAGATGGAGAGAGATGGGGAGAGATGGGGTGAGATGTCGAGAGATGGAGAGAGATGGAGAGAGATGGGGTGAGATGGAGAGAGGTGGGGAGAGATGGAGTGAGATGGGGTGAGATGGAGAGAGATGGGGTGATATGGAGTGAGATGGAGAGAGATGGGGAGAGGTGGGGTGAGATGTCGAGAGATGGAGAGAGATGGAGAGAGATGGAGTGAGATGGAGAGAGAATGATGGGAGAGAGGAGGTTTGTGTCATATTTAACGCGAGCTCCGCTGTTTGTACTGGATGCTATGCAGATCGATGCAACCACAGAGAAATGTTTACTGGTGAAAATATTAAAATAAACAAGACACTATATTTTCAATTTACACCGGAGCGAGCGAGGTAGCGAGGGAGGGAGCGGTATGATAAACAAAGAGCAACATTTCTACAAATCCTTCCTGGGGCTGATTGCTTTATTTGATACCCAGGCAAGCGCTAGACCCTGAAAATACCAACATATTCACCTTGTCTCACAAGAAACATACTACTCCATAATACACTTCTTAATATTACTGGCAATACAGAGGTTCACTTATGTGTGTGTACTTTATTTCACCTTTATGAAATAGCTACATTATACCTTCGCTATAGATACAAAGGGAACAGTGATAGTCAAACGTTTAACAACTGAATGCTGATTTTAAAGTTACACATAATATGTTGTTTTCATGAGAACCAACTAAATAGCGTCACGGCTTTGAAAGAATTACTAACTGTTAGACAATTCGAATAATTAACGAGGGATAGTATCTCGGAAATAGCTAACGCTACAAAATAAATGTTGATTGTAATAATAACGGTCACGACTTATGTAAAAGCCATTCAGAATAAAGAGAACTTATGAAAATATCTTAATATAGTATTTTAATTAAAAGCAATAGCGTCATCTTTGAGAAAAAATTGTTCAAAAACATTTCCATAAAAGGATATTTTGTTCGTTAGCGATGCTGTCAAAAACAAGCATCATATCAGACAACCAGTGTACCGAAGGTTTGTCCCTGCATCTACAGTGCAGAGCTGCGTGAGATTATCCAGGGGAGGGGTTGAACACTGTCGTTCTCGTTCACGAAGAACACGCATGTCAACTCCAGAAACGAATGCACCTTTAATTGTAGAAGCAGAGAGCAACCCTTTCCAAACTGCTTCTGAAATGAAGGCAAATTCGAATTTCCCTGGTGGACGATCACAGATTGTCTCGTCTTGTGCTTACAGATGAAAATGCCAACCACGACTGGAATAACGTGGTGTTCTCAGACGAGGCGTAAAGGAAAGTTGATCATCTATCTTCTAAAGGGGTCCGATACAATGCAAAATACAATTTCATCATGGTCGTGGATATCAAGGGACGGTCTAGGTGTGTTCTGACAGCTTGACAATACACTGAACAGTGCGCAGCACACTGCAAGACTTCAGGATACTTTTGGTTCCCTCTGTGAGGACGGGATATCCTGATGGAATTACTGAATTCGTACAGGATAATCATCCTGTCCTCAAATTTCGAAATATTTCAAATTGGTTCTCAGAGAGGCAGGATATCAGAGTGGTAGACTGGCCTCCCTGTTCACCGGATTTGAACCCACTTGACAATGTGTGGGCTCAGGTGAACAATTTCTCTGCAACTGGCCGAAGTACAAAATTTGGTCTAAGGGTTTATACACCCGATATTAACTATTTTATCTTTTGCATCTTTGTTTCAGAAGATGGTAGTTTAATTACATATATTTTTATTTCTTTAACAGGAGTATTAGTATAATAATTTAATGGTTTTGTGTACATAGATAAGCGCATAACTTCAAAGATATCAAGTTATATTAATCCACTATTATGTTGTACATATCCAGTCATAACATTAACAAACAGAAAATAACAAGTGACGCGGGGTTTGAACCTAGGATCTTATGAGTGGAAGCAATGCTTTCTAAACCTCTTGGCCACCATAATGTTATGCCATTTTTTGTTTTCAGTTGTGTTCTCGTAAGTTAACCATTGCGCTGTAAGCAGGAGACCGTACAGTTCTTTCGCGTGCGTTGTGAACGCAGCTTTTACGAAGATACACGAAGTTCTACGATTGACACAACATCTGGAGATGAGTATTTTCTTTTTGTCCACGGATGTACGTCTACTGTCATTGGACTATAACGTCAAATATTTAGCTTGTAGAAAGTGTATTTTAGAGTTCGTGGTTTACTCCTAGCACTCGTATACCGGACAAAAATGCTGCTGTATGTGCGCAGGCGCAGAACCTGTTTATTTTTACACGAGCCCTCAGGATGAGTCCTTTGTGATAATGTATGCATTATTTACTCATTGATATTCATCTGTATGACGTCATCACCTAAGGCGGTGTTTAAATAACGATATTTATAAAACACACATCATGTGTTGGGATACAGCCCTGAGGCTGCGTGTCATTTGAACCCATGTCCCTCTGGATACAGCAGACTGATACGTGGCACCAGATACACAGTTGTGCACACCAAATCCGACACTCGGATAAATATGCGTAACTTTACCTTCTCTACTCATGTACTAACCATTCTTACAAACTCTTATTCCTATATCTTCTTCGTGTTAGTTGAGATAAACATTTGTACAAATTATCTTATTGTTTATTTCCTTGTAGGTACAAGGGGAATGTGGGAATACAGTAGAATTTGAGTGATAGTTGAATGTTTTAAAGGTGGTCGCTGTATCAAGGTTTCGAACCTCCGTTCTCTTTATACGGCCAAGAGATAAAAAAGTGGATAACGACCCTGTACTTATTTTCTGCAGCTTTTGTATATGTGTGTGTGTCTGTGTCAGCGTATGTATGTGTTCATTGACAAGACTGCACACAATGTAAGGGGTTGATTCCCAGTAGCTAGGTCAAGGCCTGCTGATATAACTATGCAAGTTAAGGGTGGCGCCTAAGTACAGCTTTAATGCTTTCCATATATTCATGCAATTTGTGAGGGACGATGCTTTGAGGAGTGAGTGGATATGAAGAGGTTTTATAACGACACTGATTAGACGTAGTACGTGTTCCGCCACTGATCTCTAATTACTGCAAGCTCCACGCTCAGAACACGTCATGAATTTGTATGAGCACGACCGTTATGTATCTGTCCATCACAACATCTACCTTTCTCTGCCTCACGTTCAACATGTCGCGAGTTCGAATCTCACTTAGACTAAAAAATACACAAACACGCAGATAGACACACACCAAACAAGGAACTATTTCGCAAAGTGCTATTTTGTGTTCAGGTGCCTCAAAACACGCATATAGTTTGAATATCATGAGCGTTTTAGTGAAATAACTGATCCAGTTTTATTCTAGTTGCTAAAAAGTGCGAGAGAAGCGACGAACATCAGGTAAACTTTCTGATTGGATATTTCAACTTCACCTGTCAGATGTCATCTGTTTTAACGTGTCAATCCACAGGTAAGGTGACAGAACATAAATGTCAAACACAGCTTCCAACAAACATCGACTACTTCATTCACAGAGATGTTATATTATCATATACGAAGAAGAAATGTTATTTGTTAATGTTAAAAATAAAATGACATTTATTTGAGGTTATGAAATAGTTTTGTGATATTACAAGAGAAGATCGAAATATATGAAACTCTTGGATTTTGTTCTCCTCAGTTGGTAGTACTGAACTACTAATCGAAATAAATGTATTTTACATTATTTTTACTCTCTCTACTACGTATAGTAGGTAGCGGAAGGATTATACTTGACCCAAATTTCGATATCCAGACTTCACCGGAAGTATGTTTTGAGGCCCCCTGAATATAAAAAAAATGTGTCTCTCAATATTCCGAGCACAATAATATGAGTGAGTGGCATTTGTTCCGATATAATATTTGTTATGCAGTTGAAATGAGATTTGCGCGAGTGTAAAACAGAAGCAGTTTCCATAGCAACAAGGATGGGGGGGGGGATTAGCTTCACTTTGAAAATAAAGTCGTTACATAGCTGAAAGGGATTCTGATGACGTTAAAACCTTCAAGAAGCCAGTGGCGGTTTCTCGGATAATTACTCGCTTTTCCTTTCATGGAAGTAAGAAGCATTTCCGTTTGTGGTACTTCACTCTTTTACAGACGCGCTTTCACAGTAAAAAGTCTGCCTACTAATTCTGTACAACTTGCTGAAAACGACATCCTCTCTCCTCTAAGAAACTGTAATAATAATACTGCAATGACTGCAATCACTCACATGACTTTCTCTACTAACTCTTGTACTAACCATTCTTACAAACTCTTATTCCTACACCCATGTTCCATTTCACAAAAGTTTTAAGTTTTCCGAAACTGACACACATAACAAGGAATATCTCCGAAATAGTTCACCCTACAACAAAATTTATTAGGCATAAATTGTGTGTTTTAGCAAGATCTACATTTTTGCACACTAAGATTTGGTCTATGTCTTACGGTTTACCAGTTATGCAAAAGTCGTCCAGAGTAAATACGACTACAGGGGCTATAGCCAGAAAATTCAAGATATACATTTCATTTCTTATACAAATATCTGAAGCACGTGACATTTTAATCAAAATCGCTAGAGCCATTTTCAAGAAAATCAAAAATTTCGAAAAAATTTCCATGTAAAGGATGATTTGCATTTTCTTCAAAATTTCTGTGTTGCATTCTTGAAAGACATTAAACTTAAATACCAACTTTGGTTATTAACCGAATTTTCGTTTTTGAGTTATGCTGTGCACAGACTGACAGACACACATGAACATTTTTCTAAATTTGTCTTTTATTCAGGGGTCTCAAAACATGTATTTCCGGTGAAATCTCGACATCGAACTTTGAGTGGAATACAATACTTCCTTCTACTTATCACTAGATAAACTAAAATGGATACAAGCGGGTTAGGTCACGTGACCTAATCTCCCAGAAAGGAAGAAGCAGAAGAGAAGGGATGTTTTATTATTGTTTGTGTTCACATCTACGACGAGTGGAAGTTCAGCACTAGGAGTGGTTTTCTTCCATCACAACATTCCTGATCTTCCGCTGTATCAACACTATGTCCATACATTTATTACAATAGACATGCTGGAATATCATTTCCTGATTACATGATTACTCAATTTAGAGAGAATTTTGCTCATTGTAATATAAATGATTTAGCATAAGATCCGCCACTGGAGGAGGATGTTGTTAGCTTTAATCCGCAACCCCCTCCCCTACCCCAGGGTAATAAGCTACAGAGAAGGGCCCTTAATCTGGATATTAATTGCTATTCACTTTCAGCACGTTTACTGGACTTGAAGAAAGTGCTTTAAATCTTCCTGTGTCTCTGTCTGTCTGTCTCTCTGTGTATCTGTCTCTCTGTCTATCTGTCAGTCAGTCTGTCTGTCTATCTGTCAGTAAGTCTGTCTATCTCTCTGTCTGTCTGTCTGTCTGTCTGTCTATCTGTCAGTCAGTCTGTCTATCTGTCAGTCAGTCTGTCTGTCTCTCTGTGTATCTGTCTCTCTGTCTATCTGTCAGTCAGTCTGTCTGTCTATCTGTCAGTGAGTCTGTCTATCTCTCTGTCTGTCTGTCTATCTGTCAGTCAGTCTGTCTATCTCTCTGTCTGTCTATCTGTCAGTCAGTCTCTCTGTATGTCTGTCTGTCTGTCTATCTGTCAGTCAGTCTGTCTATCTGTCAGTCAGTCTGTCTGTCTATCTGTCAGTCAGTCTGTCTATCTCTCTGTCTGTCTGTCTATCTGTCAGTCAGTCTGTCTATCTCTCTGTCTGTCTATCTGTCAGTCAGTCTCTCTGTATGTCTGTCTGTCTGTCTGTCTGTCTATCTGTCAGTCAGTCTGTCTGTCTATCTGACAGTCAGTCTGTCTATCTCTCTGTCTGTCTGTCTATCTGTCAGTCAGTCTGTCTATCTCTCTGTCTGTGTATCTGTCAGTCAGTCTCTCTGTCTCTCTGTCTGTCTATCTGTCAGTGAGTCTGTCTATCTCTCTGTCTGTCTGTCTATCTGTCAGTCAGTCTGTCTATCTCTCTGTCTGTCTATCTGTCAGTCAGTCTCTCTGCCTCTCTGTCTGTCTATCTGTCAGTCAGTCTGTCTATCTCTCTGTCTGTCTATCTGTCAGTCAGTCTCTCTATCTCTCTGTCTGTCAGTCAGTCTGTCTATCTGTCAGTCAGTCTGTCTATCTCTCTGTCTGTCTGTCTATCTGTCAGTCAGTCTGTCTATCTCTCTGTCTGTCTATCTGTCAGTCAGTCTCTCTGCCTGTCTATCTGTCAGTCAGTCTGTCTATCTCTCTGTCTGTCTATCTGTCAGTCAGTCTCTCTATCTCTCTGTCTATCTTTCTGTCTGTCTGTCTGTCTGTCTATCTGTCAGTCAGTCTGTCTATCTCTCTGCCTCTCTGTCTATCTGTCAGTCAGTCTGTCTATCTCTGTCTGTCTATCTGTCAGTCAGTCTATCTCTCTGTCTATCTGTCAGTCAGTCTGTCTGTATGTCTGTCTGTCTGTCTGTCTGTCTATCTGTCAGTCAGTCTCTCTATCTCTCTGTCTATCTGTCAGTCAGTCTGTCTGTCTATCTGTCAGTCAGTCTATCTCTCTGTCTATCTGTCAGTCAGTCTGTCTGTATGTCTGTCTGTCTGTCTGTCTGTCTATCTGTCAGTCAGTCTGTCTGTATGTCTGTATGTCTGTCTGTCTATCTGTCAGTGAGTCTGTCTGTATGTCTGTCTATGTCAGTCAGTCCGTCTGTATGTCTGTCTGTCTGTCTGTCTGTCTATCTGTCTGTATGTATGTCTGTCTCTCTGTCTGTCTCTCTGTCAGTCTGTCTGTCTGTATATCTGTATGTCTGTCTGTCTGTCTATCTGTCAGTCAGTCTGTCTGTATGTCTGTCTGTCTGTCTGTCTGTCTATCTGTCAGTCAGTCTGTCTGTATGTCTGTCTGTCTGTCTATCTGTCAGTCAGTCTGTCTGTCTGTCTGTCTGTCTATCTGTCAGTCAGTCTGTCTGTATGTCTGTCTGTCTGTCTATCTGTCAGTCAGTCTGTCTGTATGTCTGTCTGTCTATCTGTCAGTGAGTCTGTCTGTATGTCTGTCTATCTGTCAGTCAGTCCGTCTGTATGTCTGTCTGTCTGTCTGTCTGTCTATCCGTCTGTATGTCTGTCTGTCTGTCTGTCTATCTGTCAGTCTGTCTGTCTGTATGTATGTCTGTCTATCCGTCTGTATGTCTGTCTGTCTGTCTATCTGTCAGTCTGTCCGTCTGTATGTCTGTCTGTCTGTCTGTCTGTCTGTCTGTCTGTCTATCCGTCTGTATGTCTGTCTGTCTGTCTGTCTATCTGTCAGTCTGTCTGTCTGTCTGTATGTATGTCTGTCTGTCTGTCTATCCGTCTGTATGTCTGTCTGTCTGTCTGTCTATCTGTCAGTCAGTCCGTCTGTATGTCTGTCTGTCTGTCTATCCGTCTGTATGTCTGTCTGTCTGTCTATCTGTCAGTCTGTCTGTCTGTCTGTATGTATGTCTGTCTCTCTGTCTGTCTCTCTGTCTGTCTCTCTGTCTGTCTGTATGTCAGTCTATGGACAGCATATCTCAAAAACGAAAAGTCTGTTAAAAACCAAAGTTGGTATTTAAGTTTAATATCTTTCAAGGAAGCGACAGAAAGGTTTTGAAGAAAAATCCTCCCCCCCATGTACTCTTTACATGGACAATTTTTTGAAAATTTTAACTTTTTCGAAAATGGCTCTAACGATTTTGATTAGCGGATTGTAATATCAATTTGAGAATTTAAAATTTCAGATATTTCTTTTTATGCTTTTTGACATATTTATCACCTTGTTTTATATCTGGCTATTGCCATGAGTTTTTTAAGGGCACTGATGATATAGAAGTTGAAAACCCTTAAAAAAACACTATTTTGATTAAAATGCCAAATGTTTGAGATACTTCTATAGTAAACGAAATGCATATTTGATTTTTTTTTTTTACTCAGAGGTCGTCAAAATATATATTTGCGGTGAAGTCTTGAGATGGAAATTTTGGATGGTATACAATACTTGCTGTACTTAATATACATACGAGTACACGTCATGACCTCTTGCACTTGCCTGCAATGTGGAACACCGAACAAGGGAATCAAACCCTGAACTAATATTGCTGCTAGATAAAGCACGGGATTACCAACTTACACATATGCACGTGCCTTTCAAATGGTAATCGATATCTATGTATGTAACTTGTAATCAAAGCATATAACAATATTTCTCACCATCTCTACCACACAGTTATGCAAGGTAGAGGAAGTGTCCTGTTCCAACCAATAGTTCACAAGAAATGCATTTTTGAGATCCAGTGAACCAGCAAACGAAACAAAATAGTGTATTAGGGTCAGTGAATATTGCAACAAACGTCCCACTCCTGACACCAGTGTGACAACAGTCCAGCCCAGTTACTGCTTTTCTATCACTTTATCTCTATGCTTTCTCAGTGAACATGAATACTTTGTAAAGAAGGAGTTATATACTCGTAGTTCCAGTGAAATGTAGCTGGTATAGAATTGGCCGATACCTGTGTGTGAGTATGTGTCGCCGAGAGCCCGCCAAGTGTGCGATGAAGCGCCCCAGGCGGGCGACTTGCGAACAAAGACCAGTATTCTGCAATATGTGCGTGCCTCGCTGACTTAACCAAATTTATTGTACGTACCTACACCGTCTGCCTCTGGCAACGTTTGCAGCTGCAAAAATACACTCTCTAGGTATCTCTCCCCTCATGTATTGCACTCACATTACCTTCTTTACTCGTCCTTGTACACACTATTCCTACAAACGCTTATTTCTCTATCTACTTCACGTTAATACAGAGAAACATTTGTAAAAGTTATCTTATTTCTTCTAGGTATAAGGGGAATATAGGAATACAATACGCTATAGCCAGAAGATTATATCTGCGTGCCACAAAAATACCTTAAACATCTGGATTTTAATAAAAAATTTTAGAGATACTTTTGAGAAAACCAAATTTTCTAAAAATTTTCAGTGTAAACGGTAGTTAAGGTTTGAGGAATTTTCTTCAAAAGCTTCTGTTCCATCCTTGAAGGATATTAAACTTAGATACAAACTTTGGCTTTTAACCGACTTTTCGTTTTTGAGATATATTACTCTCTCTCTCTCTCTCACACACACACACACACACACACACACACACACGCAAAGACACACACACTTATATACCGATCTTTTGCAAAAACTGAGTTTTTTTATTCTGGGGGCCTCGAAACATATATTTCCAGTGAAATCTCGATTTCTGAGGATCCATCACGAAGATTTAAAACATAACTCTCCGTATCTTAAACTATATTTTCATTTAGTCAAAAATGCCTCTACAGAAACAAATGCAGACCTCAACAAAACACACAATTGTTGAACAATTGCAAATACCACAAGCAGAGAAAGCTTTAAAAATTATTTTGTTGTTTAACGACGCTAGGATCCCATCAGCGTCGCCGGTATGCCGGAATTTTGTCCCACAGGAGTTCGTTCACATGCCAGTAAATCTACTGACATGGAGCTGTCGTTTTTAAACACACTTAAAAACCCCTGATCTGGACCGGATTTGAACTCGCGACCTTGGGATCAGTAGGACAGCGTCTAACCAACTGAGCCACCCAGACCGACGTGTGAATTCTTTGTAGAAGAGTGAGTGGAGAAAAAAGTGTGATTGTATTTCATAAAAGAAAACTGTGTAGAGAAAATCGTGTGAATCTAATGCGCTGCATTTCTATTTCAATTACGGAAAGTTGCATGAATTGTATGTTCAAGGGCGGGTACTGAAGGTTATGTGAATGTATTACATGAGAGAAAAGTGAGCAGAGAAAACCATGTGAATGTTACGTTGTATAGTGAAGTACTTTTTAACACTCCCGAAATCTCTTGCTAGAATTCACTATAATTCGCGTTCTTGCAGTTACAGTGAAGTCACTGCCATGCGCATATTCTTCTCTCCAACGAACGAATGCAACGGGTTTACGAGACTATTCGCGAGGCGTCCTGTGGTCGGCGTATTTGTAGAAGTTCGGGAAAGATCCGTTTTACGTCATTCTCCCTATATAAGGAAGCCAGGCAACGTCAGCCAGTTTTACTTTCTCTGTTGCGTGAATTTTGGTGTCGAGATTTCACCGGAAATATATGTTTTGAGGACACCTTAACCCAAAAAAGGGCAGACGCGCGCGCGTGTTTGCGTCTGTGAACAGGTAACTCTAAAACAAAAGTCGGGTAAAAATCAAAGTTAGTGCTTAAGTTTTATCTATTTCAAGGATGCAATACGAAGATTTGAAGATAACTCCTCTACCCTTTACACGGAACCTTTTTCCAACATTTTGATTTTCTCAAAAATGGCTCTGACGATTTTGATTAAAATGCCGTATAGTTAAGATGTTTTTATGACAAATGAAATGTATATTTTGAATTTTCTGACTATAGCCTATGTAGTCCTGTTTACTTTGGATGACTTTCGTAAACTGTAAGAGATAGACCAAATCTTAGTATGCAAAAATATACATATATGTTTTGTGAGTGTTGAGTGATTGTATCGTCTAAGTCAGCTGCTTGAGAGTCAGAAACTGAACAGAGTTAAAAGAGTGAGTCACGGTTACAAAAAGAAAACAGTTGTGAGTTGTACTATCACGAAAGACTGTAGAGATATTAACCTTAGCAAAAGAACTGTGTTATTGGGCATTCAGTTTTGAAGGAGAATAAAGTTACAGCAAACGTAATTAGATTGAAGTTTTATTATTTTGTGACCATGGTGTCAGAGGTGGGACTTGCCAAATTGTTACAGTGTTGTTTGTGACTAAGTTGGTAACTAACTAGTGAACGCACCCAAACGTGAAGTTCTGGTACACGCATGCTTCTGCTGGTTTAATTGGTTCTTGGTTGTGAGGAGAGTGTGGATATCCAAATGCACTTTGTGTGTGTGAGAGACAGAGAACTCTATTCCCTGTTAAATGACTCTTGGATGAACGACCACAAAACTAAATGAACTCTGCTGGAGGCGGCGGCGGCGGACGGATGGCTGTTTGACCACTCAAGCACAAGACGACATTGACTTCCGAGTACCGTGCAGTGGCGGCTAGTGCCTTCCAACTCAACACACTACACACAAATACAACATCAAATAACACCAACATTTATTTTTATTTCTTCTTCGTGTTAATAGACATACAAACTTTACAAATTACCTTGTTGCTAATTTTGTTGTAGGTACAAGGGAAATATGAGAATACAATAGGCTTTAAGTAATACTTCAAATGTTGCTGTGTTATGTAACTGAAATTCTATTCTCTTTATATACCCAATTTAGTATTGAAAAATTCAGACAATTTACAAGGAATATCTGCGAAATGGTTTATACGTTTCATTTGTAATGAAAATATCTGAAAGAATTTATAGATCTATTTTTGAGAAAATCATAATTTTCGAAATTTTCTTCTGTAACGAGTAGTTTAGGATGGAGAACTTTTTTTTCGAAAAGCTTCGTGTCGCATTCTGGGAGAATGTTCAACTTTGTATTTCACAAACCTTCGAATTATTTTAATATGCGGATTTCAATTTAAAGGTATAAAGGTACCAAAGGAAGGCACCCTCCGCCAAGTTTGAACCTGGGACCTCAGGAATCAGAAGATGACATGTTACCCACGAAGAAATAAAGGAGAGGTCACAGAAGAATAAGTAGGTACATAACAATCATACTACATTATTTACTGCAGTAGCTTTCTTATGACGTCACTTTTCCTTGCTGTAATGTTAATTGCTCATTAGCTTTGTGCTGTTTTATCTTACGCCGTCTTTAATTGCTTCCGGACTCCTTTATCACGCCATCTTGTACATTCTCTATGGCAAATAGAGCAAGTATTGTATTTTTTATTTCTCCTAAAATCGCTCCAACGATCTTGATTAAATCGCCATTTGTTTAAGAACTTTTTATGACAAATGAAATGTCTGTTTTAAATTTTCTATTTATAGACAATACTCTTGAGAAGTTTTGCATAACTGGTAAACCGTAACAGATAGACAAAATCTTACTATACCAAAAATGTAGATCTCGTTAAAATACCATTTATGTATAATTAGTAATAAGACAATTTCCATAAATGTTTATCTGTATTAACATGAAATACATATGCAAACACTGAGTAGAGAAAGTCGTCTGAGTGTAACACGTCAGAAGAGCATTTCTAGTGGAATTTCTGTACAGAGAACTAGAAACTGACCTCAAATACGTAGCAAAGAGGTCAGTTTGAAATAACGTAGATCTTGTAATATTTCCAAGACATACTCCCTGTCTGCCTGCCATATTTCCTCGAGTCAGCTTTTAATCACTTAAGCTTCTTAGGTGCCTTTGAGCTCAGAGTCACGCTGCCTACGCACGCACGCACGCCCCAATAAACCTGGCAGGCACCAACAGCAATGTCACTTCTTAGGCAACTCAAAGAATCTTCGCTACTCACGCTGAAATACCCGACATTGTCCCTGGTTTGATGATTTATCACTACAACATTTAGACTTAGGTTGTACTTGTCCAATAGTCTTGTGTTTCTTTGTTACTAACTGAAATACCCGACGTTGTCCGTGGTTTGATGATTTATCACTACAACATTTAGACTTAGGTTGCACTTGTCCAATAGTCTTGTGTTTCTTTGTTACTAACTGAAATACCCGACGTTGTCCGTGGTTTGATGATTTATCACTACAACATTTAGACTTAGGTTGTACTTGTCCAATAGTCTTGTGTTTCTTTGTTACTAACTGAAATACCCGACGTTGTCCGTGGTTTGATGATTTATCACTACAACATTTAGACTTAGGTTGTACTTGTCCAATAGTCTTGTGTTTCTTTGTTACTAACTGGAATACCCGACGTTGTCCGTGGTTTGATGATTTACCACTACAACATTTAGACTTAGGTTGTACTTGTCCAATAGTCTTGTGTTTCTTTGTTACTAACTGAAATACCCGACGTTGTCCGTGGTTTGATGATTTATCACTACAACATTTAGACTTAGGTTGAACTTGTCCAATAGTCTTGTGTTTCTTTGTTACTAACTGAAATACCCGACGTTGTCCGTGGTTTGATGATTTATCACTACAACATTTAGACTTAGGTTGTACTTGTCCAATAGTCTTGTGTTTCTTTGTTACTAACTGAAATACCCGACGTTGTCCGTGGTTTGATGATTTATCACTACAACATTTAGACTTAGGTTGTACTTGTCCAATAGTCTTGTGTTTCTTTGTTACTAACTGAAATACCCGACGTTGTCGGTGGTTTGATGATTTATCACTACAACATTTAGACTTAGGTTGTACTTGTCCAATAGTCTTGTGTTTCTTTGTTACTAGCTGAAATACCCGACGTTGTCCGTGGATTGATGATTTATCACTACAACATTTAGACTTAGGTTGTACTTGTCCAATAGTCTTGTGTTTCTTTGTTACTAGGTGAAATACCCGACGTTGTCCGTGGTTTGATGATTTATCACTACAACATTTAGACTTAGGTTGTACTTGTCCAATAGTCTTGTGTTCCTTTGTTACTAACTGAAATACCCGACGTTGTCCGTGGTTTGATGATTTATCACTACAACATTTAGACTTAGGTTGTACTTGTCCAATAGTCTTGTGTTTCTTTGTTACTAGCTGAAATACCCGACGTTGTCCGTGGTTTGATGATTTATCACTACAACATTTAGACTTAGGTTGTACTTGTCCAATAGTCTTGTGTTTCTTTGTTACTAACTGAAATACCCGACGTTGTCCGTGGTTTGATGATTTATCACTACAACATTTAGACTTAGGTTGTACTTGTCCAATAGTCTTGTGTTTCTTTGTTACTAACTGAAATACCCGACGTTGTCCGTGGTTTGATGATTTATCACTACAACATTTAGACTTAGGTTGCACTTGTCCAATAGTCTTGTGTTTCTTTGTTACTAACTGAAACACCCGACGTTGTCCGTGGTTTGATGATTTATCACTACAACATTTAGACTTACGTTGTACTTGTCCAATAGTCTTGTGTTTCTTTGTTACTAACTGAAATACCCGACGTTGTCGGTGGTTTGATGATTTATCACTACAACATTTAGACTTAGGTTGTACTTGTCCAATAGTCTTGTGTTTCTTTGTTACTAACTGAAATACCCGAGGTTGTCCGTGGTTTGATGATTTATCACTACAACATTTAGACTTAGGTTATACTTGTCCAATAGTCTTGTGTTTCTTTGTTACTAACTGAAATACCCGACGTTGTCCGTGGTTTGATGATTTATCACTACAACATTTAGACTTAGGTTGTACTTGTCCAATAGTCTTGTGTTTCTTTGTTACTAACTGAAATACCCGACGTTGTCCGTGGTTTGATGATTTATCACTACAACATTTAGACTTAGGTTGTACTTGTCCAATAGTCTTGTGTTTCTTTGTTACTAACTGAAATACCCGACGTTGTCCGTGGTTTGATGATTTATCACTACAACATTTAGACTTAGGTTGCACTTGTCCAATAGTCTTGTGTTTCTTTGTTACTAACTGAAACACCCGACGTTGTCCGTGGTTTGATGATTTATCACTACAACATTTAGACTTAGGTTGTACTTGTCCAATACTCTTGTGTTTCTTTGTTACTAACTGAAATACCCGACGTTGTCGGTGGTTAGATGATTTATCATTACAACATTTAGACTTAGGTTGTACTTGTCCAATAGTCTTGTGTTTCTTTGTTACTAACTGAAATACCCGACGTTGTCCGTGGTTTGATGATTTATCACTACAACATTTAGACTTAGGTTGTACTTGTCCAATAGTCTTGTGTTTCTTTGTTACTAACTGAAATACCCGACGTTGTCCGTGGTTTGATGATTTATCAATACAACATTTAGACTTAGGTTGTACTTGTCCAATAGTCTTGTGTTTCTTTGTTACTAACTAAAATACCCGACGTTGTCCGTGGTTTGATGATTTATCACTACAACATTTAGACTTAGGTTGTACTTGTCCAATAGTGTTGTGTTTCTTTGTTACTAACTGAAATATCCGACGTTGTCCGTGATTTGATGATTTATCACTACAACATTTAGACTTAGGTTGTACTTGTCCAATAGTGTTGTGTTTCTTTGTTACTAACTGAAATATCCGACGTTGTCCGTGATTTGATGATTTATCACTACAACATTTAGACTTAGGTTGTACTTGTCCAATAGTCTTGTCTTTCTTTGTTACTAACTGAAATACCCGACATTGTCCGTGATTTGATGATTTATCACTACAACATTTAGACTTAGGTTGTACTTGTCCAATAGTCTTGTGTTTCTTTGTTACTAACTGAAATATCCGACGTTGTCCGTGATTTGATGATTTATCACTACAACATTTAGACTTAGGTTGTACTTGTCCAATAGTCTTGTGTTTCTTTGTTACTAACTGAAATACCTGGCGTTGTCCGTGGTTTGATGATTTATCACTACAACATTTAGACTTAGGTTGTACTTGTCCAATAGTCTTGTGTTTCTTTGTTACTAACTGAAATACCCGGCGTTGTCCGTGGTTTGATGATTTATCACTACAACATTTAGACTTAGGTTGTACTTGTCCAATTGTCTTGTGTTTCTTTGTTACTAACTGAAATACCCGACGTTGTCCGAGGTTTGATGATTTATCACTACAACATTTAGACTTAGGTTGTACTTGTCCAATAGTCTTGTGTTTCTTTGTTACTAACTGGAATACCCGACGTTGTCCGTGGTTTGATGATTTATCACTACAACATTCAGACTTAGGTTGTACTTGTCCATTAGTCTTGTGTTTCTTTGTTACTAACTGAAATACCCGACGTTGTCCGTGGTTTGATGATTTATCACTACAACATTTAGACTTAGGTTGTACTTGTCCAATAGTCTTGTGTTTCTTTGTTACTAACTGAAATACCCGAGGTTGTCCGTGGTTTGATGATTTATCACTACAACATTTAGACTTAGGTTGTACTTGTCCAATAGTCTTGTGTTTCTTTGTTACTAACTGAAATACCCGACGTTGTCCGTGGTTTGATGATTTATCACTACAACATTTAGACTTAGGTTGTACTTGTCCAATAGTCTTGTGTTTCTTTGTTACTAACTGAAATACCCGAGGTTGTCCGTGGTTTGATGATTTATCACTACAACATTTAGACTTAGGTTGTACTTGTCCAATAGTCTTGTGTTTCTTTGTTACTAACTGAAATACCCGACGTTGTCCGTGGTTTGATGATTTATCACTACAACATTTAGACTTAGGTTGTTCTTGTCCAATAGTCTTGTGTTTCTTTGTTACTAACTGAAATACCCGACGTTGTCCGTGGTTTGATGATTTATCACTACAACATTTAGACTTAGGTTGTACTTGTCCAATTGTCTTGTGTTTCTTTGTTACTAACTGAAATACCCGACGTTGTCCGTGGTTTGATGATTTATCACTACAACATTTAGACTTAGGTTGTACTTGTCCAATAGTCTTGTGTTTCTTTGTTACTAGGTGAAATACCCGACGTTGTCCGTGGTTTGATGATTTATCACTACAACATTTAGACTTAGGTTGTACTTGTCCAATAGTCTTGTGTTTCTTTGTTACTAACTGAAATACCCGACGTTGTCCGTGGTTTGATGATTTATCACTACAACATTTAGACTTAGGTTGTACTTGTCCAATAGTCTTGTGTTTCTTTGTTACCAACTGAAATACCCGACGTTGTCGGTGGTTTGATGATTTATCACTACAACATTTAGACTTAGGTTCTACTTGTCCAATAGTCTTGTGTTTCTTTGTTACTAACTGAAATACCCGACGTTGTCCCTGGTTTGATGATTTATCACTACAACATTTAGACTTAGGTTGTACTTGTCCAATAGTCTTGTGTTTCTTTGTTACTAACTGGAATACCCGACGTTGTCCGTGGTTTGATGATTTATCACTACAACATTTAGACTTAGGTTGTACTTGTCCAATAGTCTTGTGTTTATTTGTTACTAACTAAAATACCCGACGTTGTCCGTGGTTTGATGATTTATCACTACAACATTTAGACTTAGGTTGTACTTGTCTAATAGTCTTGTGTTTCTTTGTTACTAACTGGAATACCCGACGTTGTCCGTGGTTTGATGATTTATCACTACAACATTTAGACTTAGGTTGTACTTGTCCAATAGTCTTGTGTTTCTTTGTTACTAACTAAAATACCCGACGTTGTCCGTGGTTTGATGATTTATCACTACAACATTTAGACTTAGGTTGTACTTGTCCAATAGTCTTGTGTTTCTTTGTTACTAACTGAAATATCCGACGTTGTCCGTGATTTGATGATTTATCACTACAACATTTAGACTTAGGTTGTACTTGTCCAATAGTCTTGTGTTTCTTTGTTACTAACTGAAATATCCGACGTTGTCCGTGATTTGATGATTTATCACTACAACATTTAGACTTAGGTTGCACTTGTCCAATAGTCTTGTCTTTCTTTGTTACTAACTGAAATACCCGACGTTGTCCGTGATTTGATGATTTATCACTACAACATTTAGACTTAGGTTGTACTTGTCCAATAGTCTTGTTTCTTTGTTACTAACTGAAATACCCGACGTTGTCCGTGATTTGATGATTTATCACTACAACATTTAGACTTAGGTTGTACTTGTCCAATAGTCTTGTGTTTCTTTGTTACTAACTGAAATACCTGGCGTTGTCCGTGGTTTGATGATTTATCACTACAACATTTAGACTTAGGTTGTACTTGTCCAATAGTCTTGTGTTTCTTTGTTACTAACTGAAATACCCGGCGTTGTCCGTGGTTTGATGATTTATCACTACAACATTTAGACTTAGGTTGTACTTGTCCAATTGTCTTGTGTTTCTTTGTTACTAACTGAAATACCCGACGTTGTCCGTGGTTTGATGATTTATCACTACAACATTTAGACTTAGGTTGTACTTGTCCAATAGTCTTGTGTTTCTTTGTTACTAGGTGAAATACCCGACGTTGTCCGTGGTTTGATGATTTATCACTACAACATTTAGACTTAGGTTGTGCTTGTCCAATAGTCTTGTGTTTCTTTGTTACTAACTGAAATACCCGACGTTGTCCGTGGTTTGATGATTTATCACTACAACATTTAGACTTAGGTTGTACTTGTCCAATAGTCTTGTGTTTCTTTGTTACTAACTGAAATACCCGACGTTGTCTGTGGTTTGATGATTTATCCCTACAACATTTAGACTTAGGTTGTACTTGTCCAATAGTCTTGTGTTTCTTTGTTACTAACTGAAATACCCGAGGTTGTCCGTGGTTTGATGATTTATCACTACAACATTTAGACTTAGGTTGTACTTGTCCAATAGTCTTGTGTTTCTTTGTTACTAACTGAAATACCCGACGTTGTCCGTGGTTTGATGATTTATCACTACAACATTTAGACTTAGGTTGTACTTGTCCAATAGTCTTGTGTTTCTTTGTTACTAACTGAAATACCCGAGGTTGTCCGTGGTTTGATGATTTATCACTACAACATTTAGACTTAGGTTGTACTTGTCCAATAGTCTTGTGTTTCTTTGTTACTAACTGAAATACCCGACGTTGTTCGTGGTTTGATGATTTATCACTACAACATTTAGACTTAGGTTGTTCTTGTCCAATAGTCTTGTGTTTCTTTGTTACTAACTGAAATACCCGACGTTGTCCGTGGTTTGATGATTTATCACTACAACATTTAGACTTAGGTTGTACTTGTCCAATAGTCTTGTGTTTCTTTGTTACTAACTGAAATACCCGACGTTGTCCGTGGTTTGATGATTTATCACTACAACATTTAGACTTAGGTTGTACTTGTCCAATAGTCTTGTGTTTCTTTGTTACTAACTGAAATACCCGACGTTGTCCGTGGTTTGATGATTTATCACTACAACATTTAGACTTAGGTTGTACTTGTCCAATAGTCTTGTGTTTCTTTGTTACTAACTGAAATACCCGACGTTGTCCGTGATTTGATGATTTATCACTACAACATTTAGACTTAGGTTGTACTTGTCCAATAGTCTTGTGTTTCTTTGTTACTAACTGAAATATCCGACGTTGTCCGTGATTTGATGATTTATCACTACAACATTTAGACTTAGGTTGCACTTGTCCAATAGTCTTGTCTTTCTTTGTTACTAACTGAAATACCCGACGTTGTCCGTGATTTGATGATTTATCACTACAACATTTAGACTTAGGTTGTACTTGTCCAATAGTCTTGTTTCTTTGTTACTAACTGAAATACCCGACGTTGTCCGTGATTTGATGATTTATCACTACAACATTTAGACTTAGGTTGTACTTGTCCAATAGTCTTGTGTTTCTTTGTTACTAACTGAAATACCTGGCGTTGTCCGTGGTTTGATGATTTATCACTACAACATTTAGACTTAGGTTGTACTTGTCCAATAGTCTTGTGTTTCTTTGTTACTAACTGAAATACCCGGCGTTGTCCGTGGTTTGATGATTTATCACTACAACATTTAGACTTAGGTTGTACTTGTCCAATTGTCTTGTGTTTCTTTGTTACTAACTGAAATACCCGACGTTGTCCGTGGTTTGATGATTTATCACTACAACATTTAGACTTAGGTTGTACTTGTCCAATAGTCTTGTGTTTCTTTGTTACTAGGTGAAATACCCGACGTTGTCCGTGGTTTGATGATTTATCACTACAACATTTAGACTTAGGTTGTGCTTGTCCAATAGTCTTGTGTTTCTTTGTTACTAACTGAAATACCCGACGTTGTCCGTGGTTTGATGATTTATCACTACAACATTTAGACTTAGGTTGTACTTGTCCAATAGTCTTGTGTTTCTTTGTTACTAACTGAAATACCCGGCGTTGTCCGTGGTTTGATGATTTATCACTACAACATTTAGACTTAGGTTGTACTTGTCCAATTGTCTTGTGTTTCTTTGTTACTAACTGAAATACCCGACGTTGTCCGTGGTTTGATGATTTATCACTACAACATTTAGACTTAGGTTGTACTTGTCCAATAGTCTTGTGTTTCTTTGTTACTAGGTGAAATACCCGACGTTGTCCGTGGTTTGATGATTTATCACTACAACATTTAGACTTAGGTTGTGCTTGTCCAATAGTCTTGTGTTTCTTTGTTACTAACTGAAATACCCGACGTTGTCTGTGGTTTGATGATTTATCCCTACAACATTTAGACTTAGGTTGTACTTGTCCAATAGTCTTGTGTTTCTTTGTTACTAACTGAAATACCCGAGGTTGTCCGTGGTTTGATGATTTATCACTACAACATTTAGACTTAGGTTGTACTTGTCCAATAGTCTTGTGTTTCTTTGTTACTAACTGAAATACCCGACGTTGTCCGTGGTTTGATGATTTATCACTACAACATTTAGACTTAGGTTGTACTTGTCCAATAGTCTTGTGTTTCTTTGTTACTAACTGAAATACCCGAGGTTGTCCGTGGTTTGATGATTTATCACTACAACATTTAGACTTAGGTTGTACTTGTCCAATAGTCTTGTGTTTCTTTGTTACTAACTGAAATACCCGACGTTGTTCGTGGTTTGATGATTTATCACTACAACATTTAGACTTAGGTTGTTCTTGTCCAATAGTCTTGTGTTTCTTTGTTACTAACTGAAATACCCGACGTTGTCCGTGGTTTGATGATTTATCACTACAACATTTAGACTTAGGTTGTACTTGTCCAATAGTCTTGTGTTTCTTTGTTACTAACTGAAATACCCGACGTTGTCCGTGGTTTGATGATTTATCACTACAACATTTAGACTTAGGTTGTACTTGTCCAATAGTCTTGTGTTTCTTTGTTACTAACTGAAATACCCGACGCTGGTACTATTACGTGAAGTGACTTACCAGTGAACTCGAGGCCTCCAAGTTTCCATGTGCCCTTCTTGGTGACGAGGATGCTGCTAGGACAGACGTTGCGATGTAGCACGTGACCCGAGTAGTGAAGGAAAGACAAAGCTTCTGTTATCTGGAAACAAAAAGAAAATATTTTAAAGCTTTTGCATTGTCTTCCTTGTATGACTAAGTTATAAAGAAGTAAATTGCGACCTTTCGTTTGAGAAAAGTTTAAGTATTGCAAAACTTACAGAAATAACAAGAAATATCTCTGAAATGGTTCACCCTACAAGATAATTTGTCCGGACATAAAATGTGTGTTTTAGTAATATCTACATTTTTTGTATAGTAAGATTTGGTCTATTTCTAACAGTTTACCAGTTATGCAAAAATCATCCACAGTAAATACGACTAAAGGGGCTAAAGCCAGAAAATTCAAGATATACATTTCATTTGTCATAAAATTATCTTAAACATATGACATTTTAATCAAACTCATTAGTGCCATTTTTTCAGAAAATCAAAACTTCTGTAAAAATTTAAATTTAAAGGGTAGTTTAGGATGGAGAAATGTTCTTCAAAATCTTCTTTGTGCATTTTTGAAAATATTGAAGTTTGTTTTTTAATCCAGTTTTCATTTTTGAGTTGTGTCGTTCAGACACACACGCACACACGGACCTTTTTATGAAAATGCGTTATTTTTGTTTCTTTTTAATTCAGGAGTCTGAAACTGTATTGCCGCTGAAATATCGATATGGGAAGTTTAGATGGAATACAATACTTTCTCTACTTACGTAGCAGAGAAAGTAATGATGGTTTGAGTGTTGCCAGAAGATGGTAACTGCAACGCTGTCCGAAACACGGCTGCAGGCACCTTCAGCTTGTTTGCAAGCGATCCCAAATCGCATTACGTTCGCTACAAGTGTTGTAGCTATCTTGAAATTAGATATCGACTGATCCCTCACATAATCGAATTGGGAAGCATACAGAACGCCGCTCTACGAGCAAAATTAAAATGAAATTGCATCTTCCCGCGTCCCCTCAGCTTTCCATCAAACACTTTCACACACATGTTTCAAAATAAAATACTTCAAATAGATTTTATCCTCTTCCGAACTACAGTTTTCTCACTATGTATTGTGACAAAACGGCAACTGGACGAATACCACTTTTGGTAAAACGTTTAACTCTTGAATGAAAATATCAAGAGAAGCATTGAAAACCGTAACTTGAAAATACTTCAGTAAGTCCACAATTGTGTGATCGGAAGAAAGTTCATGAGGGCGCTTTGAGGTTAATGCTCGAAGCTTTCACTACAACTTTACCTTCCTCTACTAAACTTGCAAACTTGCTTCCTAAGGTGACTAAATTGTCTCTTGAAGTTGAGAGACTAGCTAGATCAGAGACAGGGGATTGCACAAGTTTCAAAATTAGGTTAACATTTTCCAAAAACTTGGTTTAAAATACGACCACCAGGACAGAAACAAAGCTTTCTACATTACTTTCTCTACTGGTAAGTAGGGGAAGTGTTGTATTCCACCCAAAAATTCGATGTCGAGATTTCACCGGAAATATATGTTTTGATAGCTCTGAATCCAAAAAAAAGCATTTTTAGAAAAACGTCCATGTCTGTGTGTCAGTCTGTGGACAGCATAACTCAAAAACGAAAAGTCGGTTAAAAACCAAACTTGGTATTTAAGTTTAATGTCATTCAAGGATGCGACACGA
This sequence comes from Tenodera sinensis, assembly GCA_030765045.1. Classification (NCBI taxonomy): domain Eukaryota; kingdom Metazoa; phylum Arthropoda; class Insecta; order Mantodea; family Mantidae; genus Tenodera; species Tenodera sinensis. The sequence continues at coordinate 180,181,496 of CM060966.1, forward strand.
AAATTTTGAAGAAAATAGCCCCACCCTAAACTACCCTTTACATGGAAAATTTTTCGAAAATTTTTATTTTCTTGAAAATGGTTCTAACGATTTTGATTAAAATGTCATATATTTGAGATATTTTGATGAAAAATGAAAGGTATATCTTGAATTTTCTAGCTATAGCCCCTATAGTCATATTTACTGTGGACAACTTTTGCATAACTGGTAAACCGTTAGAGATACACCAAATCATACTATACAAAAAATGTAGATCTTGCTAAAATACACAATTTATGTCTCAATACATTTTCTTGTAGAGTGAACCATTTCGGAGATATTCCTTGTTATGTGTGCGAGTTTCGGAAAACTTCAAACTTTCGTGAAATGGATCATCGTTGTTCATTTTTTATATGTTAACTGTGCAAAGAGAAGAGAATCTCAAAGTTTAAAAGATTTGACTATCGCTCAAAGCCTTCTGTATTCTAATATTCTCCTTGCACCTACAAGGAAATAAGCAATAAGATAATTTGTACAAATATTTATCTCAACTAACACGAAGAAAATATAGGAATAAGAGTTTGTAAGAATGGTTAGTACAAGAGTAGAGAAAGTCATGTGAGTGCAACACGTCAGATTTTTTTTTTATTCAGGGACCTCTAAACATATTTCCGGTAAAAACTCGGCATGGAATTTTTGGGTGGAATACAACACTTCCTCAACTTACTATAAGAGTAGATAAAATGTAGAGCTCATTAAAATACACAATTTATGTCCAATTTTTTGTGGAGTTCCGTTTCGGAGATATTCCTTATTTGTGAGAGTTTTGGAATACTTAAACCTTCCTCAAATGAAAGATCATTTTTAGTTTTTATATCTCAGCCGTACAAAGAGAAAGGAATTCCAAAGCTCTCTCGGGGGAAAATAAACCCTATAACTTGTGTGTGCTTAGTGGGAAGTACTAACCCGAAAACTTGCTTTTCTTAATAAGTCCACAAATGAAGCAAATATTGATGTAATATTGCTCGTTAAACTGTCCTCAATCACCAGTACAAATATCTATTTATACTACAACTAACAACCTGTATGTTGTACTTTACTTATGCAACTCGAACAAAATCTGCAGTTGAACCAGTTAAGTCTGAAGTATTTAAATATTTTGTGCTAAACCATTAAAAAAAAAAAAAAAAAAAAAAATAATAATAATAATAATAATAATAATAATAATAATAATAATAATAAATAACTATTTTAACAGTTTAGGAAAATGTGTGCCTGCGTGTGGACGACGAGACACGAATTCCAAGGGTGAGTGAGGGATAGTGTCATACAGATATATAGACATACAGATAGAGAGATAGATATAGAGGGATGGAGAGATATCTAGACAGGGAGGGATATATCCCTCTGTATATACACAGAGAGAGATGGGGAAGGAATATGGAGAGAGACGGGGAGTGTGATGGGGAGAGAGACTGGGAAAGTGATGAAACGAGAGAGGGGAGAGATGCTGAGATCTGGAGAGAGGGATGGGGCGAGATAGAAAGATAGACATCGAGCGGAACAGGGAAGGCGGGAGAAGAGGTGACGGTGACCGGTTGGGGGTGAGGGAGCGTGGTCGAGGTCGAGGGGTCGACAGCGAGAGGGGTCGAGAGTGAGTGAGAGGGGTCGAGAGCGAGTGAGAGGGGTGGAGAGCAAGTGAGAGGGATCGAGGGCGACTGAGAGGGGTTGAGAGCGAGTGTGAGGGGTCGAGAGCAAGTGAGAGGGGTCGAGGGCGAGTGAGAGGGGTCGAGGGCAAGTGAGAGGGGTCGAGAGCAAGTGAGAGGGCTCAAGGGCGAGTGAGAGGGGTCGAGAGCAAGTGAGAGGGGTCAAGCGCAAGTGAGATGGGTCGAGAGCGAGTGAGAGGGGTCGAGGGCAAGTGAGAGGGGTCGAGAGCGAGTGAGAGGGGTCGAGAGCGAGTGAGAGGGGTCGAGAGCGAGTGAAAGGGGTCGAGAGCGAGTGAGAGGGGTCGAGAGCAAGTGAGAGGGGTCGAGAGCGAGTGAGAGGGGTCGAGAGCGAGTGAGAGGGGTCGAGAGCGAGTGAGAGGGGTCGAGAGCGAGTGAGAGTGGTCGAGAGCGAGTGAGAGGGGTCGAGAGCGAGTGAGAGGGGTCGAGAGCAAGTGAGAGGGGTCGAGAGCGAGTGAGAGGGGTCGACAGCGAGTGAGAGGGGTCGAGAGCAAGTGAGAGGGGTCGAGAGCGAGTGTAAGGGGTCGAGAGCAAGTGAGAGGGTCGAGAGCGAGTGAGAGGGGTCGAGAGCGAATGAGAGGGGTCCAGAGCGAGCTAGAGGGGACCAGAGCGAGCGACAGGGGTCGAGAGCAAGTGAGAGGGGTCCAGAGCGAGTGAGATGGGTCAAGAGCGAGTGAGAGGAGTCGAGAGCGACTGAGAGGGGTCGAGAGCGAGTGAAAGGGGTCGAGAGCAACTTAGAGGGATCGAGGGCGACTGAGAGGGGTCGAGAGAGAGTGAAAGGGGTTGAGAGCGAGTGAAAGGGGTCGAGAGCGATTGAGAGGGATCCAGAGCGAGTGAGAGGGGTCGAAGGCGAGTGAGAGGGGTTTAGGGCGTGTGAGAGGGGTCGAGAGCGAGTGAGAGGGATCGAGAGCAATTGAGAGGGGTCGAGGGCGACTGAGAGGGGTCGAGAGCGAGTGAGAGGGGTCGAGGGCGAGTGAGAGTAGTCGAAGGCTTGTGAGAGGGGTCGAGCGCCAGTGAGAGGGTCGATGGCAAGTGAGAGGGGTCGAGCGCAAGTGAGAGGGGTCGAGAGCGAGTGAGAGGGGTCGAGGGCAAGTGAGAGGGTTCGAGGGCGAGTGAGAGGGACCAAGCGCGAGTGAGTGGCACTGAGCGCGAGTGAGAGGGGTCGAGGGCGAGTGAGAGGGGTCGAGAGTGAGTGAGAGTGGTCGGGGTCGAGTAGGAGGGGTCGAGTGCGAGTGAGAGGGGTAGAACGCCATAGAGAGAGGTCGAGGGCAAGTGAGAGGGGTCGAGGGCAAGTGAGACGGGTCAAGCGCAAGTGAGAGGGATCGAGGGCAAGTGAGAGGGGTAGAGCGCAATAGAGAGAGGTCGAGGACAAGTGAGAGGGGTCGAGGGCAAGTGAGAGGGCTCGAGCACAGGTGAGAGGGGTAGAGAGTAAGTGAGAGGGATAGAGCGCAATAGAGAGAGGTCGAGGACAAGTGAGAGGGACCGAGGGCAAGTGAGAGGGATCGAGGGCAAGTGAGAGGGGTCGAGCGGAATAGAGAGGGACCGAGCGCGAGTGAGAGGGACCGAGCGCAAGTGAGAGGGGTCGAGCGCAAGTGAGAGGGGTCGAGGGCAAGTGAGACGGGTCGAGCGTAAGTGAGAGGGGTCGAGCGCAATAGAAAGGGGTCGAGGGCAAGTGAGAGGGCTCGAGCGCAAGTGAATGGGGTCAAGGGCAAATGAGAGGGACCGAGCGCAAGTGAGAGGGGTCGAGGGCAAGTGAGAGGGGTCGAGGGATGTGAGGGGGTCGAACGCAAGTGAGAGGGGTCGAGGGCAAGTGAGAGGGGTCGAGGGCAAGGGAGAGGGGTCGAGGGATGTGAGGGGGGTCGAACGCAAGTGAGAGGGGTTGAGGGCAAGTGAGAGGGGTCGAGGGCAAGTGAGAGAGGGGTCGAGGGTAAGTGAGAGGGTTCGAGGGCAAGTGAGAGGGTTCGCGGGCGGAAGTGAGAGGGTGAGACAGTTGGAGTGAGGTGGTGGTAAGGGAGTGACATCCAGAGTGACATCGGGAGTGACATTGAGAGTGACATCGGGAGTTTCATCGAGTGATATAAGGAGTAACATCGAGTGATATCGGGAGTGACTTCAGGTGACATCGGGAGTGACACCGGGAGTGTCATCGAGAGTGACATCGAGAGTGACATGAGGAGTGACATGAATGACATCGGGCGTGACATCGGGCGTGACATCGGGAGTGACATATGGTATGACATCGGGAGTGACATCGGGAGTGACATCGAGAGTGACACCGAGAGTGACTACGGGAGTGACATCGAGAGACATCGAGAGTGTCATCGAGAGAGACATCGGGAGTGACTACGGCTGTGGCATCGAGAGTGAGATCGAGTGTCATCGGGAGTGACATTGGGAGTGACGAGTGACATCGGGAGTGACATCCATAGTGACATCGTGAGTGACATCGAGTGACACCAAGAGTGACATCGAGAATGACATCGGGTACGACACCGGGTACGACACCAGGTACGACACCGGGTACGACACCGGGTACGACACCGGGTACGACACCGGGTACGACACCGGGTACGACAACGGGTACGACATCGGGTACGACACCGGGTACGACAACGGGTACGACTCCGGGTACGACACCGGGTACGACACCGGGTACGACAACGGGTACGACTCCGGGTACGACACCGGGTACGACAACTGGTACGTCATGGCGTACGATACCGGGTACGACACCGGGTACGACACCGGGTACGACACCGCGTACGATACCGGGTACGACACCGGGTACGACTCCGGGTACGACAACGGGTACGAAACCGGGTAGGACACCGCCTACGACACCGGGTACGACAACGGGTACGACTCCGGGTACGACACAGGGTACGACACCGGGTACGACTCCGGGTACGACACCGGGTACGACTCCGGGTACGACACCGGGTACGACAACGGGTAGGACTCCGGGTACGACAACGGGTACGACAACGGGTACGACAACGGGTACGACTCCGGGTACGACACCGGGTACGACAACGGGTACGACTCCGGTTACGACAACGGGTACGACACCGGGTACGACACCGGGTACGACAACGGGTACGACTCCGGGTACGACAACGGGTACGACTCCGGGTACGACAACGGGTACGACACCGGGTACGACAACGGGTACGACACCGGGTACGACACCCAGTAGGACACCAAGTACGACACCGGGTACGACACCGGGTACGACACCGGGTGCGACACCGAGTACGACACCAAGTACGACACCGGGTGCGACACCGGGTACGACACCGGGTACGACACCGAGTACGACACCGGGTGCGACACCGAGTACGACACCAAGTACGACACCGGGTGCGACACCGGGTACGACACCGGGTACGACACCGAGTACGACACCGAGTACGACACCGGGTGCGACACCGGGTACGACACCGGGTACGACACCGGGTACGACACCGGGTGCGACACCGAGTACGACACCAAGTACGACACCGGGTGCGACACCGGGTACGACACCGGGTACGACACCGGGTGCGACACCGAGTACGACACCAAGTACGACACCGGGTGCGACACCGGGTACGACACCGAGTACGACACCGAGTACGACACTGGGTACGACACCGAGTACGACACCAAGTACGACACCGGGTGCGACACCGGGTACGACACCGAGTACGACACCGGGTACGACACCGAGTACGACACCGGGTATGACACCGGGTACGACACCGGGTACGACACCGGGTACGACACCGGGTACGACACCGGGTACGACACCGGGTGCGACACCGAGTACGACACCAAGTACGACACCGGGTACGACACCGAGTACGACACCGGGTACGACACCGAGTACGACACCGGGTGCGACACCGAGTACGACACCAAGTACGTCACCGGGTGCGACACCGGGTGCGACACCGGGTACGACACCGGGTACGACAGCGGGTGCGACACCGGGGGAAGGCACCTCGTTTATCTCGGGAGCGACTTCGTGACTGATCTCGCCGGAGCGATGAGCCGAGGCTGAGAGGCTGCGAAGGCGAAGTTGATAGAGGGCACTTATGTCGGAGGTGTGATTCGTCGAATTGCCGTTTTGCTACATTGCTGTCAGGAGTATTATCTGGATATCAACATGGAAGAGATGAAGGAATTACTAGTCTACTAGCCCAAATCAAGAACCTGAAACCGGGAATGGAAACAATGGAGAAAGAATGGAAAACGTAACTAGGGAATGGAAGAAATGAAATGCGTTACTGATAAGATGGGAGACGAAGAAACGGAATTCCGCTATAAGAGAAGATAGAGGTGAAGATAAGGAGTGAAAAGGAAGAAGTGAAGACAAAAATGAATTCTGCAATGGGAAATATGACTGAAGTGATCGATACGAAGATGGGGTTATTGGTGAAGATAGACGGGGAACTGGTCGGCGTGAAATGGTTCACTTCACAAAAAAAGCATTTGGACTTAGCTTAAGTGTTGAAACAAATCGAAATCTCAAAGCTTTGAAAGGTTTGACTGTCGGTCAGAGCCAACTGTATTCCCATATTCCCCTTGTACCTGTAAGGAAATAAGCAATAAGATAATTTGTACAAATGTTTATCTCAACTAACGCAAAGAAGATATAGGAATAAGAGTTTGTAAGAATGATTAGTACAAGAGTGAGTAGAGAAAGTCATGTGAGTGTAACACATCAGATTTTTAACTTCTTCATCTCGGCAAGATAAGCTTAAGCTTGATAAGCACTTAAGTAGACCTATTTCTCGAGATTGTAGTTCTAGTTTAATGCAGACGTTTAACACTAGTCTGCATGAAGGCTTTAACTGGCAAACGGCGATTGCATAAATACACAATCACAATATCCGAGTCGAGAGTCACTTATATAGGTATTTCCAGTAAAATCTCGACATCGAATTTTTGGGTGGAGTATCAAATACTTGGTACTTAAAGAACTCTTCGTTTTTGAGTTACATTGTATGAAATGTGCAAGTTGATAATGCAGGAAAGTAGGCTAACAAAGGACGTGTCCAGTCATGCTCTTTGCAACATTTGAATGATATTCTGCAAACAGTGGAAGGCGCAAAGTGTATGCCACGTCACAAAAACAATATTGAGGGATTATTTGGCTCGCACGGCTACCAACCGAAATCTCAAACACGCAAACTTCACTCTCCACAGAGAGAATTGAAGCTCGTTTGTTGACAGTGCGAGGTAGGAACTAAGGTTTTCCACCAACTATACGCCATATATGAATAATCATAATAATAATAATAATAATAATAATAATAATAATAATAATAATAATAATAATAATAATAATAATAATAATAATAATAATAATAATAATAATAATAATAATAATAATAATAATAATAATAATAATAATAATAATAATAATAATAATAATAATAATAATAATAATAATAATAATAATAATAATAAATAATAATAATAATAATAATAATAATAATAATAATAATAATAATAATAATAATAATAATAATAATAATAATAATAATAATAATAATAATAATAATAATAATAATAATAATAATAATAATAATAATAATAATAATAATAACATCGTAAAACAATCTCACAGCCAGTTTTATCTTTTACCGCCCTCTATCTGCTTTATTTACAAGCGTATAATGCACTATATTCTACATTCCAAAGCAACTGTGGTAAAGGATGGGGATGGCCCAAGTAAACAAATCGGTGAGATATCACGGTTCGATGCTAATGGGTTTCGATTGCATGCAGATGTATGTATTTATATTTATTTATGTATGTATTTATACATCGCGTCTACGTAGTTCCTCAAATTATTCTGATAGTGGTGAATTTTTTCTGTTAAGTTGGACATGTTTAACTCTATCTCAGGCATGGGCACGAGAAGAGAGTTAGTGACTGAACTTGCCTCACTCACCCCACATTCTCTTGCCGAGTGACACAACACGTGCAGTGGTGGCTTCATAATAATTTCTACGCTTTTATTAGCTATTTGCTTTATACGAAACATATCTTGCATACGACGTGGTTTTAAATTAATATTATGTACAAACTTTGAAACACGAAATAGTACAATAGTTTATATTAATAACTAATAAGAATAAAACACGTGTGTATAGTTTTAAACTGAAAAAACTAAATATTTTTAAAATAAAGAACCAACAATTGAGTTTTCGCACCCAAGCTTTCATTGAAATGGTTCAGTGTTCAAAAACAATTGCGCAAGTTATAGTTGGAGACCCTAGGGGGAACGTTCCTGGCTGTAGGAGAATTTCAATCAACTCGCTCCGTAGGTAGAGCTCCTGCTTACTGTGCAAGGGATCTCGGGTTCGAATCCCGGCTGGGGGTTCCATCCTCCCCAGAGTCTGCAAGTATTAATGAGTGTGTAAAAACCCTAAAGATTCAAAAGTCGCTGTTAAATGTGTAACTCCATTGTCTACAGGCAATACGTTAACAAGAGTAGTTTAGGGACAACGCGGGTTTGAACCAAGTTCTGTACAGCAGCAGCAGCAGCGAAACTGACATTGAGATATAACTACGTATAGACTGCTACCCCCAAGTCTCCTGCAAGTTTCCACATCATTTTTTCCGCTAGCATCATTTGTCAAAGGCGAACAGTAGAGGGTTGGTAACCTAGCAACCACTGGCTCTCAGTGCAAGAGTGTCCCAACTTCCACTATCTACCTTAATCAAGTGATTACAACATCTTCCCTCTGACGAACACCTTTATATCGATATGGACTCTAGTTTCAACGAAAAGCTACAAACTTAGTACAGCAGAAGCCCGAAATGGCGTGGATTCGGATTGAAAGTTGAGTTTAAAATTATCATCAAAGAACGGTACAACACTCGTAGCGTTGTCCTTGGCTACTGCATTTTTAAGAATTTCACTTGTAAGTTCAGATTCGATATATTGCGGGGATAAAGCATGTTTTACAGCAACCGCGTTATTTCGGGATTCTACTGTATTTAAGTTCACCATCTTACAAGGATGCAACATCAAGAAAAGTGAGTACAGAATATCGTGTGAATGTAATACGTTGCATTGCTACTTCAATCATATACAAAAGTGTATTAATTGTTCGTAGATGAGTGACAAGAGAAATACATGTGAATGTATTACGTAAAAGAAAATCTGCTGTGTTGCACTCACATGACTTTCTCTACTCACTCTTGTACTAACCATTCGTACAAACTCTTATTCCTATATCTTCTTCGTGTTAGTTGAGATAAACATTTGTACTAATCATCTTATTGTTTATTTCCTTGTAGGTACAAGGGGAATATTAGAATACAGGAGGCTTTCGGCGATAGTCAAATCTTTTAGAGCTCTGAGATCCCGAAATAAACAACGATGTTCCATTTCACGAAAGTTTTATCTTTTTTCGAAACTGTCATAAATAACAAGGAATATCTCCGAAATCGTTCACTCTACTAAAAAATGTATTGAGACATAAATTGTGTGTTTTACCAAGATCTACATTTTTTGTAGAGTAACATTTTATGTATCTCTTATGGTTTAGCAGATATTCAAGTCATCCAGAGTAAACAGGACTAAATGGGCTATAGCCAGAAAATTCAAAATTTATTTGTCATAGAAATATCTTAAACATATGGCATTTTAAACAAAATCGTTCGAGCTATTTCCAAGAAAATAAACATTTTCGAAATATTTTCCATTTAAAGGGTAGTTTAGGATGTGGCTATTTTCTTCAAAATCTTCGTGTCGCATTCTTGAAAGATATTATACTTAAATACCAACCTTGGTTTTTAACTGACTTTTCGTTTTTGAGTTATGCTGTCCACAGACTGACACACACACGCGCGCGCGCACACACACACAGACACACAGACACACATACGGACCTTTTTTTTAAAAATGCTTTTTTTTATTCACGGGAGTTCAAAACATTCATTTCCGATCCATAAGATGTTGTTATTCCAGTTACAGTGAAGTAAGTAGATAGATAAGTGTGTATTTTCGGTGAGATCCCGATATGGGGTTACAACAGGTAATGAGTTTTAAAACGCGCACTTAGACCGTTCTTACACTGTTGACACTGAAGCTAATTATCCGGGACAAACTGTGATGAATCTGAAGGTCGGCCATGTTCCGCTCCAAATATTCCTCAAAGGTTCTGTTACATTGTCAGCGCTTGCTGCCCTTTCACTCTAAGTAGATACAAGGGCCGTTTTAGGTCTGTAAGGGGGATGGTTTATCTTCTAACAACATAGGTATATTTCCACGGCGATGTACCAATACTTAGGGTGGTTTAGACAATTGTAATGCCATAAGGGAAATAGATATTTCACTATGTGATGGTCAAATGCTTTAATAGATATAAAAAATGAATAACGACCTCCCATTTGATAACGTCTATAGATATTGCAAAACACACAAATAACCAGGAATATCTCTGAAATGGTTCCCTTCACAAAAGGATTATTTGGACATTATTTCATGGTGCATATAACTACATATTTTCTTGATTTTGATAAATGCATACTATTTCAATATTATACCCCTATATTGCATATTTTAATGATTTTTATGGTTTTTTATTATTTATTTTTATTGCTAGTATTGCACATGATGATGCAACTCGCAAGGTGGCGAGAACTAATACTGAGTCATGTTGTCATGCAGTGAATCCCATGTTTCCATCCTTTCATTATATGTATGTGCATAGAGAATAATCATTTGAGCAGCACGATTATAGCAACGCTTGCCTGCCCACCAGTAGTTGTGTCGTGGTCTTCAAACGTAACAGTGTTGTGAACTGGTTCCCACCAAACTAAATTAAGCGTATAAAATGTTATGAAGCTCCTCAAATGCTGAAGATAAAACCTACTTTGAGTGCTAGATTAATTAATTTATAGAAAGAGTTTTCGGGCGATTTAATATCTACAGATAATAGGTCACTGTTTTGTGGAGCGTGTGAGAAAAATGTAGGGAGTGAGAAAAGATTTTAAATAGTTCAGCACATAAACACAGCAAAATATAAGGAGAATTTAATCAGAAAACTCGAAAATAAAGAACAGCGAGTAGGGTGTTTAGGAAGTAGGGTTACTCAAATTTCTTATGACTTGCGCCAAGTATTTTTAGCTGTTGATATTCCCTTGTTCAAAATTAATAATTCAACATTTAAAAACTTTCTTGCCAAGTAAACTCGACAACATCTGCCTGTTGTATTGTCAGATATACACAATGAATTAGCGTATCAGTTTGTGTGGTTGTCTGTTGATGAAACCCCTGATTCTGAGTGCCGTTCTATTGCTAATATAATCGTGGGTGCTTTAAATAATGAACCAAAGACTACACCTTATCTTCTTAATGTGTGCGAATTGTCGGCCACTGACAATGTAACTGTGACCCAGTTTGTGATGGACTATGGCCATGTGGAATCAAATACGACCGGTTACTTTTATTTGTTACTGATGCAGGTCCTTATATGGTAAAATCACGACGAACTCTGAAAGGTATTTTTCCTAACTTAATTCATATAACTTGTGTGGCACACGCTCTTCATCAGAATACGTGATTCTTTCCCATTGGTAGATAGATTTGTGTCCAGTACAAAGATAATTTTTGTTAAATCTCCTAAAACAGTTAAGTTGTTTAGATCAACAGCACCTAATATCTGACTTCCTCCTGCACCAGTGTTAACTCGATGGGGAACATGGGTCGATGCAGTTTTATATTATACTGAGCACATAGAAATAGTCGAAGAGGTTGTTAATTCATTGGACTCGAGAGATACTTCATCAATAGAAACTGTGCAAAATATTCTGTCAGACACTGGGTTAAAAGAGGATCTTAGTTTCATATCTGCCCATTTTTATTTCTTACCAACAGCCATAACGGCATTGGAAGCTGTAGGATCTCCTTTACATGAATCACTTACTGTCTTTGAAAAAACAATCTGATCCAACTTCGGTTCCTGGTAGCATAGGACAAAAAGTAAAAGAGAAAGTGAATTATGTAATTTCAAAAAATTCTGGTTATAAACAGATGTGCGATATTCAAGACATCCTCGAAAGAAAACCATCTGTCACACCAAGAGACTTGACTCTCTCTCTCTGTGAAACAGTTAACATCATTTAAATATGCCCCGATAACATCTTGTGACGTGTAAAGAAGTTTTTCACGTTACAAAAGTGTTTTGCGAGACAACAGACGATGTTTTACAGTTGAAAATTTGAGCAAAGTGTTGGTTGTGAACTGCAATTTAGCAGTTAATACTAGCAGCGGGTCCACTTCTGCTTCAACCTCTAAGGAATAAGGTAACTTTATTTATTATTTATACTAACTCGTCTTGTCTACTGTAGAGGGACATTAATTGTTTTAATTAAATAGTGCATATTTCTTGGCATATTTGCACGCATATTTCAGTGTTTTTAGGGCATGAACTTCCTAGCCCTAGTAAACAGTAAGAGACAGACAATATGATTCTAAATAAATATGTCGATCTCAATGACATCGCTGATTAAGGTAGGAGACTTGTAACGCCTGGCAGTTCGGCAACTTCTTGTGCAGCGCTGTGTGGCACTAACCACGCAGGCTGAGAGAGCTTGTATCATAGCACAGCCTCCTGTCTCCTTGACAACCGCTTCTTTAGCCCTAGGCACAGTGAAGATAATCAACCACCACCTGTTGCTCCTTATATGTGAGAGGGGGTACGTACTTGACAAATACATAAATATCTCACAACACAATCTTGCAATGCCTTTTCAACTAGAGGAAATTGGAAACTTTAAAAAGATTTCACTATCACTTAAAGAATATAGGAATAACAGGTTTATGAATAGTTAGTACAAGGGTGAGTAGAGAAAGTCGTGTGAGTGTAGGGAGGCTGAAAACACGTGCTTCCGGCGATGTATTGATACAGAATATTTGGATGAAACACAATACTTCGCACGGACGTAAGTTAGGACCAAGTTGGAGGTGTCAAACTTGGAAGAATAGATTCAGCATACAAACATGTTTACAAGTTTTCAATACTCTCGCGAGAGAAACACTTGATATTGATATGCACTACTTTGTTGCCACGTTGATCGATTCCTCAAGTGTCCAATACGTTATAAAGGAATCCGATACTTCCGATGTAGGGCATCGCACTTCAGTTAGTAACAAAGAAACACAAGACTATTGGACAAGTACAACCTAAGTCTAAATGTTGTAGTGATAAATCATCAAACCACGGACAACGTCGGGTATTTCAGTTAGTAACAAAGAAACACAAGACTATTGGACAAGTACAACCTAAGTCTAAATGTTGTAGTGATAAATCATCAAACCACGAACAACGTCGGGTATTTCAGTTAGTAACAAAGAAACACAAGACTATTGGACAAGTACAACCTAAGTCTAAATGTTGTAGTGATAAATCATCAAACCACGGACAACGTCGGGTATTTCAGTTAGTAACAAAGAAACAGAAGACTATTGGACAAGTACAACCTAAGTCTAAATGTTGTAGTGATAAATCATCAAACCACGGACAACGTCGGGTATTTCAGTTAGTAACAAAGAAACACAAGACTATTGGACAAGTACAACCTAAGTCTAAATGTTGTAGTGATAAATCATCAAACCACGGACAACGTCGGGTATTTCAGTTAGTAACAAAGAAACACAAGACTATTGGACAAGTACAACCTAAGTCTAAATGTTGTAGTGATAAATCATCAAACCACGGACAACGTCGGGTATTTCAGTTAGTAACAAAGAAACACAAGACTATTGGACAAGTACAACCTAAGTCTAAATGTTGTAGTGATAAATCATCAAACCACGGACAACGTCGGGTATTTCAGTTAGTAACAAAGAAACACAAGACTATTGGACAAGTACAACCTAAGTCTAAATGTTGTAGTGATAAATCACCAAACCACCGACAACGTCGGGTATTTCAGTTAGTAACAAAGAAACACAAGACTATTGGACAAGTACAACCTAAGTCTAAATGTTGTAGTGATAAACCATCAAACCACCGACAACGTCGGGTATTTCAGTTAGTAACAAAGAAACACAAGACTATTGGACAAGTACAACCTAAGTCTAAATGTTGTAGTGATAAATCATCAAACCACGGACAACGTCGGGTATTTCAGTTAGTAACAAAGAAACACAAGACTATTGGACAAGTACAACCTAAGTCTAAATGTTGTAGTGATAAATCATCAAACCACCGACAACGTCGGGTATTTCAGTTAGTAACAAAGAAACACAAGACTATTGGACAAGTACAACCTAAGTCTAAATGTTGTAGTGATAAATCATCAAACCACCGACAACGTCGGGTATTTCAGTTAGTAACAAAGAAACACAAGACTATTGGACAAGTACAACCTAAGTCTAAATGTTGTAGTGATAAACCATCAAACCACGGACAACGTCGGGTATTTCAGTTAGTAACAAAGAAGCACAAGACTATTGGACAAGTACAACCTAAGTCTAATTGTTGTAGTGATAAATCATCAAACCACGGACAACGTCGGGTATTTCAGTTAGTAACAAAGAAACACAAGACTATTGGACAAGTACAACCTAAGTCTAAATGTTGTAGTGATAAATCATCAAACCACCGACAACGTCGGGTATTTCAGTTAGTAACAAAGAAACACAAGACTATTGGACAAGTACAACCTAAGTCTAAATGTTGTAGTGATAAATCATCAAACCACCGACAACGTCGGGTATTTCAGTTAGTAACAAAGAAACACAAGACTATTGGACAAGTACAACCTAAGTCTAAATGTTGTAGTGATAAATCATCAAACCACGGACAACGTCGGGTATTTCAGTTAGTAACAAAGAAGCACAAGACTATTGGACAAGTACAACCTAAGTCTAATTGTTGTAGTGATAAATCATCAAACCACGGACAACGTCGGGTATTTCAGTTAGTAACAAAGAAACACAAGACTATTGGACAAGTACAACCTAAGTCTAAATGTTGTAGTGATAAATCATCAAACCACGGACAACGTCGGGTATTTCAGTTAGTAACAAAGAAACACAAGACTATTGGACAAGTACAACCTAAGTCTAAATGTTGTAGTGATAAATCATCAAACCACCGACAACGTCGGGTATTTCAGTTAGTAACAAAGAAACACAAGACTATTGGACAAGTACAACCTAAGTCTAAATGTTGTAGTGATAAATCATCAAACCACCGACAACGTCGGGTATTTCAGTTAGTAACAAAGAAACACAAGACTATTGGACAAGTACAACCTAAGTCTAAATGTTGTAGTGATAAATCACCAAACCACCGACAACGTCGGGTATTTCAGTTAGTAACAAAGAAACACAAGACTATTGGACAAGTACAACCTAAGTCTAAATGTTGTAGTGATAAACCATCAAACCACCGACAACGTCGGGTATTTCAGTTAGTAACAAAGAAACACAAGACTATTGGACAAGTACAACCTAAGTCTAAATGTTGTAGTGATAAATCATCAAACCACGGACAACGTCGGGTATTTCAGTTAGTAACAAAGAAACACAAGACTATTGGACAAGTACAACCTAAGTCTAAATGTTGTAGTGATAAATCATCAAACCACCGACAACGTCGGGTATTTCAGTTAGTAACAAAGAAACACAAGACTATTGGACAAGTACAACCTAAGTCTAAATGTTGTAGTGATAAATCATCAAACCACCGACAACGTCGGGTATTTCAGTTAGTAACAAAGAAACACAAGACTATTGGACAAGTACAACCTAAGTCTAAATGTTGTAGTGATAAACCATCAAACCACGGACAACGTCGGGTATTTCAGTTAGTAACAAAGAAGCACAAGACTATTGGACAAGTACAACCTAAGTCTAATTGTTGTAGTGATAAATCATCAAACCACGGACAACGTCGGGTATTTCAGTTAGTAACAAAGAAGCACAAGACTATTGGACAAGTACAACCTAAGTCTAAATGTTGTAGTGATAAACCATCAAACCACGGACAACGTCGGGTATTTCAGTTAGTAACAAAGAAACACAAGACTATTGGACAAGTACAACCTAAGTCTAAATGTTGTAGTGATAAACCATCAAACCACGGACAACGTCGGGTATTTCAGTTAGTAACAAAGAAGCACAAGACTATTGGACAAGTACAACCTAAGTCTAAATGTTGTAGTGATAAATCATCAAACCACGGACAACGTCGGGTATTTCAGTTAGTAACAAAGAAGCACAAGACTATTGGACAAGTACAACCTAAGTCTAATTGTTGTAGTGATAAATCATCAAACCACGGACAACGTCGGGTATTTCAGTTAGTAACAAAGAAACACAAGACTATTGGACAAGTACAACCTAAGTCTAAATGTTGTAGTGATAAATCATCAAACCACCGACAACGTCGGGTATTTCAGTTAGTAACAAAGAAACACAAGACTATTGGACAAGTACAACCTAAGTCTAAATGTTGTAGTGATAAACCATCAAACCACCGACAACGTCGGGTATTTCAGTTAGTAACAAAGAAACACAAGACTATTGGACAAGTACAACCTAAGTCTAAATGTTGTAGTGATAAATCATCAAACCGCCGACAACGTCGGGTATTTCAGTTAGTAACAAAGAAACACAAGACTATTGGACAAGTACAACCTAAGTCTAAATGTTGTAGTGATAAATCATCAAACCACCGACAACGTCGGGTATTTCAGTTAGTAACAAAGAAACACAAGACTATTGTACAAGTACAACCTAAGTCTAAATGTTGTAGTGATAAATCATCAAACCACCGACAACGTCGGGTATTTCAGTTAGTAACAAAGAAACACAAGACTATTGGACAAGTACAACCTAAGTCTAAATGTTGTAGTGATAAACCATCAAACCACGGACAACGTCGGGTATTTCAGTTAGTAACAAAGAAACACAAGACCATTGGACAAGTACAACCTAAGTCTAAATGTTGTAGTGATAAATCATCAAAGCACGGACAACGTCGGATATTTCAGTTAGTAACAAAGAAACACAAGACTATTGGACAAGTGCAACCTAAGTCTAAATGTTGTAGTGATAAATCATCAAACCACGGACAACGTCGGGTATTTCAGTTAGTAACAAAGAAACACAAGACTATTGGACAAGTATAACCTAAGTCTAAATGTTGTAGTGATAAATCATCAAACCACGGACAACGTCGGGTATTTCAGTTAGTAACAAAGAAACACAAGACTATTGGACAAGTACAACCTAAGTCTAAATGTTGTAGTGATAAATCATCAAATCACGGACAACGTCGGGTATTTCAGTTAGTAACAAAGAAACACAAGACTATTGTACAAGTACAACCTAAGTCTAAATGTTGTAGTGATAAATCATCAAACCACGGACAATGTCGGGTATTTCAGTTAGTAACAAAGAAACACAAGACTATTGGACAAGTACAACCTAAGTCTAAATGTTGTAGTGATAAATCATCAAACCACGGACAACGTCGGGTATTTCAGTCAGTAACAAAGAAACACAAGACTATTGGACAAGTACAACCTAAGTCTAAATGTTGTAGTGATAAATCATCAAACCACGGACAACGCCGGGTATTTCAGTTAGTAACAAAGAAACACAAGACTATTGGACAAGTGCAACCTAAGTCTAAATGTTGTACTGATAAATCATCAAACCACGGACAACGTCGGGTATTTCAGTTAGTAACAAAGAAACACAAGACTATTGGACAAGTACAACCTAAGTCTAAATGTTGTAGTGATAAATCATCAAACCAGGGACAACGTCGGGTATTTCAGTTAGTAACAAAGAAACACAAGACTATTGGACAAGTACAACCTAAGTCTAAATGTTGTAGTGATAAATCATCAAACCACGGACAACGTCGGGTATTTCAGTTAGTAACAAAGAAGCACAAGACTATTGGACAAGTACAACCTAAGTCTAAATGTTGTAGTGATAAATCATCAAACCAGGGACAACGTCGGGTATTTCAGTTAGTGACAAAGAAGCACAAGGGCGCGTGTTAAAGCAAGTGAGTGGTGTGAAAGAGTTGCTGAAAGTCTGGTGGGCGGGCGGGTATATTATTACAAAAAGCAGCGCACAGAGATTGAGCACTTTAATTGAACGTAGAGTATATGTAAGATCGTTTTATCCACTGTAGGTATAGCGTTAATTTAGTTCCCTTTGATGTGTGCCAGTTAATTCCACTAGGCAGTTCTTGTGCCTTCTCATTTCGGTTGGAAATGGGGGGGGGGGGGGGGGGTGCAGAGAGGAGGAGGTGGATGATATGGATTTGGCAGGTACTGCATGGTGAAAAAAGTGACTCACATAGCACACCGTCATGCCAACATAACTTATTCTGTATTAGTTAAAGTGAACAGTATTTCAGCTATTTTATTGACATTTAATCCAGTACTATTAAACATATAATATTGTAACAAAATGCTAATTCGAGACAATCTAGTTGGGACACTCAGTAAAGGAACTGTGTTGTTGATTATTCAGTTAGAAGAAAATAAAATGACAGAAAGAGCACTGGAAGCGACCTTTGGTGTCAGAGGTGGCATTTGCGAAATTGTAATTTTGTTCCAATAATTTGTAGATGATATTAAGATGAAGTAGACATGGGGGTGTTTTGTACAGCTGGCTGGAATGAAAGCCACGTATAAAACACATTCCGCCGACTGGTCAGTCAGTTTGTTACAGCGATAAAACTGTCACATTGAATTAATTCTCTCTCCATAATGACGCGACTGAATTACTTACGCTCTATATGTCGCCACCTGCTGTTTCCATGGCAACTAAAAGCCTTGTGGTCGGTCCCTTTATTCTTTTCTTTCTTATACCTATCGCAGTTTAAAACAACACGAAATATGTAAAACATTTGGAGTGAAGCATTTCAACAACGCTTCTAGGTCAAGCTTATAGACTAAAGTAAACCCATAATACTGTATTCGAATAAAAATTCGATGTGGAAATTTCACCGGAAACAAGTTTTGAGGTCCCCTGAATCCAAAAAAGCAGTTTTAAAAAAAGTCCTTGTGTATGCGTGTGTGTCTGTGCGTGTCTGTGTTTGTGTGTGGTTCAGTGTTCAGTCCCAGGTTGGTTAGCCGACCGGCGCATAATGTGAATATCCATCGACAGATATAAGAAGATGCTGCAGACTAGAGAAGCAACAAGTGGAGGGTTTTGTTTGCTACTATTTGTATACGTATTGACTTGTTTCGTCTTCTCCTGCTCGGCTTGTTTGCAATAAGTCGAGTTACAAGGCTTTTAGCAAACTCCAACATTTCCTACACCCACATGCACTTCTCTACCCACTCTTCTTTAAAAACTTACTGGTTTCCACTCCAACGCACAGATCACAAAGCTAGCGGGAAAGATTGATTTTGTTGAGAAGCTAGGAATGTTGCTTCCGTTTGTACGAGCGTATCCTGTGTATGAAAGCATAAGTGTGGGTGTTAACAAACACCCTGTTTACTAACATTTCATCCGAACGTCTGGGATAATAAACCAGGTGGAAGTTTGCAATTCGGCCATACGTTAACCACGGATTAAACATTTCTACAAATTATCTTTATACTAATTCTCTTCTAAGTACAAGAGGAATATGGTAATACAGTAGACCTTGAGCGATAGTCAAATCTTTTAAACCTGGTCACTATATGAATTCTGTTTTCTCTGCAGGGCTAGGAGATAAAAATGTGAATAACTACTTTCGGTATGAGAAAACTATAAGTATTGCAAAACTCACACAAATATTAAATAAGGAATACCTTCTAAATTTCTCAACTCACAAAAGCGCATTTAACAACTTCTGTCTTAACGAAATCTACAGTAAGATTTGGTATATTTCTTACGGTTTACCAAATATACAAAAGTCATCCAGAGTAAACAGAACTACATTGCCTTGAATGTAGCCTAAACTTGCAGAGTGAGTTATTGAATTGTTGGACAGAAACAGTTGAACAGCAAGTTGCGCACATGCGCACAGAGCTCTTTGGCCATTCCCAGGGATTGGATAACGTATCTAAACTTGATGCACAGGGGGCTTTGGAAGATGACGTAACACACATGGGCTTTATGTATTTATCATGGGCTTACGACTGGTGTTAAGTTAGAAAGCTGCATTATCGACCGTGCCCTGCAGATGCACAACATGGGAATATTGGGAAAATATTTATTATTGCTTTGCTCTCAAACTGTGTACAGTTGATGAAGTTGGGATTTCATCAGATAATACGTGTTTTAAGGTCAACCCAAGCCCCAAAATTACCGTCTTATCACTTTCTTCAGCACGTCTTCTACCAAGAGATTTACGCGGAGATATGTGTTAGGCTCCCTGTGTGTGCTTGTGTGTGTATGTATGTGCGTGTGCGTGTATATGTGTGTGTGTATCCGTGAAAGACATTAAACTTAAATACCAACTTTGGTTTTTAACCGACTTTTCGTTTTTGAGTTACGCTGTCCACAAACTGACACACACACACACACACACACACACACACACACACACACATACAGGCGGACCTTTTTCTAAAAATGCTTTTTTTTTTTTAGATTGAGGGGATCTCAAAACATATATTTTCGGTGAAATTTCGACATGGAATTTTTGGGTGGAATTCAATACTTGCTCTACTTACTATCTATACGTAGTAGAGAAAGTAGAAATCAATAATTAATCGATGTGAAGTTGCATGAAGAGGATCGATTGTCCTTGCTTCATGTTGTGAAGTTGGCACACATGTAATTACAGTAATGCTGTGCGTATGATGGATCGGCTTGTAAGCAAATTACGTACTCTGACACATCAGCAGGTTCCTCTGTTACTGTGGTAAATATGTCACGTGATGCCATGGCAAAACTCACAGATAAACGTTCACTTATCACAAGTAACAATCTATACACTCACATTACTTTCTCTACTCACTCTTATTCTAACTATTCTGAATAATTTTCCTTTTGGTTTATTGTGGAGTAAGTTCAACCTTCGTGTAAATATTACTTTCCGATCTACTGTAAAACATTTCCTTTTTCGGTTTTCCATTGTTGATTAAAAGTAATTGAGAAATGAAAGACAAAACCGCTTTTAATCACTAAACACCGGATATTGAAAATGTTTATCTTTACTTTTTCTTTGCTACTTTTGCCACCAGCAAAGGCCCTTGTCTTTTGTTTCTGCGGCCGAAAGTCGCCCGCTTGGTTTTACGTCCTTGTCAACAGAGATAAGCCTCGAGTTTTTTTAAGATAGCATATGCCGTATGTATACATTAAGTACAGATGATTAACACTTTGCCGGAATCTAGAGGAATTTACTTATGAATACGAATTACTTGGGAGTGGGTTACGTACGGACGAAACACCCGGTAGGTATATGCTCTGTGAATGAGCTGCCGTGAGACAGACACTGGGAGAAAATCACAATACAGCAGACAATGCAATTGCTGGAGAAAGACGGTAACAGGAAATTACCTTGTTAGTCGCCGCGGTCGATGTATCGATATCTCGACCTGTGTATACCGAAATGCCAGACGAAATCCTTCGGGAAATGCGATTATCTGTCCGCCTTGCACAGAAGGTTACCAGGAAAGAAGCAGATATTGAAGAATCATTGGCTTTAATTGCGAGGCGATCACCATGGCAACAACAGGCTCATTCAGCTGTTTCCCGCGGTAGTAACAAAGGAAACGCGCTAAGTGCCAATAACCTCATTCTTTTATCTAGTTCATCTTAGCCGAGATAAAGCTTTCTAGGAATGTATAATTATTACATTTCTCCTTTTAGATACAATGGCATTAAGTGGTTCATAAATGTTTTACGAGCTGGTCACTACGTGATGGCTTTGAAATTACATTTTCTTTGCATGGTCTGAAAATGAACAAATAACCATTTATTTGGACATAAATTGTGTGTTTTTGCGAGGTCTACATTTTTATAGTAAGATTTTGTCTATCTCTTACGGTTTAAGAGTTATTCGAAAGTCCTCCAGAGTAAACAGTTGAAGGTTGTAAGTTGTGTTGAATGTGTAACAAACGCTTCACATGAAAGGGACCTGTTTAGTTCGAGTGAGCGGACATGCAATTTGACGAGGTTTTCATGCGGTTGGCTGCACTCGGACCGTCACACCTGTGACCAATTTCCTGCTCAACAACAGTTGTTCCAGCTATTTTAGGCCTTCTGCAGCAAGTACAGCACCCAACATTTCACCAAAAATACATGTTTTGAGAATCTGTCATCGAAAACTGAACATCTATAGAATGATAACGAAGTCTATAATCTTTAAAAAAAAATTAATTATTAAAAAAAAGGAAATCAAGCATTTAATAATAATAGTAATGTAATAATTTTAAATTAACAATAATAAATATAGGGAGAAAAGGGACAAGAAGGGGTGTCTGCAGATAGTGTTCACTGGTGAATTAATTCTACGAGAATATATTGGTCGACTATATGTCCAAGGAAAGAATAAAGAATTTATTTTAATTTTAATTAAAATGCCATATGTTTAAGATATTTTTATGGGAAATGAAATATATATGTTGAACTTTCTGAACTTCACTTCGTTCTGAATAACTTTTGTATAGCTGACAAACTGTAAGAGATGCACAAAATGTTAATACATAAAAAGTGTAGATCTCCAAAATAGGCAACTTATGTCAAAAATATCTTTTTGTGGAGTTACCATTTTCGAGACGTTTCGAATGTGTTCCACTTACCCGTTTAACATGGAAGAAGGGAACAAACATTTTATTTTATTCAAGGAATCACTCAGTTACAATTTAGGAATCAATTATAGCATGTCTTGTATTACTACTAGGTTAATTCTACCTCAAAAGTGAAGTGACCAGCATTAGGACACTTACCCTACATAGACACTATCGCCACGTGCAATGTGCTGGCAGTTGAAGTAATCACCATTAGGACACTTACCCTACACAGACACCTCTCACGTGCAATGTGCTGGCAGTTGAAGTAATCACCATTAGGACACTTACCCTACACAGACACCTCTCACGTGCAATGTGCTGGCAGTTGAAGTATCCACCATTAGGACACTTACCCTACACAGACACCTCTCACGTGCAATGTGCTGGCAGCTGAAGTATCCACCATTAGGACACTAACCCTACAGAGACACCTCTCACGTGCAATGTGCTAGCAGTTGAAGTATCCACCATTAGGACACTAACCCTACACAGGCACCTCTCACGTGCAATGTGCTGGCAATTGAAGTACCCACCATTAGGACACTAACCCTACACAGACACCTCTCACGTGCAATGTGCTGGCAGTTGAAGTATCCACCATTACGACGCTAACCCTACACAGGCACCTCTCACGTGCAATGTGCTGGCAGTTGAAGTACCCACCATTAGGACACTAACCCTACACAGACACCTCTCACGTGCAATGTGCTGGCAGTTGAAGTATGCACCATTAGGACACTTACCCTACACAGACACCTCTCACGTGCAATGTGCTGGCAGTTGTAGTATCCACCATTACGACGCTAACCCTACACAGGCACCTCTCACGTGCAATGTGCTGGCAATTGAAGTACCCACCATTAGGACACTAACCCTACACAGACACCTCTCACGTGCAATGTGCTGGCAGTTGAAGTATGCACCATTAGGACACTTACCCTACACAGACACCTCTCACGTGCAATGTGCTGGCAGTTGAAGTATGCACCATTAGGACACTTACCCTACACGGACACCTCTCACGTGCAATGTGCTGGCAGCTGAAGTATCCACCATTAGGACACTTACCCTACACAGACACCCCTCACGTGCAATGTGCTAGCAGTTGAAGTATCCACCATTAGGACACTAACCCTACACAGACACTGTCCCACGTGCAATGTGCTGGCAGTTGAAGTATCCACCATTAGGACACTTACCCTACACAGACACCTCTCACGTGCAATGTGCTGGCAGTTGAAGTATCCACCATTAGGACACTAACCCTACACAGACACCTCTCACGTGCAATGTGCTGGCAGCTGAAGTATCCACCATTAGGACACTAACCCTACACAGACACCTCTCACGTGCAATGTGCTGGCAGTTGAAGTATCCACCATTAGGACACTAACCCTACACAGACACCTCTCACGTGCAATGTGCTGGCAGCTGAAGTATCCAGCATTAGGACACTAACCCTACACAGACACCTCTCACGTGCAATGTGCTGGCAGTTGAAGTATCCACCATTACGACGCTAACCCTACACAGACACCTCTCACGTGCAATGTGCTGGCAGCTGAAGTATCCAGCATTAGGACACTAACCCTACACAGACACCTCTCACGTGCAATGTGCTGGCAGTTGAAGTACCCACCATTAGGACACTAACCCTACACAGACACCTCTCACGTGCAATGTGCTGGCAGTTGAAGTATCCACCATTACGACGCTAACCCTACACAGACACCTCTCACGTGCAATGTGCTGGCAGTTGAAGTATCCACCATTAGGACACTAACCCTACACAGACACTGTCGCCACGTGCAATGTGCTGGCAGTTGAAGTATCCACCATTAGGACACTAACCCTACACAGACACCTCTCACGTGCAATGTGCTGGCAGTAGAAGTAACCAGCATTAGCACACTTACCCTACACAGACACCTCTCACGTGCAATGTGCTGGCAGTTGAAGTAACCACCATTAGGACACTAACCCTACACAGACACCTCTCACGTGCAATGTGCTGGCAGCTGAAGTATCCAGCATTAGGACACTAACCCTACACAGACACCTCTCACGTGCAATGTGCTGGCAGTTGTAGTATCCACCATTAGGACACTAACCCTACACAGACACCTCTCACGTGCAATGTGCTGGCAGTTAAAGTAACCAGCATTAGGACACTTACCCTACACAGACACCTCTCACGTACAATGTGCTGGCAGTTAAAGTAACCAGCATTAGGACACTTAACCTAGGCAGACACCTCTCACGTGCAATGTGCTGGCAGTTGAAGTAACCACCATTAGGACACTTACCCTAGGCAGACACCTCTCACGTGCAATGTGCTGGCAGTTAAAGTAACCAGCATTAGGACACTTACCCTACACAGACACCTCTCACGTGCAATGTGCTGGCAGTTGAAGTAACCAGCATTAGGACACTTACCCTACACAGACACCTCTCACGTGCAATGTGCTGGCAGTTGAAGTAACCAGCATTAGGACACTTACCCTACACAGACACCTCTCACGTGCAATGTGCTGGCAGTTAAAGTAACCAGCATTAGGACACTAACCCTACGCAGACACCTCTCACGTGCAATGTGCTGGCAGTTAAAGTAACCAGCATTAGGACACTTACCCTACGCAGACAGTAATATTAGCCACGACACTTAATTAGGTGTCGCTGTCACACAGTGGTGCCATGTTTATTCTACCTAGCAGTTTTTTTACCCTTTGTTCTCACTAACTGAGAAAACAAAGGACTCTGTTATGTTCATTAAGTAGAAATTCACTGCCGTGCATTTTAATAGCTCCCAAGTGGAGTACAATAAACAGGATCCAGGGCGCACGAGATAACTCGAGAACTACAGGAGGGTGCGTGATTTATCACTACAACATTTAGACTTAGGTTGTACTTGTCCAATAGTCTTGTGTTTCTTTGTTACTAACTGAAATATCCGACGTTGTCCGTGGTTTGATGACTTATCACTACAACATTTAGACTTAGGTTGTACTTGTCCAATAGTCTTGTGTTTCTTTGTTACTAACTGAAATATCCGACGTTGTCCGTGGTTTGATGATGTATCACTACAACATTTAGACTTAGGTTGTACTTGTCCAATAGTCTTGTGTTTCTTTGTTACTAACTGAAATACCCGACGTTGTCCGTGGTTTGATGATTTATCACTACAACATTTAGACTTAGGTTGTACTTGTCCAATAGTCTTGTGTTTCTTTGTTACTAATTGAAATACCCGACGTTGTCCGTGGTTTGATGATTTATCACTACAACATTTAGACTTAGGTTGTACTTGTCCAATAGTCTTGTGTTTCTTTGTTACTAACTGAAATATCCGACTTTGTCCGTGGTTTGATGATTTATCACTACACCATTTAGACTTAGGTTGTACTTGTCCAATAGTCTTGTGTTTCTTTGTTACTAGCTGAAATATCCGACGTTGTCCGTGGTTTGATGATTTATCACTACAACATTTAGACTTAGGTTGTACTTGTTCAATAGTCTTGTGTTTCTTTGTTACTAACTGAAATATCCGACGTTGTCCGTGGTTTGATGATTTATCACTACAACATTTAGACTTAGGTTGTACTTGTCCAATAGTCTTGTGTTTCTTTGTTACTAACTGAAATACCCGACGTTGTCCGTGGTTTGATGATTTATCACTACAACAATTAGGCTTACGTTGTACTTGTCCAATAGTCTTGTGTTTCTTTGTTACTAGGTGAAATACGCGACATTGTCCGTGGTTTGATGATTTATCACTACAACATTTAGACTTAGGTTGTACTTGTCCAATAGTCTTGTGTTTCTTTGTGACTAACTGAAATACCCGACGTTGTCCGTGGTTTGATGATTTATCACTACAACATTTAGACTTAGGTTGTACTTGTCCAATAGTCTTGTGTTTCTTTGTCACTATCTGAAATACCCGACGTTGTCCGTGGTTTGATGATTTATCACTACAACATTTACACTTAGGTTCTACTTGTCCAATAGTCTTGTGTTTCTTTGTTACTAACTGAAATACCCGACGTTGTCCGTGGTTTGATGATTTATCACTACAACATTTAGACTTAGGTTGTACTTGTCCAATAGTCTTGTGTTTCTTTGTTACTAGGTGAAATACCCGACGTTGTCCGTGGTTTGATGATTTATCACTACAACATTTAGACTTAGGTTGTACTTGTCCAATAGTCTTGTGTTTCTTTGTTACTAACTGAAATACCCGACGTTGTCCGCGCTTTGATGATTTATCACTACAACATTTAGACTTAGGCTGTACTTGTCCAATAGTCTTGTGTTTCTTTGTTACTAACTGAAATACCCGACGTTGTCCGCGCTTTGATGATTTATCACTACAACAGTTAGACTTAGGTTGTACTTGTCCAATAGTCTTGTGTTTCTTTGTTACTAACTGAAATACCTGGCGTTGTCCGTAGTTTGATGATTTATCATTACAACATTTAGACTTAGGTTGTACTTGGCCAATAGTCTTGTGTTTCTTTGTGACTAACTGAAATACCCGACGTTGTCCGTGGTTTGATGATTTATCACTACAACATATAGACTTAGGTTGTACTTGTCCAATAGTCTTGTGTTTCTTTGTTACTAATTGAAATACCCGACGTCGTCCGTGGTTTGATGATTTATCACTACAACATTTAGACTTAGGTTGTACTTGTCCAATAGTCTTGTGTTTCTTTGTTACTAACTGAAATACCCGACGTTGTCCGTGGTTTGATGATTTATCACTACAACATTTAGACTTAGGTTGTACTTGTCCAATAGTCTTGTGTTTCTTTGTTACTAACTGAAATACCCGACGTTGTCCGTGGTTTGATGATTTATCACTACAACATATAGACTTAGGTTGTACTTGTCCAATAGTCTTGTGTTTCTTTGTTACTAATTGAAATACCCGACGTCGTCCGTGGTTTGATGATTTATCACTACAACATTTAGACTTAGGTTGTACTTGTCCAATAGTCTTGTGTTTCTTTGTTACTAACTGAAATACCCGACGTTGTCCGTGGTTTGATGATTTATCACTACAACATTTAGACTTAGGTTGTACTTGGCCAATAGTCTTGTGTTTCTTTGTTACTAACTGAAATACCCGACGTTGTCCGTGGTTTGATGATTTATCACTACAACATTTACACTTAGGTTGTACTTGTCCAATAGTCTTGTGTTTCTTTGTTACTAATGGAAATACCCGACGTTGTCCGTGGTTTGATGATTTATCACTACAACATTTAGACTTAGGTTGTACTTGTCCAATAGTCTTGTGTTTCTTTGTTACTAACTGAAATACCCGACGTTGTCCGT
Source organism: Tenodera sinensis (assembly GCA_030765045.1). Classification (NCBI taxonomy): domain Eukaryota; kingdom Metazoa; phylum Arthropoda; class Insecta; order Mantodea; family Mantidae; genus Tenodera; species Tenodera sinensis. Next base: position 180,209,251 of record CM060966.1, read on the forward strand.
GGTTTGATGATTTATCACTACAACATATAGACTTAGGTTGTACTTGTCCAATAGTCTTGTGTTTCTTTGTTACTAACTGAAATACCCGACGTTGTCCGTGGTTTGATGATTCATCACTACAACATTTAGACTTAGGTTGTACTTGTCCAATAGCCTTGTGTTTCTTTGTTACTAACTGAAATACCCGACGTTGTCCGTGGTTTGATGATTTATCACTACAACATTTAGACTTAGGTTGTACTTGTCCAATAGTCTTGTGTTTCTTTGTTACTAACTGAAATACCCGACGTTGTCCGTGGTTTGATGATTCATCACTAGAACATTTAGACTTAGGTTGTACTTGTCCAATAGTCTTGTGTTTCTTTGTTACTAACTGAAATACCCGACGTTGTCCGTGGTTTGATGATTCATCACTACAACATTTAGACTTAGGTTGTACTTGTCCAATATCCTTGTGTTTCTTTGTTACTAATTGAAATACCCGACGTTGTCCGTGGTTTGATGATTTATCGCTACAACATTTAGACTTAGCTTTACTATGGTGTGTTTCATAAAAGAAAAGTGTGAAGAGAAGAGATTGTGAATGTTTGGATAACATAGAGGCCTTTTCTATTTGTTAATACGTAATATATGTACCGAATTTAAGGGTGATTGGCTGTTTAGAAGCTGGACAAGTGTTGCATTTGACCCAAGATATCGATGTCCAGATTTTACCGGAAATGTATGTTTTGAGGCCCCCTGAATACATAATAAAACATATTTAGAAAAAGCTATGTTGTGCTTTTTCTCGAAAACGGAAAGTAAGTTAAAAAGCAAAGTTGGTATTTAAGTTTAATATCTTCCAAAGATGCGACACGAAGAATTGGCAGAAAAGTGTTTCACCCTAATCTACCGAATACATGGAAAAATCTTTCGAAAATATTGTTTTTTTGCAAAATTGGATTTTAACGATTTTAATCAAAATGTGATATGTTTGAGATATTTGTATGACAATTGAAATGTAAATTTTGAATTTTTTGGGTATAGCTCCTGTAGTCCTGTTTACTCTGGATGATTTTTGTATAACTCTTAAACCATAAGAGATAGACAAAATCTTACTATAGAAAATGTAGATTTCGCTAAAATAGAATTTATGTCAAAATAAAGTTTTGTAGAGTGAACCATTTCGGAGATATTCCTTGTTATTTGTGTCAGTTTCGGAAAACTTAAAACTTTCGTGAAATGGAACATCGTTGTTTATTTTATATGTTAAGCGTGCAAAGAGGACAGGATCTCACAGCTTTAAAGGATTTTACTAGCAATAAGATAATTTGTACAAATGTTTATCTCAACTAACACAAAGAAGATATAGGAATAAGTGTTTGTAAGAATGGTTAGTACAAGAGTAGAGAAAGTCATGTGAGTGTAACATATGGAAGTTGGAGGAATGAGAGAGAGAGAGAAGAAAGTAGAAGAATCCCGACATTTTGCGGATTGTTCTGGTAATAAGGTAATATTTGAATGTTTCGCAGTGACGTCATTGCTGCAGGGTTTCTCTGTAAAAATTGCCCCGGGTTGAGAGACTCAACAAAGGATACTGTTTTTGTTTCCTTCTCTTTGTTTCCCTTTGATCAAACTTTATCTATTCTGTTCGGTCGCCTTTCTTCAGGAGTTTTAATTAACTTGAACCTACTTCTGAGTCGATCTAATAAGTGTTAAGTGCTTGTTCTAAGAGCGTTCTCGAATCATTAATAAAGATATACTGTAATATACATAAACGACAATAAATACACGGAGCCTGCGTGGCCGTATTACGGAGAATTGCATGCCCTGCGCTGCACTGTTTCTCTTCTCTATGTGTTGACGCCTCACACTTGATCTGTGACGTCATTTCCTGAGTAGTACGAGCAAGTTGGTGTTAGATTATCAAGAAAGGGTGGGAGTAGAGTGAGTGACTGACCTGTAGGATGCCGTACTTGAGCTCGATGTCCAGGAAGTGGTACTCTCGGGCATGAGCGGGGGGTCTAGTCGTGTTGGGCTGGGTCTGCGATGATGCCCCAGTAGATGGGGGACCTGCCCCCACTCCACCACCTGCCTCCTGGAACGCTAGCACATTCGCGAGGCTGGCCAGGACTGGCTCGGAGGCGAAGGCCAGAGTTTCGCTGCATTCCTCGACCGGGTGCAACACCTGCAGTATCTTGGGGTGCCTGAACCTCTCCAACTGGCGCACTGACCCCCGCAGCACCTCCGTCACGGTCTCTTTCCTCTTGGGTTTGTGCAACTTCTCGGCGCAGCGCTTCTCGAAGAGGAACACGGACACCTCCTGCAACAAACACCCCCAGTCAGTAGCTGACTCAAGCCAAACACATGTTATGTATCAGGGAACACCTGCATGTGTACACATGGGGACAGATATAGTCGGACAAGGTAAACAAATAATCTATGCAATTTCCAGGGAACTTATATTCCTCTAATATGTTCTTCATACAGACATTACGAACAAAAAACTCCAATGGCTTTTTCTTCTTTAATCAGCCGATTTCGAAAAAAAACTGAATGTTTTTTGTTCCAACTTGGATGAATGTGCGAAGATAACAGTTTGTTACTTGTAAGATGCGTAGAGTAACTTATTTCTGACATGGGACATACATCACACAGCGTTTTGAAATAATTAATCACTTAAAACAATTGAAGCAATACTCCGAGCAGCTTTTTCGTGGAGTGAACCATTTCTGAGGTATTCCTTGTTATTTCTGCAAGTTTTGCAATACTTTGGGGAAGGTCGTTTATCTCTTGTACAAATGTTTATCTCAGCTAACACAGGAAGAATGGTTAGTACAAGGGTGAGTAGGGAATGCCATGTGAGTGTTGCTAAAGTGGGTCAAATCTCAGTATGAAGGACAGAGGATACAAACCCACCTGTTGAAATATCCCCAGCTGTGCAACATAACCTCACAATTATCTGAAAGAGGAAATCCCAAAGTCGGGTGTTCCCGGGGGTGCAACAAGCAGCTAGGGGAAGGGGGGGGGGGGACTTCATCGATTTTCCATTGTGCTGCTTTCGTCTCGTGGCTGAAAATAAATACGGAGGGAGCGAGGGAGCGAGTTAGTTATTAATGTGGCTGGGGTTAAATCGTGGTCACAACCTCCAGATATATATCCTGGGTTCAAAAATAAAAAACACAGCGCAGAAAGCAAACTACACCACTAAGGTCATCTACCAAAAACCATACAGTTCCATAGACACTTTTTAAAAACGTTTAACTTTATATTTCTATAAAACTACAACAATATACAAGCTTCTCAGTGCTTAACAATGTATATTTTGGTACTTCTTACTTTCTCTACTAATTCCAGCCCAAAAATTCGATGTCGAGATTGCACTGGAAATACATAAAATAAATACACAATTTATGTCTAAATACTTTTTCGTAGAGATATATTTGCAGTTGTGGAAAGGAGCAATTGTTGAACCACTGTGTGATATCAAATAGCGACCGACGTTCTATCGGCTCGACATGGCTGCAGAGTCAAGTTCCAGGAAGTGACGTAATCACGTTAGACTGTAATGACGTTAGTTGCCCCTAGCAAACAATTGAGATACGCCGCCAGGTTGTCCACAACAACTCAAATTCAGTTAAACTACTGCCTGCTGGTGTTCTAATATATAATTATATTTAGTATGTTTAAGGGAACTCAAAACTGAATTAAAATTAAGGGAATACTGAGGTGATATTCTAGCCTATTTGGTAAAAATATAGATTTTTGAATTTTTATTGCAAAAAATCATTCTTACAAACTCTTATTCCTATATCTTGTTCGTGTTAGTTGAGACAAACATTTGTACAAGAGATAAACGACCTTTCCCCTGAGGTGAGGTGAGTGGGAACCTGTTGCTTGTTTCGGATGTGCAGTGCTTTTTGATTGGAAGTGACGAACTTTTAAAGTAACATTTTAATGAAGGTGCGACACGACCACGGTTTAACTGGGTTCAAGTTGACAAAACTGCGAGCACCGTGTTATATAATCCCATTACGCTCCGGTAGATGTCTCTCACACTCGACTAATCCAGTTATATCTGCCAGGTGAACTCACACAAAACGTTACCAGATCAAATCGTGTGAATAACGAACACGCTGTCTCTCTCTCGCATTTCCTAATCACTGGATTGAAAAAAGAGGACGTATTTCACGGCCTGCTTCGCTGTAAGGGTTACACGAGACAGAGAAACAAAAGAAGGTGGCTTAGCGTTTCCAAATATACACGCGCAGTCAAAAATTAATGTCACACTCACGTAACCTTCTCTACTCGTTCGTCTGTCTACTTCATGTTAATAGACATAAAACACTTGTAGAAATTACCTTACTATTAATTTTTTGTAGGTACAAGGGCAATACAGTAGCTTTTAAGTGATATTCAAATATTTTAAGAATTGATCACTCATTCCCGTTGCTTGGAGAAGAGCTAAAACAATGAACGAGTTCCTATTATAGAAAAGTACAGGTTTTGGAAAATTCAGACATTTAAGAAGGAATAACTCGGAAATGGTTATCTGCACAAAAGTATATTTAATGTATATTGTGTGTTTTAACGAGATCTGCATGTTTATACAGTAAGATCGTTTATCTCTTACAATCTATTAAAAACCAGAGTTAGCATTTAATTTTAATGTCTCCTAAGAAAATAACCTTTACATGGAAGATTTTTCGAACATTTTTATTTTCGTAAAAATGGCTCTAATGATTTTGATTAAAATGTCATATGTTTGAAATACTTTTATCACAAATTTTATGTATATCTTGAATTTTCTGGCTATATTCCCTGTAGTCGTATTTACTCTGGACGACTTTTGCATAACTGGTAAACCGTTAGAGATAGACCAAATCTTACTATAAAAATGTAGATATTGTTAAAGTACACAATTTATGTCTCAATAAATTTTCTTGTAGAGTGAACCATTTCGGAGATATTCCTTGTTATGTGTGTGAGTTTAGGAAAACTTAAAACTTTAGTGAAATGGAACATCGTTGTTCATTTTTTTATTGTTATATATTTATAGGAAAATAAAGTGACAGAAAGTGTAATTTGACTGGACTTGTAGGTTTGTTATGATATACGTAATGATAACAACATTGATGTGAAAGTGGCGGCGATTCCTTGTGCAGCGGCGAGTCCAGTCCAGTCCAGTCCAGTACAGTGCGTGGGTAATACAATAACTTGGCGAGACAAACGGCGCTGCCGGAAATGATGCGCTGATTACAATGCTAATAAAAGAACGACCGCCACGCGCCGCTCGCTCTGTCAATTACAGTCTCCCGCCTTTTGTAATCAACAGAATTTCACCCGTAATTGGACAATAATCCACGACGATTGGAAATCCATTTGCGAAGCGTGACTATAATCTGGCAGCGACCCACACAGCCTTTGTACAGGCCAGTGTAGAATTACCTGCACTATATCCAGGCCTGGAGAAGAGTAACATTCCATCAGGCAGGTTACTATGGAAACAGTACTACGTGTTGTTATATTCCAGGAAACAACTGCACTATATTAACTGTTTCCATGGTAACTAGGACTGGACAAGAATGACATTCCATCAGGTTACTATGGAAACAGTACTACGTGTTGTTATATTCCAGGAAACAACTGCACTATATTAACTGTTTCCATGGTAACTAGGACTGGACAAGAATAACATTCCATCAGGTTACTATGGAAACAGTACTACGTGTTGTTATATTCCAGGAAACAACTGCACTATCTCAACTGTTTCCATGGTAACTAGGACTGGACAAGAACAACATTCCATCAGGTTACTATGGAAACAGTACTACGTGTTGTTATATTCCAGGAAACAACTGCACTATATTAACTGTTTCCATGGTAACTAGGACTGGATAAGAATAACATTCCATCAGGTTACTATGGAAACAGTACTACGTGTTGTTATATTCCAGGAAACAACTGCACTATATTAACTGTTTCCATGGTAACTAGGACTGGACAAGAATAACATTCCATCAGGTTACTATGGAAACAGTACTACATGTTGTTATATTCCAGGAAACAACTGCACTATCTCAACTGTTTCCATGGTAACTAGGACTGGACAAGAACAACATTCCATCAGGTTACTATGGAAACAGTACTACGTGTTGTTATATTCCAGGAAACAACTGCACTATATTAACTGTTTCCATGGTAACTAGGACTGGACAAGAATAACATTCCATCAGGTTACTATGGAAACAGTACTACGTGTTGTTATATTCCAGGAAACAACTGCAATACATCAACTGTTTCCATGGTAACTAGGACTGGACAAGAATAACATTCCATCAGGTTACTATGGAAACAGTACTACGTGTTGTTATATTCCAGGAAACAAGTGCACTATATTAACTGTTTCCATGGTAACTAGGACTGGACAAGAATAACATTCCATCAGGTTACTATGGAAACAGTACTACGTGTTGTTATATTCCAGGAAACAACTGCACTATATTAACTGTTTCCATGGTAACTAGGACTGGACAAGAGTAACATTCCATCAGGTTACTATGGAAACAGTACTACGTGTTGTTATATTCCAGGAAACAACTGCACTATATTAACTGTTTCCATGGTAACTAGGACTGGACAAGAATAACATTCCATCAGGTTACTATGGAAACAGTACTACGTGTTGTTATATTCCAGGAAACAACTGCACTATATTAACTGTTTCCATGGTAACTAGCACTGGACAAGAATAACATTCCATCAGGTTACTATGGAAACAGTACTACGTGTTGTTATATTCCAGGAAACAACTGCACTATATTAACTGTTTCCATGGTAACTAGGACTGGACAAGAATAACATTCCATCAGGTTACTATGGAAACAGTACTACGTGTTGTTATATTCCAGGAAACAACTGCACTATATTAACTGTTTCCATGGTAACTAGGACTGGACAAGAATAACATTCCATCAGCTTACTATGGAAACAGTACTACGTGTTGTTATATTCCAGGAAACAACTGCACTATATTAACCGTTTCCATGGTAACTAGGACTGGACAAGAATAACATTCCATCAGGTTACTATGGAAACAGTACTACGTGTTGTTATATTCCAGGAAACAACTGCACTATATTAACTGTTTCCATGGTAACTAGGACTGGACAAGAATAACATTCCATCAGGTTACTATGGAAACAGTACTACGTGTTGTTATATTCCAGGAAACAACTGCACTATATTAACTGTTTCCATGGTAACTAGGACTGGACAAGAATAACATTCCATCAGGTTACTATGGAAACAGTACTACGTGTTGTTATATTCCAGGAAACAACTGCACTATATTAACTGTTTCCATGGTAACTAGGACTGGACAAGAATAACATTCCATCAGGTTACTAGCAAATAATTGTAGATAATTTTGTATATTCCTAATTGATATAAAAGAGGAATTTGTAGATAGCAAATTTTGTGAAATTCTGACCAAGAATTATTTAGAAGATAGTCTCATATTTCCGTGTTCACTGGTTCCGATATACGATGTACAATATAGGGAAAGTTTCGAAACCTACGTATAAGGTTTCGGGGAGAATCTTTTGGATTATTCTGCTCAGGCGCTCTGGGCTGTTGGTTAAACATAAAAGTGAATTTACCTACGTCTCAAGTGAAGGAAATGTATCAACTTTGTTTTCATTCCTGATTAGTTGGCAGCCCTGACGACAAGGAAATCTCTACCTAAACTTCTACATCCCTAATTTAAATCTGAGTGTTGTTTAGTGTTTGAGTGTTTCATCTTTCTGCTCGCAGCAGTTCCGCCCAACATTCTACCCAGGACTGTATTCCTTCCACCCAATAATTTGGCATCGCAAAATGCATGTTTTGAGTTCCTTTGTACCTACGCCGGGCTCGACTAACGTGTTTCATAGCAGACGTCAAGTTGCCTCGCTCGACTCTTTGTGTGCACGGGAGTAACAATAACCTGCCGACTGAAAGGGCTTTCTATGGAACCTTCCAGAAATATCTAGCTACGTCATCGCCGGCGTGCGTGGAGAAGTTCGCGGAAGGTCTATGTGACGTCATCCCCTGTATATAAGGAGGCGAGGAAGCAGTAGAGAGTTAGCTACAGTTATGAATCTGCCAGTGTGTGGAGGTATGCGTGGTGCTGTCTTTTGGGAGAGAAGAATTAATTATTTACATGTCAATAAACATACAATATGTGTACAATTTTGGCCGAGTGTACAATAGGTAGGTATGTGAGTGCAGAAGAGCCAGTTCGTGCCGACAGGGAATCCCAAGTTCTTTCTGCAAGAAGCCAAGTTCCATTAACGGGACTTAAGATGTAGGTAGAGGAGTAACAATAGCTGCAGGAAACTGGCTCTGTCTGTCTGTCTGTGCTTCCCCTACCCACTTGACGTAATCCTGTCAGCAAACACCGTCAGCCGCATCTTACTAAAAAACCAATGTTCCCGTCTAATTAAAGTAGGAAACTCCACTTACTTCACCAGCTGTTCAACCATTCTGTATTATATCTATGCACTCACATGACTTTCTCTACTTTCCTCATGTTAGTCGGGAGAAAGATTTGTAGAAATTATCTTATTAATTTTACTGTAAGTACCTACAAGTATAATACGGAAATGCATTACAGTTCAGTGATAGTCAAATGTTTTAAACCACTAACACTCCAACAAATGCTGCGGAGTAACTTTACGGACTGCTGAATCTGACTTGATATTAAAAAGTTCAAGTGAAATTCAATAATTGCTGAAATTCGCAGTTCTCGTTAAAAAGTTGGGTTTCTGCTTGAATCAATTCATAAAGTTGGGAATTATTAAGATATCTCAATTTGCCAGCATACATTCTCCCTTGTGCGGCTACAGTGTCTCCAACTGGCGGCACATTGTGCAACTAAAGAGCTGTTCGGATATTAACGAGGACGGCTCTATAAAGTTGAATATGATGGCAGAACGCTGTTCACGCGAGCTTTATTGCTGTCAACATACTGCCTGCCATCTACCGGATACTCACATAAACTGTCGCCTTCTAGTCACTTGAATTAAGTGTCTCTTTAATAACAGCACCTTAAATATCAAGAAGGGCGTGATTATGTCCTTAAGGAAGTGCGCTGTTTCTATGGCAATGTGATGTAATAAAGGCCCTTTCACACTAGCTGTGTCAAGGCACTTAACTAACACGAAGAACCGCAGTGCCCAACAGTGATTTAAATGAATGTATAGCACACGAACATCTTGTTCACAATATACCTACAATCTGATGGTTACACTCACATGACTTTCTCTACTCTTCTACTAACCATTCTTACAAACTCTTATTCCTATATCTTCTTCATGTTAGTTGAGATAAACATTTGTACAAATTATCTTATTGCTTATTTCCTTGTAGGTACAAGGGGAATATTAGAATACAGTAGGCTCTGAGTAATAGTTAAATCTTTTAAAGCTTACAGTTTCCATTCTCTTTGCACGGCTAGGATATCAAAACCGAATAACGATGTTGCATTTGACAGAAGTATAAGTTCTCCAAAATTTGTACAAATATCTCCAAAATGGTTCACCCTACAAGAAAATTTATTTAGACATAAATTGTGTATTTTAGCAAGATCTACATTTTTTGTATAGTAAGATTTGGTCTATCTCTAACGGTTTACCACTTATGCAAAAGTCGTCCAGAGTAAATACTACAGGGGCTATAGCCAGAAAATTCAAGATATACATTTAGTTTGTCATAAAAATATCTCAAACATATGGCATTTTAATCAAAATCATTAGAGCCATTTTCAAGAAAATCAAAATTTTCGAAAAATGTTCTATGTAAAGGGTAGTTTAGGGTGGGGCTATTTTCTTGGAAATCTTCGTGTCGCATCCTTGAAAGACGTTAAACTTAAATACTGACTTATGGTTTTAGTCGACTTTTGGTTTTTGAGTTATGCTGTCCACAGACACACAAATGAAATGTACTCGTATATATTGAATTTTCTGTGGAAGTTCTCTTCACCCTGAACGACTGCTGTAAGAAATACGCAGAAAATATAGATCTTGTTAAAACACGCGCTTTAGGTGAAATACACAACACTATTTCCGAGATATTCGTTGTCATTAGCTTGCATTTTAAAATAGTTATAATTCTCTACAATAGCAAGTCGCTGCTCGTTTTTTATTTCTCGGTCAGTTAGAGGAATACGTGTTCGTAGGAATAGTAGAAGAGTAGAGAAAGTCATGTGAGTGCAGATATTTAATTTTTAAAGTATTGTTTTTTATTGCTGAGCTGTTTGACCTTCCAAAAGGAGGTCACCATTTTGTTGCCGATAGAAATTTCCGCCCAATCTTCCGGATATTTTCTGTTCGAGACAGACTGGGTCACGTGACTTGTTGACGTCACTATCGACCTTTCTGCCCACTACAGGTGGGTGTAGTAATATGCAACGCGCCCACTTCATTCCGATAATAGACATTAACGTGTTAATGTCAATATTTATGAACAAGAACTAACTAAATGAGGGATGGACGGACGGACGGACGGACGGACGGACGGAGGCTATAAAAGTGCACTTTTGTCCCTTCTACCACTCACCTAGGCATTTCAACTTTTCACGTTCCTAAATCCGCACACATACACACGACTATAGTAACGTGCGCAAATCGCGAGAATTATTCACAGGCACCTCTCAACTCTTAGAACTCTTATTGTATTTCGATACTGAAATTTCACCGGCAATACATGTTTTGAGTACCTCTGAATTCGTATATACTACAACTGTACTTCAACACCAGAATTTCAGCAAGTAATACATGTTTTGAGAACCTCTTAATTCGTATATACTATAATTCTACTTCAACACCAGAATTTCAGCAAGTAATACATGTTTTGAGAACCTCTGAATTCGTATATACTACAACTGTACTTCAACACCAGAATTTCTGCAAGTAATACATGTTTTGAGAACCTCTGAATTCGTATATACTACAGCTGTACTTCAACACCAGAATTTCAGCAAGTAATACATGTTTTGAGAACCTCTGAATTCGTACATACTTTTAATTGTATTTCGATACGAAATTTTCACTCATAATACCTGTTTTGAGAACCTCTTAATTCGTATATACTATAATTCTACTTCAACACCAGAATTTCAGCAAGTAATACATGTTTTGAGAACCTCTGAATTCGTATATACTACAACTGTACTTCAACACCAGAATTTCTGCAAGTAATACATGTTTTGAGAACCTCTGAATTCGTATATACTACAGCTGTACTTCAACACCAGAATTTCAGCAAGTAATACATGTTTTGAGAACCTCTGAATTCGTACATACTTTTAATTGTATTTCGATACCAAATTTTCACTCATAATACCTGTTTTGAAAACCTCTTAATTCGTATATACTATAATTCTACTTCAACACCAGAATTTCAGCAAGTAATACATGTTTTGAGAACCTCTGAATTCGTACATACTTTTAATTGTATTTCGATACCAAATTTTCACTCATAATACCTGTTTTGAAAACCTCTTAATTCGTATATACTATAATTCTACTTCAACACCAGAATTTCAGCAAGTAATACATGTTTTGAGAACCTCTGAATTCGTACATACTTTTAATTGTATTTCGATACCAAATTTTCACTCATAATACCTGTTTAGAAAACCTCTTAATTCGTATATACTATAATTCTACTTCAACACCAGAATTTCAGCAAGTAATACATGTTTTGAGAACCTCTGAATTCGTATATACTACAACTGTACTTCAACACCAGAATTTCTGCAAGTAATACATGTTTTGAGAACCTCTGAATTCGTATATACTACAGCTGTACTTCAACACCAGAATTTCAGCAAGTAATACATGTTTTGAGAACCTCTGAATTCGTATATACTACAGCTGTACTTCAACACCAGAATTTCTGCAAGTAATACATGTTTTGAGAACCTCTGAATTCGTATACACTATAATTGTACTTCAACACCAGAATTTCAGCAAGTAATACATGTTTTGAGAAACTCTGGATTCGTAAATACTATCACTGTATTTCGATAGACGAATTTTACCGGAAATGCATATTTTGAGAACCTCTTAATCCGCAGATACTTAAATTCTATTTCGATACTAGGATTTTATCGCTGTTTTAGTGAGATCTACATTTTATGCACAGTAAGACTTGGTCTATCTCTTATGGTTTACCAGTTATTCAACAGTGATCCAGAGTAAACAAGACTACATAGGATATAGCCAGAAAATTCAAAATATACATTTCATTTGTTAAAGAAATATCTTAAATACATGGTATTTTAATCAAAATCGTTAGAGCCATTTTTGAGAAAATAACAATTTTCGAAAAATTGTCCATGTAAAGGGTAGTTTAGGGTGGGGCTATTTTCTTCAAAATCTTCGTGTCGCATCCTTGAAGGATATCAAACTTAAATACCAACTTTGGTTTTTAACCGACTTTTCGTTTTTCAGACACAGGGACCTTTTTCTAAAAATGCTTTTTTGGATTCAGGGGGCCTGAAAACATGTATTTCTGGTGAAATCTTGACGTGTAATATTTAAATGACGTTGTGATGTTGGTAGAACGCACAGAAGAGTAATTTTGGTACACAAGTAGAGAAATTAAAACGCTTAAACGAATTTACGTATTTTGTAAATAGAAGCAAGCGGAGTTGAGAGAAAGAGCTTGTGAATGTACGAGTGTATGTTTTTATAGGATTTGCCTCGCCTCGCGCTGCGCCAAATAATCACATTACCTTCGTGAAGGAAATAGCAGTGCTGCCAACCACAAGTGTTGCTGCAGTCCACCAGTTCAGGAGCTTGCTTCATCGGAAATACACGTTTCGAGACCCTTTCTTAAGAGCAATACCAGGGTCCCGATGTCACTGATCAAAAAACAAGAAAATATGAGATAAATGCGATCTAAACATTTTGAGTGCATTGTCAAAATCTTCAAAAATGCAATGAAAATCGTTAGAGCCATTTTCAAGAAAATCAAAATTTTCGAAAAATTCTCCACGTAAAGAGTAGTTTAGGGTGGGGCTATTTTCTTCAAAATGTTCGTTTCGGATCCTTCAAAGATGTGCAATTCATACATTTTTCTATGATTGAAATAGAAATGCAACATATTATGTTCACAGGGTTTTCTCTACTCAGTTTTCTTTTACATTCACATCTTCGACACTCATTCTTCAACATAGAATTTATACAACGTATACGTACAATACGGATGTTGGACAAGCGGAATGAAAATTAAAACATCTGACTGTTTTTATGCTATTCATTTTAATATGCAGTATATTACATTCGCATGTGTTTCTCTACTCGCTTTTCTTATAGTAACATATTTACATATCCTTTTCTACTTGCCTTCAACATACAATTTATAAAGTTTTCTATGACTGAAATAGAAATGCAAGGTCTTACATTCATACAGCTTTCTCTACTTGATTTTCTTCCTATAGTATTTGGAATTATTTAACAACGCCGGGCATTAAAAAAGAGGAATTGCACACGTCACAACATATAAATAAACCGGAAACATGTAATTGTAAAGTTTTTGAGCGTGGTGTGTTTTGGGCGAGCCTGTAGGTCCGGTATTTGACCTGTGGGAGATATTGCATCCCTCTTTGCGAGGAGCGGCGGGGGCGGGGGCGGGGGCTAGGTGCATGCGTACCCAGGGGATTTTAGCTTTACTGTTACAAGTAAGTTATCAGCTCCAACAGCACCCAAAGTTGTTACAGTAAATCCTTTATACCCACAGAGCAGACAGCCTCGTGTTATGTTTATTTACCAAATGATATATCGACTGCTGTAAACTAAATTACTTTCCTTGTCAGCAGCTATAGGCCAACAACCGAACTGCTTCAATGATACAAAAGTGCATGAGTAGAGAAAGACATATGACCGTGTTTCGTAATAGAAAAGTGAGTAGAGAAAACCCTGTGAATATAATATGCTGCATTTCTATTACAATCATAGAAACTTATACGGATTGTATGTGGAAGGACGAGTATATACTACACAAGGATATTTAAATGTCTCAGGTAAAAGAAAAATCTGATGTGTTGCACTCACATGACTTTCTCTACTCTTCTACTAACCAAACAAGCTCCATAAACTCTTATTCCTATATCTTCTTGGTGTTAGTTGAGATAAATATTTCTACAAATCATCTTATTGCTTATTTCCTTGTAGGTACAAGGGGAATATTACAATACAGTAGCCTTTGAGCGATAGTCAAATATTCTAAAGCTTTGAGATTCCGCTCTCTTTGCACGGTTAACGTTCAAAGGTCACCAAGCACGTATTGCAAACACTTCACTTA